>JAZKJV010002336.1:0-600000 GCA_037367405.1 Ottelia alismoides | reverse complement strand
AAGTGCCTTATTACGCAACGCATATTTTTGGTGTTGATCAGTGCGTCCGTCAAGAGAAGTTGGAGCCGTCTGCACTTGTTTTCCATGGAGTACACCGGGGTGTGCCTTTTTTGAGTACCTATCGTACCTTCTACACCCAGACTTGTAGCATTTACGATGCAGAGCCCTTTTTTAGTGCAAGCCCGACTCCTGGTCCTAATAGCGGTGGTCCAAGTGGACACTTTGAAATGGTTGGGAGCGCTCGCCTTTGGTGGAAGCTCTTTTGATAATTGACTTTGTGGAATGAGAGCTTTTCTTTGACATTTCATTGCTTTGTAGTATTTGTGGCTAGCTCCACTGCTTTTACCAAGAGTTGGTGCACACTGACCAACATTTTTCTATCACACCCTGGCAAATAGGTAAATATCAAGAGATAGTACCAGAACCATGTTCTCATACTGGCTAAATGCTGACACTCAGGTTTCATGAAGCCTTCATTGATTTTATCCCATCCTCGAGCATCATCAAATCAAGTCCAAACTCAAATCCCTCATCCCAGTTCCTCAAGTGAAATTTCAACTCGTCTCATCATAACTGCAGTCGTGCATGTGAGGTGATGATCATATTCTTAAGGTAGAGACTAAGCATGCAATATAGCACACAAATCTTTCAAACTAGGGAAATGTGAATAATTAAGTCCAAGATCCTAATGACTAAGGCTGGTTAACTCAAAATATCAAGACCTCATAAACCAAGTGTTCTTGAACATCACTAGTCTTGTGTGAAAGTGAATTGTATCAGGGATTAAACCAACTTATTAGTTAGTTTTTTTTAAGTTTTTTTTGATATATTTTTTAAGTTTTAGAAAAAGTTTTTTTTTAAAAAAGTTTTTTTTTGACAAACAAAGGCAAAGAAGTTTTTTTTTGTTAGAAAAGTTTTGTTTTTGTTTTTTTTTTTCAAGAGTTTTTTTAAGGAGAATTTTTTTTGAAAAGTTTTTTTTTGCAAATAAGGAAAAAGAGTTTTTTTTAGGAATTTTTTTTTCGAAAAAGTTTTTTTTTGGAATATTTTTTAAGAGATTTTTTTTGTTTTGTTTTGTTGTTTTTTTTATTACCCACCCCATAATTATTGTATTATATATACAAACATACGTGAATGTACGAGCTATGGGTAAAGTATATATGTAATATATACACGCCCCCTATACTTAGCTTGTGTTATGTCCTCATGGCACTAGGTGAGAAAAAGACATAGCTCGTACTAACCGTAGGAATGCTAAAATAATAAAAAAGTATAGAAGTCGATCCACCCCCTATACTTAGGCTCTGGTCAGCCTAAGTGTAGAAGAAGAGCAAAAATGGGGCGGACGAGGTCAAGAGGAGAAATGATGAGTACATACACATGGCGGGCATCGGTCCCCCCTATACTTAGGCTTTGGTCAGCCTAAGTATAGGACAAGAGTAAGTGTGAGAACCGATGTGATCTCGAGAATATACAAAGAAGGGAGAATATGTACAAGAGTGATTGAATCTTCTAAGATGTCGAATCTTGATGCTGCATCTTCATGAAGAGTAATAAGATGTATTTGCTCTGTGCTCACTCTGTATGAAGTTGATGACCTCGACTTGGACTAACTGCTCTTTCGAAACAACAAAACGCTTCAACAGTTGTCCATTCACCACATGAGATTGTGCACCATCTGTGAGATCAACTATCTCTACACTTCCATTCTTGTGCACTTTCTTAACCACAAAGGGACCCGTCTATTTAGATTTGAGCTTCCCATGGAACATCTTCAACCTGGCATTTAACAACCATACCTTTTGCTCAGGGACAAAGTCTTTTCACCTAATGTGCTGATCATGCCATCTCTTTACTTTGTCCTTATAAATCAAACTGTTGTCATATGCCCTGTTTCGGATTTCCACGAGCTCGTTCAAGTTCAAGTCTAGGCAAAGCTTCCGTAGGTGACAACTCCAATTAATCTTCTTAATTACCCATTTGGATTTATGAATCAATTCTACGGGCAAATGGCATGGCTTACCATAGATCATTCTAAATGGTGAAGTACCCAATGGTGTCTTGTAGGCTGTCCTATAGGCCCACAGAACTTGGTCCAAAAGCTAAGACCAGTTCTTCCTATCGGGACGAACCAACTTCTGCAAAATACTCTTCACCTCTCTGTTCGAAACCTCTGCCATGCCGTTGGACTGTGGATGGTAAGGACTAGTAACTCTATGCTCAAATCCATAGTCCTTAGCTAAAGATCTCATATCCCGGTTCACGAAGTGGCTACCCCCATCAGATATCAAGACTTTTGGCACCCCGAACCTAACAATAATATGGTCTCTCACAAACTTACAGATAGTCTTGCTGTCTGCGGTTCGGGTTGGGATAGCCTCAACCCACCTGGATAAATAATCAACCGCCAACAATATGTACTCATGTCCTTGGCTGTTGGGAAAGGGACCCATAAAATCTATGCCCCATGCATCAAAAACATCACAAATAATCATCGGTTACATGGGCATTTCATCTCTCTGTCCAACTGTCCCTCCCATCCTTTGACAGATCGGGCACGACCGTACAAAATCAATGGCATCTCTAAACAGGGTCGGCCAATACAATCCACATTGAAGTACTTTGTGAGCAGTTCTCTTTCCCGAATGGTGTCCTCCAGCCTCAAGTGAATGACAATATGTGAGGACACTCTGGTATTCCTCCTGAGGAATACACCTTCTCCAAACACAATCCGATCCTTAACAGAAAAGGAAAGGATCATCCTAGTGGTATCTCCTCGAATCCGACATCAGTGATCAATGCTGCTCCTAGTCCAACCATGGGGAACCTGCATGGAGACAAGATGGTTTACCATTTTGGCATACCACGGGAGAGAGTCAATAACACAAATTGACTCATCTAGGAAGGTCTCTCTAATTCGCTCATGATTAGGAGAATCCTTAAGTTCAATCCGAGAAAGGTGATCAGCCACAACATTCTTCACTCCAGGTTTATCTTTTATCTCCAAATCAAATTCCTGGAGGAGTAAAATCCACCTAAGAAGACACGCCTCCGCGTCCTTCCTTTCCATTAAATATCGAATGGTTGTGTGATCAGTATAAATTATCACCTTAGAGCCCAAAATATATGATCTGAACTTCTCGAGGGCCCATACTACTGCGAGCATTTCCTTTTCAGTCACTGTATAATTTTTCTATGTAGGATCTAATACTTTGCTCGCATAGTGAATCGCAAACGAAATCCCTTCTCGTTGTTGTCCTAACACAGCTCCTATAGCGAAATCTGAAGCGTCAATCATGATCTCAAAGGGGAGAGACCAGTCAGGAGCTTGTAGGATAGGAGAGGCACAAATCTTCCTTTTCAAGAGCTCAAAGGCCTCCAGACACCTATGATCTACAACGAACTCTGTGTCTTTCCCTAAGAGCTCAGTCAGTGGACGGGCGATCTTTGAAAAATCTTGAATGAATCTCCTATAGAATCCAACATGCCCTAAGAATGACCGCACTGACTTCACGTTGGTAGGTGGATCGAGTTTCTTGATCACTTCCACCTTGACATGGTCAACCTCCATTCCCCTTTTGGAGATGACGTGCCCCAACACGATACCCTCCATCACCATAAAGTGACTCTTCTCCCAGGAGAGTACCAGATTCACCTTTCTACAGCTCGTGAGGACTCGGCCCAAATGCGCTAAACTTGTATCAAAAGAATCACCATGGACCGAGAAGTCATCCATGAACACTTTCAGGAAATCTCCCACCATCTCGACAAATATGGCAATCATGCACCGTTGAAATGTGCCCGGGGCATTGCAGAGCCCAAATGGCATGCGCCTGAAAGCATAAGTACCGAATGGACATGTGAATGTGGTCTTTTCCTGGTCCTCAAGGGCAATGGCCACTTGGTTGTAGCCTGAGTACCCGTCAAGAAAACAGAAGAACTCTTTCCCTGCGAGTCTCTTCAAGATCTGATCAATAAACGGTAAGGGAAAGTGATCTTTCTTGGTCGCAGCATTCAGGAGCATGTAGTCAACACAGACACGCCACGACGTAGGTACTCGTGTCGCGATCTCTACCTCTTCCTCCTTGGTGACCATCTGAATTCCCGACTTCTTCAGGACAACATGAAGCGGGGCCACCCACTTGGAGTCAGAAATAGGGTATATAAACCCTGCTTTGCACCATTTCTCAATTTCTTTTTTCACCACTTCCCGTAGATTGGGGTTAAGTCTCCTCTGAAACTCACGGGAAGGTCTCACGTTATCCTCAGTAAAAATGTGGTGCGAGCAGAGAGCGGGGTTGATGCCCACGAGATCCGACACTGTCCAGCCTATTGCTTTGCGGTTCCTCTCTAAGACCTCTAACAACCTAGACTCCTGTTCTAAAGTCAAGTCTGAGCTAATGATGACAGGATATCTCTCTTTGGGTCCCGCAAGAAAGGCATACTTGAGTGTAGAAGGTAGTGATTTCAGTTCTGACAATGTGGTATCATCAAGCAGATCTGGCTGAACTGAATCTGAATCTGGTTTTGTGTTGTATGCAGATGGGCTAAGCTGAGTAGTACTTGCCACCAAATTAGATGTATCAGGAGTTGGATCTTCAAAAATATCCAAACAATCGGCAAAAGCCTCGTCCGACTCGTCATCAATGTTCCATGATTGTTCCGAAGAGGATGTAACTGACAGATCCAGATGGATCTCTATGTCATCATTAGAATAGGTTGATGCATCTCTAGCAAGATCAGACAACACCTGGCAAACTGCATCATACACTATATCCTCTCCAGATGAAAGGGTCTCGCTCTGTCCTGAAGGAATCTGTTCCCAAATCCCAACTGTGCTAATCATACTGCAATCTGCCTCTGAAGATGAGTACTCTGTACTACTCTCTGAATCAGGTCGCTGACACTTGGTTTGCTTCATCTCAAGGTTCACTTCTCCACCGGGAGAACAGAACTTCATCATTCTCGTACCATAATCGAAAGCTGCGCCGACGGTCCTAAGGAAGGGTCGTCCAAGAATGATCTGAGATTCTCTCCAATGATTGGGGGTCTCCATGTCCAAGACTGTGAAGTCGACCTAACAGTTCTGCCCCTCAACCGAGATAACGACGTTCTTCACTTCTCCCTTAGGTCTCTTCACTGAACGATCTGCGTATTGGAGTACAGCTCTAGATTTGCGAAGTGGTCCCAACTCCAATTTCTGATATAATGCTAAGGGAAGTAAGTTGATCGAAGAACCGTTATCTAAGAGTGTGCGTGCAAATGCAATGTCATCAATACGACTCTCCACATAATGAGCACCCATGTCTCTCTTTTTCTTTGGCAAAGTCTGATTCTTGAGACAACAGGTTGTGGCTACTGATAAGAGATGTGTCTTTATATTTCGATTATCTTTCTTCCTGCTAACCCTTGTAGGTGTGCATCTCACCTTAAGGTATTTTTGGAATGGAGGATGGTTAGCCACATATTCATCAAATGGCACTTTCACTATGATGTTTTCTTTACAAAACCGTGCCATATCGGGGTCATCTTTCTGAATCTTTTTGATGTGCTTTCCTGTCGTAAGAGCTCGGGGGAAAGGGATTGAAGCTAGGGAAACAGAGGATGAAGAATCTGAATCATGAACTGAAAGATCATTCTTTGACTTAACGGAAACAGAGTTCTTCATACAAGAATCTTTTTGATGCAACATGGAATCGAAATCAAATCTATCTACTAAAGGTTGTGGAATAGAAGTTGGAGTGGTATCTGCCACAACTGAAGATGCAAGGTCCTCCGTAGACTCAGAAGAATATCCATGCTGACGATGCTGCATATGTGCTCTCCTCCTCCTCTCGGCTCCCTGAGTGGAAATCCTCGAATGGTGCTGATGGGGCTCCGAAATATGATGCCTCTCCTCCTCGTCCTCTTAAGACTCCTCAGGTAGAGCTCCAGAGATGTCCCTCCTTGTGTCCCACTCCTGGTCAGGTACGACCACAATCCTTCCGCTCCTAAGTGACATGTGGTTAGCCTTGTCACACAAAAGAATCTCATGTTCAGATTTAGGAGATGATGAATAGTATACCTGACCAAAGTGCTGCTGAGAACTAGAACGGTTCAGGCTATTTGGGTTAGCCAGAACTTGGGCTGGGATCGAGGTAGAGGGTGCAGTATGCTCGTCTCGCCATCTGGACAAGCAGTTGACATCCACCCGTAAGTCCTGAATCTCGTTCCTGTAGGAACGTAGCTCGTCGAGTATCTGCTGCTGTATATCCACAGGACTAGACGAAGAAGGAAGTGGATAAGACTGTGAAGAAGAACGGGAAGACTGGCCCTGCTGGCTAGTGTACTGCCTCTGCTGCTGCTGGGGTTGCGGGCCCTGCTGGCCCGTCTGGTAATGGCCCTGTCAGCCATACTGCGGGTATTGTTGCCTCTGCTGCTGGGGTGGTTGGAATACAGGGCTCTGCTGTGAAGGAGGTGGTGCAGAGGTGAATGCAGTATTGTGAAAGGTCGGGGGATGCTGGTAGGTCTGTCGGTCTCCCGTACTTCCCTGCCTGGCAGGGTCCTGAGTATACCATATCCCATTCACCTACCAAACTGGGGGAGGCTCCTCCTGGACTATCTCAGCTAATGGAGGTGGCTGCTGGAAAGAGTGGGCATAGGATTGGTCCTGCTCCCACGGCTGGGGTTGCACTGACACCAACTGCTCCTGAACATGGTGAACTCGATATACAAGAGCAGAGGGTGCAGTCACAGCGGGTATCCTTATCTTAGATACCTTCTCAGTCAACTCCTCCATCTGTTTTGGAAGTTTGGAGACGCTCCGGTATAACTCATCAATCCTCCTGTCGATCTTCTCGACTACAGTAAGCTTGTCTGCAAGAAGTCCCATGCCAGGGATCACGTCCTGAGAGAGATCGACTATAGCTGATTTCCCCCCTCCAAATGAGAGTGAACTGGGGGATGGTGTATAGGCCCTGCTGGCCATCTGTGAGCAGCTAGTTTCAGCCATCTGCTCGAATACTATCCAGACGATATCCGCTCCTCGTGATGTGTAGCTGCCTCCACAGGCAGCGCTCACTAAACCCTGCATCTCAGGGTTGAGACCAGTGAAGAAGGATTGGACCAAGATGTTGTCATCTAATCCATGACAAGCACACTTTTGCAGGATGTCCTTGAATCTTTCCCAAGCATCACAGAAGGCTTCATGGGGTAACTGGGAAAAACTTGTAATTCGCGTCCTCATCATATTATTTCTACTCAATGGGTAGAACTTCTTTAGGAATAGATCCTTGAACTGGGCATAAGTTGTAACGATGATTACAAGATTCTTTACCCAGTAATCGGATTTTCCACCCAAGGCAAATGGAAGCGCTTTGAGCCTAATATAATCCTGGCCAACATTATTATGTTTGAGGTTAGCACAGATGAGCTCAAAGTCCCTTAGGAATGCATATGGCACCTCGGAAGCATTCCCATCAAAAAGTGGCAGCAAGTTCAGAAAATGTGGCTTCAACTCAAAATCAACATTTGGTTCGATCGGACTCAAGTAGTTATGAATTTGATATTGTCTTGGGTTGTATGCCGCATTCATTGGTGGTTCGACCCCAACATTTAGTTGCCCTAGCTGAGCTCGGAGTAGTGCATGTTGCTGCTCATATGCAACTAATCTGGCAAGTATCATTCTCATTGGGCCTTCGTGGTTCTCTTCTTCCTCTTTTTCTTCTTTTGTATTTTACTTGAATCTTCTTTATGTCCAGAATCAACAAGGTGTTCTGGATTAGAAGAGGATTTATGAATCAAGATATTCTCACCGAGGCAATGGTCTTCCTCGGTGAGGAGGGAAGAGAAAAAGGGAATGGTTTGAGAGTAACCATCCCGAGAGTGAGTGATCCTGGGCTCAAGAGGGTCATGACTCTAGGTTGGTCCAAGTTGCGCTTGGACCTTTGACGACGTACTTCTTGAAGGGTTCAACGAGAGATTCGCAAAGTCCGAATAAATATCCCCCCAATTAGTCATCTTCGATGTCAAAAGAATCGATTCGAACACGATAGTCAATGAGGCGCTAGTTCTACGATGCACGTAAATGTGCGGAGTGAACTCACACAATTCAAACACAATTCAAACCCTCAATTTCACCAACTCAACACATGATGGCCGTAAGGGTTCGACCGAATTATCTGGTCAATTTTAGTTGGTGAGAAATACAATCTTGGAAAGATTAACGAGCTGTTAGGTGCCCGTATTTTCCTACAGACTGACCCGGTTCTCACGACTAGTTTGACCTACTTTCAGTCAGTATAGGAGTAAGTACGGACCGTATAAATACGGACCTACTTTTAGCCAGTATAGGAGTAAGTACGGACCGTATAAATACGGCTACCCGTTCCTTGAGGACTAAGGCGTCCTCTAAACCTCCCACTCTGCTAAGGAAGTCCGGACCGTTTACCGGCTACCCATATTCCTCACTGGAAAGTAGCTAATTGCCTAAAAAGAAAGAACCAGTAGTAAGTAAGAAATCCAGACTTGGCTCTATTCTAGGGTCGTCTCTCCCTCACTTGCAAATAAAACAAACAATGAGGGCTTTATGCACCCGAGAACATGGGTTCTTTTTATTCCATTTAATTTAATCGACATGCTCAATTCAGTCCTAATTTTAAAGTTAGGTTATCACTTGAAATTAATATGAACTCACAAACACGTCTACCGTTCAGTCCCAATTTCCTTTTCGACCTTAAGTTGTAAAACAAGAAGGGAATCGGAAATAAGAATGCATATGAGAAACTATGATGCATGTTCACAAGAAGGTATACTTACAGTGAATCCCGGCACTCTTCATGCTTTGTGCAAAACTGAATTTGTAAATATTATACTAAATGCATGCAGATCGAGAAAACCACACCTAAACAGTATACTATTATCGGGGAAGAATTGATTTGATATTGAGCTAAGTAGTACGTCTCTATGTGCGTCTCATTATGAATCTTATCAGATAAGTGAATCTTCTAAGATATGTGTGGCCTAAATTACGATGGGCACAAACAGATTTGATTTTAAACTATCGTGTGCCTAATCCTTAATTTCGCCACTCAAGTCGAGCCCCACCCTCACCGGAGAGTGAAACATGCTCGACACACCACAAATAATGTCCAAGTTTTTTTACACTCGCGAGCTCTCAAACAAGAGCCACTATAAATGAGCAGGATAAATAATTACAACAATTTACAAATTTTCTCTCAAAAATAAATGAATTATCCTCGCACTTCAACAGTCGGCGCGTGTCGCATCCGTCGACCTCCGATGTACTCCAAGTCCACCGGGCCCTCGCAAGGAAAATAAGATTTATGTTAGAGAGTTCAAAAACAAAATATATACAAAAATGAGAAGAGAAAAAAATGACAGAAAATGGATTAATTACAAAGTGGCTCGGGGGTCAGAATACCCGAGTAAATCAAATTATAAATCTAAATTTTTAAACTAATCCCTAAGCAGTTTGCCTCCACGGCAACGGCGCCATCTGATGAGTCGCTGAATATGATGTTTAATTCGTGTTCGTTGTGGTACGTGTACATAGCAATTCAGTCAGAACCGAGAGAAGATCTCCGTGAAGAGTTTACTTTTTAATCAGGCATGTCCACTTTTGGAGATTTTGCATTTTTTTTCTCTTTTTTTTTGAAAATATATACAAGGTGCATCATGTACATAAGTAGTTTTTCCTCTTGAGCCAGTAGACTATCCCTCTTTGAAGCATTATTGCAACCTCATAGCATCATGTCATTAGACCTCAACATCGCCAGACAAGGTTGAGACATACTTCCCTCCCTAGAGGAGGATGAGAGGTTCCACTTAGATGTACTACCCTCGTATGCTACCCCAAGCTAAAAGATTATGCCCCTCTCTACCTCCTCCATGAAGAGCTACGTGTAAAGTGCATGTCCAAGATAAGCCACGGTCTTAACGAATCATGCGTATGTTGTTAAATATTCTACTTAAACTAATCAAGATGACATGTGAACATAGTCTTATGGACTCAAAGAATTAAGTCACTGTGACCTGAAAAGTCTTAACTCCAGTTTTTATAAGGTTCCTCTGAAATTAAGTGGATTAAGGTCCAACTAAGCTCCATTCTTCAATTTAATTCTAGACTTAGTTTAAATGACAATATTATCCTGAAAAATGCACATGCTAATGCAAGAAATATGTACAATGCAAAGAAAAGAAAGAAAAACTTTTTATGAAACAATTTTCTAATTTTGAACTTTTTATGGTTTTTTGAAAAATGATGCACATAACAAAAAGAGTTTTTTATGCAAATTTTTATAGACTTTTAGGTTTTGTAGTTTTTTTCCAAATAACTTGTTAGTAATATATACAAATATATACATTTTTTTAAAAAAAGGGTTAGGGATGATATAAACATATTTGCATAGGAGTGAGTAAATTATTTACAAAAATCAGGTGAAAAGATTTACAACTTGTGTAATTTATACAGGTATATACATATAGTTGGATTTTTTTGTGTGTGATGCATATATTCCTCAAACTTATTTGAAAATAACTTTACAAATAATTTTAAAGACTATAGTACAAAATATTTTTTCAAATAATTTTTCAAACATTTACAAACATTTGAAAATAATTTTGCAAACATTTTTTAAACAATAAATATAGATTTTCAAAATAAAGTTTCGACCATTTTCAGAACATTTGCAAATAGTTTTACAAAAGAAATTATTTCACACAAAGAAAAAATTTACAAGCCAAAATATTTTTACAAAGGTTGAAAATATTTTTCAAACATTTTTCAAAAAAAATTCAAATAGATTTTCAAACTACTTTCAAAATATTTTAACCTAATTTATTAATCAATATATGCAAAAAGAAATTTTGAAGAAATATCTGCATCTTTTGATTAGTTGTTTTTACCGAATTTTACAAGTATTTATACAGTATTGTATCCATATTAAAAATACAAAAGTATGAGTTATTGCTAAAGTATATATGCAATATATACGACACCCCCCTATACTTAGCTTTAACTATCTCCTCATAGCGATCAAAGAACTGCAAAGAAAGACATAACTCGTGCTAAGTATTAGGAAGTGAAAAGAATACTATACTACAACGATGAATAAAAGAATAAAATCAATAGAAGTCGGTGATCCCCCATACTTAGGATCAAGTAATCCTAAGTATATAAGACTGTACATAAAGGGAAAATCGAGGGTTAGAATGTACAGGGTCCACCTCCCCTATACTTAGGGTAAAATATCTCTAAGTATAGGCAGCAAAATAGAGGTAAAAAGAATCAAAAGAATAATAAAAAATCTGACACACCCCCATACTTAGGGCAAAGTACACCCTGAGTATAGCATAATCACAAGATGGAGATGGGGTGTTAGACAAAAGAACATGCGATATGGAAAAATGGATCTATACAGCTGTAGACAATGTTGAGGTGCCTCTCAACAAGCGCTAGAGTTTAAGCCCCTAGCTGGGTGCAAAGGCTATGATAATGTTGTATCAAGGTTCAAGACAGCATCTGTAATGCGCATGTTGTACTGTCGTTATTGTCTCGGTGGGAGAACAACAACGGACTCAGGATGGTCCAAAGAGACAACTGAATATGCACTCAAGTGGGTGTCAGATATCGGGAAAAGAAAATACGATGTATGATCATACTCCGATAGCACAAAAGAAATCATCAGCTCAAGGTCTGAATGGAGTTAATGGATGGAGCCAAATCGAATGTGGAGAAGGAATGACCTGTCAGGGAATTCTCCACGTCAAACACAATCTTGAATAGATAAGAAAGATCAAGATCAAGAGACTCACTAAAAAGGCTGATACCCGATGCATGTAATGTAGAGAAATCGGTAATATCATCGAATACCTCAAGGATCAGGTCATCCTCGCGAGGTTCGTCAAGGTGAGAAAAATCAGACTCATGATCAGAAATATCAGAAGACTCGATCTCATAATCCCATAGGTTGGATACACTCCCAGACAGCGAAACTGAGTACAAGGGAGATAATACATCCTCCCGCAGATAACCCTCAGGGACTGATGCAGGCTCGTCGGTAAATGATGGGAAATCAGATCGAGACTGGCTACCTACGCTGTTGTCAAACACTAGGTTCTTGCATCAAAGTAACTCATCAGTTGTAAATGACATTTGAACAACCATGAGGCATGGCATGCCACTAGTCAACAATGCAGAAGTAGTAGACCTCTCAAGATCTAATCCTCGAACTACTCCAATGATGTCAATCATCAACTCCTCCAAAAATGTATCGACATTATCAAGTGGGAGGACACACGGCTCAAAGACGAGACTATCTAGGTTTGTCAAATCAAAATGGTGTCCCTTATCAAGCTCTCTACGTTGAGATGGATCCAAATATGTATCTGAATCTGAGAGGATCTTCTGAAGAATGGACACTGAATCAGCTGGACTTGGGCACTAAAATGATTGAAAGGACGGCTAAAATGTGGGCTCCTCCTCTATTTCTCGTGATACTAGCAAATCTAGAATACATGAATCCTCTACATGAAAGTACGGGATTGGCTCAAACTCTGGTTGTAAAACCAACGGGAACTCGACCAATGTCCGGCTCTGAAAACTTACAGTGGTAGTCAACATGTTCGTCATCTGAAATGTAGTAGAATCCATGTCCTCTGAATAGTGTGTGTTGTATGAATCGGCATGAAATGCCACACACTCAACTAGTACTGCAACACACTCGTGTGATGCCCCGACTAAAGTATCTCGTGAATATGAGATGTTTGAGAGTACTACAGAGAAGGTCCAAAGTAAATCTATGTCGAAATTGTGGTGTGAACCACTACACGAGGTAACTACCTGTGCAATCTACTCCACGGTCACCCCCCTCATAGCGATCTGTAAAAGGTCAGTCGCCGAGATTCCACGATCTAGAAATCTCCTTAATTGATCAATAAAACTAAGCCATGAATCTCTCAATGGCTCAAAGGGGTCTCCTGAAAAATCTTGAATGCAAGACCGCACTATATCTGCTCTGCGTTGTGGGTAGAATCTCCGCAAGAATAATGATCGTAAATCTCCCCACGTAGCGAACTTCCTTCCCAATCGTCTGTGCCAACTCTTGGCTCTACCCTGAAGTCATAAAGTGAAGGTCATCAACATCAACTCCTCGAAGTGATATCCAGGTATGCTCGTGATTCACAAAAAATCCTCAAACTCAAATATATGAATATATGGCTCCTCATGCACTCCTTTTGAAAACTTCGGCAGTAGATTAATGAACTCTAAATCCAGAATGAAGGGACTCAATATAGAAGCGAACTGCGCTTCCTGATCTGGGTACTCATCCATCATCCAAGGATAGAAGCCATCTAAAACTCATAACCGCTCCATGGGATCTTCTATGGAATGAACTCTCATATCAGCAAGGTGATCACCCGTGTCTTGTATCCGGTCATTCTAAACACTTCGAGTGTCTTCTCTTAGGACAACATGCCCAGAATAAGAAGGTGGGTAGGGAGAAGATGGGATGTTGGTCGGAGTTTCGACTCCCAAGAGAGTGGACAGGAAAGATGGGAATGAAATGAAGCAACAGCAAAATCCGACCGAAATGGAGTATGGCCCATCATGAAGAAAGGGAAATGAAGGGAGGGAGTTTGGGATAGTAGAGACGGAGTGAAGGTAAGAAGGGAGACAGATGGTGACTACTAATGATCTAAAGAAGATGATCATAACCAACTCATACCAATCACATACAAAAACAATGCAAACCCCCAATTCACCTACTCAATCCAGTGTGAAGATCGTCAAGATGCAGTCAATTATCTTGTCAATTTTTAGAGTTTAGGTGGTAAAACAATCTATTAGAGCGATTAGAGGAAGCTGTTGGGAACCCGATGCTCCCAAGTCACTAGCCAAATCCTAAAGTTAGATCTTTCCCAACCAGTATGAATTGCGGATCATTTATCGGCTACCCGATAAATTCAATCTGCCAATGATGTCGCGGGCAGCTTTACCGGCTACCAGAGAGATACTCACTGGATAACGACTAACCTCAAGAATAGTAGTCTGAAGAGAGATCAAGTATGGGTCTATCTTAGTATGTGGGTCGCTCTCTCACTACAGATAAATCAAACAAGGAGGGGGTTGCTCTCCCCAAGACAATGGTATGAATCAATTATGTTTGATTTTAGAAGTCAAGTTCAATTAGCAGTCCCAATTTTTTATTTTTTATTTTCTTTTTTTTGGATATTTTTCAACGAAACGACTAATGTGATTTCTGATTTCCTTTATTCATATATCCATAAAATAGAGCGGGAAACGGAAAGGCCAATGCATGAAAAAAATAAGGATGCAAATGCTAGAGGCAGAGGTGTGTACCTGACTCTAGCGCTCTACATGCATTATGATTTGCGCAGAAAAATTAAACTAATCTAAATGAATTCAATGCGAGAACCATCCTAAACAGAAACTTCTATTATCGTGAAGCACATATTTATTTGACTAAGTCCAAGCGAGTTCTGTAGGAACATAGATTCTATTAGGGGCTTTTGACCTAATGCTACCTGGCTCAATTATATAGAAACCTAAATCTTGGGGCTCAAGCACAAAAAATCTACGTGAAACAAATAAAAAAATAAAAGCGACAAAACAAAACACGGAAAAGAGCGGTGAGGTCCCCCACGTGCACCGACACTTGGCGAAACAGACCCCAATATGTCCAAATCTCCAACAAGTCCAAAGTCTAATTATTACAATACATATATTTGTTCTCTAAAATAAAACAACTGTCTTCTTCTCTTCTTTTGCTCCTCCTCCTGCGTAAGTCCTTAAAAAGAATCAGAATCGTTCTCTAAGTGGTTCCTCTCATAAAAATTAAAGCAGATGATGGTCAGAAAATAGTTATAATATGTAGAGATAAATATATTAAAATTGAAAAAATGACTACAAAGCTGTACTCCCTGGCAACGGTGCAATTCTGATGAGTGACCAATCAATTAGGGTTAAGTATGCAAATATTATAATGGTCGTTAAGACCCAATCAATCGGCTAACTCAACGAGAAAAATGTATAAAATCACTTTAAAGAAAAATCAATCAATGAAACGTAAGCAGTCTTCACTATTTAATTTACCTGATATAGCGATCAGGGTCAAACACAAGGAGCACGATTGAAAAACTAAGTAGTCAAATTCAAAAGTAAAATAAAATTAATTTTTAATGGTTTTTAAATTTTTAAATTTTTTTATTTTAAATAAACACACAAGTCATAATATACACATGGGAAGAAATATAGACACCACACTCTTTTTGTATTTTTTTAATGGTAAAAAATGCTCACAAAATTGCAAGGAAAATATTTTTGAGTTTTAAAACTTTTCTAATGTTTTTAAAAATTTTTTTAAGTTATTCAGATGTTTTTATGTTTTTCTAAAAATTAAACAGTGGCAAAAATGTTAAACAGTGCATAGCCTGGAGGAATTTGCAATTTAAAAATATTTTAATGACCAAAACTCCTAGGAATTATTTTTATGTCAAACTATAGACATATATCTACACACAGAAGCTAAAATCACTATTTTTGGATTCTTCTAGGATTTACTACAATTTTTCTAAGAGTTTTAAGATTTTGTAATTTTTTGGATTTTTATAAATAATTAACATGTGAAATTTGAAAAATAAATAAAAGACATGAAATACACCTAATCTATTTTTTTTGGAATTTTTAGATGAATATTCAATTTTTTTTTATTTTCCAAAATTTAGACAGTGAAAATGACACTGTTTTTGGATTTTTTAAAATATCAAATGGAAATAAAATGCAATGAGAATTTTATACAATGAAAAGACATACATTAGGAGTCCAAATAAACTTTTATATAATTTTCAAAGCCTTAAAACACATTTATTTCATTTTAAAAGATATGCTAATAAATAGTTTGCATAACAACGGTTGAAATGTGAATAGTTATGGTTTTTGCATTAAAATATAATAATAAATAAATGACGGTGATAAAATCATAATTTACCTAGTGGGGTCGTGCACTACAAGTGACTCCTTTGGAGGCGGGGTCTATTTTGCTAATTTGGAAAACTTTGGGGGCGTACATGCAATTTTCTCGATTTTTTAAGAATACGCCCCTAGGGTTCCTTCTTATTGTTCGATCTTTCTACACCAAAAGGGAGTGCCACCCCTCTTCGTTCACATGCAAGCACATGGTGGAACGGTCGGCGAAGGAGCTATGGATCTAGGGGGAGGAGTCGGTGTTGGCGGTTGGGCGTTTGTCATACGAAGAGGTGGCTAGCATTGGGGAAGCCGCTGGGGTAGCGGTAGACGGAGGAAGGCGAACGACGGAGTCGGCATTGGCGGCTGGGATCTGCAGATCGTGTCGGCTGTTGGAAGTTGGCTCGGATGGCGAAGGGGCTGTGATCGGCGGTGACTGCGAAGGAGTGCGTGTGGCGTACAGAACCGCTCGCGGGCGGAGGTAACGGAGCGGGCACCGCCTGCAGTGGTGTTGGCAGACTAGTGGTGGCAGAGCGGCTGAGAGGCGTGCCTGGCTTGCGTGGAGGAGATGGTCGCGGCGTCGTGCTTGCATAGGTGCAGTGGCTTCTGGCGGCACAGCAAAGGAGTGTCCACGAGGGGGCTGCGGTGGCGGCCTACTGCCCAGATTTTTTTTAATCTGCAGGGATAAAAAATTGCATTTTTTATTTTTTATTTTTTTCTTTATTTTTTATTTTTCCGGCAAAACTGATGTTAAATAAAAAACTAATATAATTTTTTATTTTTTATTTTATTATGTAGAAACCAATGAAAATGCGAACACAACGGTTCGGTCTTGATTATTCAAAATGCGAAAAATAAGTAAAATATATGTGTGAGCGAGTGCGGATCTAGCAAAGTGCGAGATAGATCCAAATCTCCTATCAAATGTGTGGTCGGAGGTGATAGGTTATGTGAGATAGAATAAGAAAATAATGAGATCGAGAAAATGGTGTGAAATCGATAGTCAGAGATGAATTGATCGGTGATGTTGAATGATTAAAATTACGGATCTAGGTCTACAACGAGATTGAAAATAAACACTACGCTGCGATTAGTCTAGATGAAATATGCAAAGAAAATTTTTATCTAATCTGAGGGAGGCATGCACCGTGATGGCCTCGACGACAACCGATCCACTGTCACCGGATAGCTCGAGGGTTGGGCTCCTCTATCGACTGACGAGATTTTTAGGATTCAGACTCCTTCTCCACCAAAGATTGTTCGAAATGAGAAAGAGGGAGGAGGACCTTAATAAAAAGTAAATGAAAAATCAAAAAGGAAATAATTACAAAAAAGAAAAGTATGTAGTAGTTAATTAAATAAATAAAATTAATTAATTAATTATTAATTAAAAACAAATTTTGTAATTAAATAAAATAATTGATTTAAAAAAAATTAATTAGACACTTAATGGTGGTTATTTAAGGCATAAAATAAAATTTTATATACAAGGTAGGTCTTCAAATCAAATAAATGAATAAATTAAATAAATAAATCTAATTTTCATAATTATATTAATTTAATTAATTAATGTTAGATATTAAATTTTTGGTGATTTTTATGTAAGGAAATTAGTTATATACAAGTCATATATACATATAGTACAATATACACATATACAAATAAGGAAATTATTTTTAAATTATTTTTTATTATTTTTTAAAAATTTTTTATTTTTAATAATTAAGAGAATATTTATAATAATTTACATTATGTATAAAAAATAAATATGAATAAATATATACAATAAGTAAGTGGTGAAATTGCAAAAACCACCCCAGAAAACCGACTTTCCAACCGTAACACCAAAAATTATGAAACCACAATCATTTTAAAGATAATTTAATTTAGAGTATAATGAAAGTGAGTTTGATTCAATTTGAATCTGTATGGAGCCGGAATTAGTCTTTCAATTGTCACTTTATGGCTTTTTCCGAGTATGGATACTTTTATTTGTACATGGTTTTACTTTGCAATTGTTTTTATTATTTACAAATCATTTTTATTTACAACTTGTGTTTAGAAAAATATTTAATTTGAGTTCAATTTATATACAAATAAAATATTGTATGTTTTATTCAAATATATACAGGGAAAAATATTTACAAATGTTTTTTTTATTTTTGGATTAAAGACCCTATCTCCCCCTACTTTATTCCTGGTCGACGAGGTCAAGTCTTGACCTTCTCTCAAGGTTCGGGTCAGTCTACATTTATTTCATAAATACATCCTTTATTTTTCTTTTGTTTTTTATTCTTTATTCTTTTATTTGAGTATAAAAAGTGTTAAAAATGCATATTTAACAAATGAATGCAAAATAGTAATTTCTTGAAATTAGTGAATATTTACAGGTATTTGACTAAGGAAATAAAGCTAAAATAAAAGAAAAAAGATGATGACTCGTGGATTCATCAGTCATCAACCTAATGGTCCATCTAATGCACACACTCAGATATATAGCAATACATTTGTCACCGCTCAAAGGATGCGTACATATATTGTGACAGTATACGACGTGGGTCTTGGTTATCTTGATCTCATTAAGTCAACTCTTTGACCCAACTTATCTGACACCTCCGAAGCTCTATTCCTATGTAGAGGTCTCGCATCGAGAGATCGGTTAGATATCAACCTTTAGAGAAGGATTGACATCTCCTTCCTCAAGTTGGAGATCCTTTCTTAATAATCATTTGACAGTGACTCCTTAGATATCTTCCATGCACCAGCCTCGAATCAACAGCAATATAATTATTAAAATGGCCAAGTTGCATAACCCTAATTAAACTAATGGACCTACTATGCAAATAGGTTATTCTTTATGTCAGATTAGGGAATGATCTACTATAAAATGTATTGCATCATTGCTCGTTGTAGGCTGGCATGTCCAACAATCTCCTACTATCCCAAAATGCCATTAACGAGCTAATATTTAAACAACCTAATCATAGGCTATTTAGAAAAATACCTTGGTAAGCTAACTAGTCGCTCTGTTCCCAAGAGACTATGCTAAGTCCTTTTACATACTTGCATATCTCCTAGTAAATGTGCTTGCATCCGATGTGAATGTTGCATCTTATACAATCAATACTCAATCTTTCTAAAGAAGTTACAGTGTGATTAACACTTAACTCAATAATAATTATAATTAGTTAGTAATTTTATAATCCTTTTTATAATATGAAGATCTCTATCTCCTTAGACTAAGACCCGGTCTTGTGTCTTATAAAGCTTTTATAAGTAAGACCTTTTAGATCACTATCTATAAAGTCTTAAGTTCTTGAAGACTAGGATTTGAGGTCACTTCCTCTAAAGTCTTGTCCTCTTTCAAGATGTTGTTATTATTGCAATTAAGTATTTTATCTCCATAGTGGGATTGATAACAGTTTATACTCCCAGTACATGGTAGACATTTGGCATTTCTACATATCTAGCATATAATGAGCAACTTATAGTTGATGCACTAGGGCATGCGGCTTTAGCATTCATATACTCAACCCTTTGAGGTGTTATCTCTTCAGATAGGTCAATACAGTATATTAAGGGAAACAAGCTTTCCTTGGAATTTTCCAAAAAAACAGAATATGTCCAAGATGTGCCACTAATGTGATGGTCTGAATTCCCTCTTCTCTTTGCTTCTGAACAATTTTAGAACTAAGATCTAATAGGTGTCCTTGATATCTTTTATCTCGAGGTACTGAACAACAAAATTATAAAACATTTATTATCAGCAATATACCATTCCAAATGATTAGGATCTTTATCTACATTTAGCCCGATAAACACAATGGCACTCCCACTAAGATTCACATGGTTCATCAAGATTCTACCAGAAATCATAACCATTATAATTTCATCAAATCTGATATTCCAAGTATAAGAAGCTTATTTCAGTCCATAGATGGAGTTCCATTAGCTTGCACATCTTGTCTTCCTCAACTATGAAGTCTTGAAACTACTTCATATGAATATCCTTGTTAGGGTATTCATAGAGGAATTCAATCTTGATTTCCATCTTTTATATGTTATAGTCAAGTTGTGTATGTATGGTTAGCAATATTCAAATGAGTTTAAGCATGGTCATTGGAGAGTAAGTTTCATCACAAGCGATGTCTTCTCTTCGTG
Organism: Ottelia alismoides; assembly: GCA_037367405.1. Lineage (NCBI taxonomy): Eukaryota > Viridiplantae > Streptophyta > Magnoliopsida > Alismatales > Hydrocharitaceae > Ottelia > Ottelia alismoides. Next base: position 579,857 of record JAZKJV010002336.1, on the reverse strand, counting down.
TGTATCTCTTAACTACGAGCCATGTTTCGAAGGTCTCTACCTTCTCATTAGGTTTCTTGCTTCTCTTGAAGATCCATTTACATCTAACCGGTCTTACCCTTATAGGTGGATCCTCGAGGAACCATACACAACACTTGTGTATGAAGTACAACTTAGACTTTATTGCTAACATCCATTTTCCATGTCATGATCTTCAAAAGCTTGATCATATGAAGTTCAATCATTGTTAGACTTATTTGACATATGGAATCCATACCCTTTATATGGTCAGACCTTACCAACCTCAAACGGATTTTAAGAGGTACGAGTGTTTCATTTTTAATTGTCTTCTTAGTTTTCGATTCCAGGAGTGTCATTATCCTCTTAGGATTCAATGAGTCTCTTTACTTCATTCTTATATTGATTTTAAGGAGAGACACCCTCTAAGAATAATAACCTTCGAGATGAAATCTTTTAATAATCTCAAGGTCATAAAGTAGGTATCGAATACCATCCTCTATATTCTTAATGAAGTAGCACTTTCAAGTGCTTGACTCTAGATTTCTTGCATCCATGTTATGGCACGGACCAAGCAACCAATAATTCCTCAAGTGTCTAATACTGGGCTTAGTTTCAAATGATAGCCTGTGAGTTTTTTTGGGGGGGGGGGATCAAATTTGCTGGAATCTCATTAAGGATATATGTATACTATAGTCCCTATTGCATATATTTGAAATTAAGAGGAAATTATGCTAAGACTCATCATTGATCAGATCATGTCAAACATGATCCAGTTGCATCTCTCTACAACTCCATAGAGATGAAGTGTATTAGGAGGAGCGAAATATGAATTACATTCCTTTCTCAATGATGTTCCTCGAATTTATCTGATAGGTACTGGACCTTGCTTATACCAAATTCTTTTTATCTTCCTTCTAACTTCAGTTCACAACTAAAATGTAAAATCTCTGAACATTTCAAAGGTCTCTAATGGGTATGGAAGAAATCTCATGCCACAAATAATCATCAGTGGATATCATATATCATTAATGTTCATTATTGTATAGATAATATGCATACATCAATATGTATGATATCTTGAATACAAGTACACCATACACCATTCTCAAAGAAGGGTGCATCAGATATTTTACTTTGAATACAACATTCATAAGTACGTAAGCTTTGAACTTTCAGATAATCAAAAGTTGATCTCTCACTAATCTATTGATGTTATCAATAGAAATATGTCCAAGACTTGATGTCAGATCATTGTCAAATGATAATGATCTCTCTTTGATCGTTTAACGTTTAATTTCCAGCATTAGAAATGTTAATCCATTCATTATATTTATAATTTAGTAGAGCTCTGTAGATGTTACATTACTAACTAAAATATATTCATCATAACTCTTTATGATAGGTATAACCCAGAATGTATGTTTATTTCCAACAAACATAGAAATAAATAATAAACGTAATCTAATATCTAGGTCATAGACATATTCTCTAAGACTATGGTCTCTCTCGTTGAATGTATGAAGTCTATTTATCCAATGAATATTGTTGCAACAATTGACTTAACTCCCATATGGATGGCTATCAAACGTTAAGATCAAATTTTCTATTCTTCTAAAAAATATATGCAACCAATTGCAAGTGATAGTAGAAGAATGAGATACAAATATCATACTTCAATCTTATCTAATAAGTAACTTGATTTCAATAATGACATGTAGATGTAGAATATCCTGATGCACTATCCGGGTCCTTCCTTTTCTAAGGATTTCAGATAGTCTAGATTACTGTACTATATGTACATTGACTTGTTGCAGTATTGGCATTCATCCAACTATTTGGATGTCATATGTATGGAATCTACAGTAGTACAATTAACTCTTTGACTCTTCTTCTTTCAAAAGTTAGAACCATGCTTCCACTGTACTTCCTTAATAATTAACCAACCATTACTTAAGATAAAGAATCTCTTAAATTGAACATGTCCTCACGGGACTTCAGTATAAGAGTATTTCAACATTTATTCTTACTTCATCCCATTCGTATAATATGAATATTATGATGCTTCAGGAAAGACTTGAGAAGAGATAGTACACAAATAACTTTCATCATATCCACATTCATCTTAACTCTACAAGATTTTGGTTCAGGAAGGTACTCAAATATTTTGAGTACACCATCTCTTATCAAATCACCCTTACGCATGATGCAGAGAACCGTGTCATTCATAATTAAATGTTAAGAGCAAATATGTTTGCCAAAACATCTTCTTTGATATTAAAAAGGATCTTGACAATTACAATCATCATCAACACTTCCAAAGCACACTCGATGAGAAATAAAGAATGTAGAGGCATGCACACCCTAGGTTATTGTCTTGTTGTCTATCCAATTGTCAATCCTAATCATGATGAAGAAACTTGCACATTTCAACAACATACATTATGTGTCCAACTTCAATATTACATCTTAATCATGAATCCAATCTATGAAACTTTAATAGTTATTATCGAGTATATATCTGACTGGGTTTTATGAATCCAATCCAATTGATTAAGGATTTTATATAAAAATTGGCATACTTTTTATTATTTTGAAAAATTCATTCCCTTGAAATTATCAAAACATAATATAATCTTACCCCTTATCTCAAGCATAAGTGGGATCTTTCTTCTACTTTCATTACACCCCCAACAATATGAGGATATGCGACTACGGTGAAGACACATGAACACTTTCCCTGCAAGTCCAACTTGCATACCTCTAAGGTGATGTTAACTTGTTGCCAATTGAACTAACCGTCAACAAGAATAGTACTCAACATGCACAATCCAAAACCCTCCAATAATATGAGGATAGGACAATGGGTCCACTACACAAGCGGCCTGGCTCAGTTAAGTAGAGGAGCAGTCTAATCCACAACTAGACCATATATTGGAGCTGGGTCTACGCTCGGATGACTCCACAATATAGCATATGGCAATGGGACCCTCCATCTTAATGGAATACCATGGAGTCATCATTTGACTTATCCATATATGATCAAATCAGATAAAGAATCCAATGTTTAATCATAAGAGAAATCCTGCCTATTTGATATTTAATTAATATATAATAGATTGTGATAATTATTAGATAATTAATTTAATAAAATAAAATCGGTAATCCAATCAATATCCAACAAACATTCTTGATTGTTACTTGAAATGGTATTATCTCAAAATATTTATTATTCAAATTTTAATAATTATAAAATACATTACAATCATTTCAATTATTATCCATCCCTTTGAAGGATATGGGCTAATCCTCAAGCGCATCACGGAAGCGTGAGCATCATATCGAATACTACAAAGAACGACTAGTCAAACTAGTTTTTCTATGTAGTGGAATTTAAAAAAAAATCTTGCTATGAAACCACATGATCCAAGAACGATTATCGGATCATTTCATCTAGAACCACAACAAGTATAAAAGAATACCACTTGAAGCATGGTTGATCGAATCTCTACAAAAAGAGACCTCCTATCTCAAGTCTGATAGTCGGAGAAGACGCTTGTGAGCGTGGGGATGAGTCGTGTGATCCTCGCAATCAAACAAGTTGATCTAAGCATGGTGAACTCCTAATCTCGTCGAACGAGATCGAACACCTTCCTCGCGAGCGTAGCACTCCAAAGAAGACGAATAACTGAAGAACGTCGAAGCGGTGGTGCGGCAGCGAAGCGACGACGGCTTCACTCCTCTAGGGTTGGGTGAACGGCCACCAAGAAGGAGAGAAGAGAATAGACGTGTAGAATGAGAGAGAGAGAAGAGAGATGTGATTCAAAAGAATAACCCTAGAGATCATGGTATGCCTCTCTATTTATAGGGTTTTGGTATCCATGGATCTTAATCCATGAGACACATAAAATCAATGGATAAGATTGATTGATGTTTAATCCAATGGTCAAGATTGTTGTTGGTAAAAGCCAACAACTAATAATTTAATTTAGATCAAATATATTTGATAAATCAAATATAAATCAATCCTATATTAAATCAAACAAATAAGGAGACAATCATCATGGAGATTACATCTCCCATTGGAACATGGTGACGACCACCAATTCCATATTGTACTTAGTAGCCGTCCACTTATTTGCATGTGGAGGCAATCTCATGAAATCTCATGAGATTGCATATCTCCATGAAAATCTCCATTATTTATTCCAACAACTTTTGTTGTGATTTATTCTTCAAAAATAATTTATAATTAATTTTGAGAATATTGCAATCTTGCCATTGAAAATTTGTGAATCACATTCACAACCCAAAACAAAATATAATTTACATTTTCAATTAATTACACAATATGTATCCAATACACATCATTAATTAAATAACAATTATAAATTATAATTAGCTCTCTCAAATACATTATAAATCACATTTATAATACATTATGAATAATTGGATATTGCTATCCACATTATTCTCATCCACAATAATTAAATCACATTTAATTATATTAGATAATTTCCACAAACATCAAGATAGTTACATTACATTTAGTTATCTTTCTCTTAATGCTCAGATATAATTCAACTATGGAATTATTTTTGAACCCTTTCAAGAATAATGCGATTTCTCCACAGATACTTGGACATAAGGACATGGCGATTGTATTGTTTCATGTATAGTGACATGGATATTGAGATCACATCTCAAATCCAGATCTCATGGACCTCTCATAGATGCTTGATTAAATCAAGGCCGTAAACCTAATCTTCTCATTGCATCTGAATCTCATTCAGATCAATGTCCAATACATGGACTAAGATTAGATCACTTCTCTATTGAGAGGAGTCACTAAAATCCAAACATGTTTCATCACTCCCTCGGAGTGGAAGCATCATGGTTATACAATTGTTTATGATCACATCACCCTCAGGTATTCCCAACACCTATACATCCTGCATACTAGAAGACCTATGATCATCCTGAAGATATAGATCACTTTTACACTGTCATCTTCAGGGTTTGATCACCAAGTTTCTCAATCTTTGTCACTGGGAATCGATATCGATCACGTGCTTTCCCAAAGCATATATCATACCTTCAAATTCTTGTCATGCTTCCAAAGCACGACGACCATGCATGGAATTTGATTGGTCCCAATACCTCATGAGTGAGCTTATGTCTTCCGGTTCACATGTAAAGATGTATGATCCCTTTGAGAGATCGTATTACTAATATGCCCTTACATGCACACCAGCTCGCCGGTGTAAAGACCTTGGTTAGGTCATCAACCTATTGGTCTTCCAAATGTACACACTCAGACATATAGTACCACATTTGTCTCTGGTCAGAGCATGTGTGCCTATGTTGTGACAGTATTCAACATAGGTCTTTGATTATCTCGATCTCGTTAAGTCAATCCTTTGACTCAACTAATCTGACACCTCTGAATCATTATTCCCATGCAGAGGACCTGCATCAAGAGGTCGGTCAGATACCTATCATATGTGAAAGGATTGCCATCTCCTAATCAGGCTAGAGATCATCACTTAATAATCATTTGATGGTGCTTGATGAGTCCTCTATCTAACTCCTTAGATATTCATCCAAGCACCAGCCTCTATGATTCAATAACTGAATCAACAGTTGTTTGATCATCAAGATGGCCATGGTACATAACCCTAATTATACTAAGGGATCTATTATGCAAATTGGTTATTCTTCATTTCAGATCAGGGAATGATATTCGCAATAACATTTATTGCATAATGGCTCGTCGTGGGCTTGCATGTCCAACAATCTCCCACTAGCCCAAAGAGCCATTAATGGGCTAATCATTTAAATCCGCACTCGTGTGACAATCATAGGCTATTTAGAAAAATAGCTAGGTAAGCTGACCAGTCACTCTATTTCCGAGAGACTACGTCAAGTCCTTTTACGGTACTTGCATGTCCCTCAGTAACAGTGCTCGCATCCAATGCAAATGTTGCATATTATGCAACCAATACTCAATTTTGTTAGTTATAGTGTCCTTGACACTATAACTTAATAATTACTATATCCAGTTTTTTCATTTTCCTTATCGGAAATACCCTTATTCTCGGAGATATCTATCTCCTAAGGTATTCGTAGTTAAGACCTTTTTAGATCACTATCTATAAAGTCTTACGTTCTTGAAGATAAGACTTTGAGATCACCATCTCAAAAATCTTTTCATTTTTTGAAGATATTGTTATTACTGCAATCAAGTGTTTTATCTCCTTAGTAGGATTAGTAACAATTACTACTCCCACTGCATGGCAGATATCTAACTTTCGTACATATCTAGCATACACTCGGCTTCTCGGAACTAATGCACAAGGGCACGTAGTTCTAGAATTTACTTCCTCAACTCTTTGAGGTGTTATCCCTTTAGATAGGCTTGCACCATAAATTAAGGGAATGAAGCTTTTCTTGGAATTTTCTTGAAAATGGAATATATATCCAAGATGTACCATTAATGCGACGGTTCCATTGCCCTTTTCTCTTTGCTTCTGAACATCTTCAGAATTAAGATCTAAGAGGTATCATTGAGATCATATCTCAAGGTATGGAACAACTAGTATATAAAACACTTATTATTATCCTTATATAATTATAAATGATTAGGATATCATCTTCATATAGCATAATGAACACAATGGCACTCCCACTAAGCTTCACATGTTACATCAAGATTCTATCTGAAATCACAACATTTATAATTTCATCAAATCTTATATTCCAACTACTCGAGTCCATAGATGGAGTTTCTTTAGCTTGCACACCTTGCTTTCCTCAACCATGAAGCCCGGGTGCTACTTCAGGTGAATATCCTCTCAGAGATTTTCATATAGGAATACAATCTTGACTCACATCTTGAAAATGCTATAGTAAAGTTGTGTAGCTAGGGTTAGCTATATTCTGATGGATTTAAGCATGGTCTTTGAAGAGTAAGTATCATCGCAAGCGATGTCTTCTCTTCGATGTGTAGCTCATGGCTACGAACCATGCTTTGAAGGTTTCTACCTTCTCATCAGGTTCCCTCTTTCTCCTGTAGATCTACTTACACCCTAATGGGTCTTACCCATATAGGTGGATCCTCGAGGGTCAATATACAACACTTGTATATGAAGTCTACATTAGACTTTTATTGCTAACATCCATCTTTCCATGTCATGATCCTCAGGAGCTTCATCACAAGAAGTCTGATCATTTTTAGACTTAACTGACACGTAGAATACATCCACAAACTTAATTGAAGACGTATTAGTGTTTCATCTTCAATTATTCTTTTAGTTTCCGATTTCAGGAGCCTCATTATCTTTTCAAGATTAAATGAGTTCCTTTACTTCATTTTCATCTGGATTCTCAAGATAGTCATCCTCTAAGAATCACATTCTCAGAGATGAGATCTTTTAAGAATCTCAATGTTATAAAGTAGGTATCCAATACTATCCTTTATTTTCCTAATGAAGTAGCACTCTCCAGTGCCAGATTCCAGATTACTTGCATGGAACCTTATTAAGGATATATATTGTAGTCTCTACTACATATATATCTTAGAAACTAATAGATAATTATGCTAATATTCATCATTGATCATATCATGTCACACATGATCCAATTGTATCTCCCTATAACTCTTGATGAGTTTAGGTTTATTAGGAGGAGTGAGATAGAAATGATATTCATATCTCTATAAGGTATTATATGAATTAATCTAATAGGTACTGACTACCAAATTAGATCAAATTCATTTAATCTTCCTTCAAACTTTGGTTCTAAACCAAAATTATGAAATCTATGAACATCTCAAAGTCTTCTATATGAAGAGAAGAAATCTCATATCACAAATAATCAAAAATAGATATTACATATCCACAATATTTATTATGATATAGATGATTCACATACATCAATATGTATAAGATCTTGAATACCTTGACATCTTTACACCATTCAAAGGAAGGGTGTATTGGACATTTTTACTTTTGAATACAATATTCACAAGTATGTAAGATTTGAACCTTTAGACAATATAAAGTTTCATCTCTTACTAGTCTATTGATCACATCAACAGATAAATGTCCAAGGCTTGATGTCAGATCATTGTCAAATGATCTTCATTTTCCTATTGATCTTTTAAGGTTTAATTTTAGTATTAGAAATGTTAATGAACCATTCATTAATTTTCTAATTTAGTAGAGCCAACTAGATTTTAAATTACTATATGAAATATCTCCATCATAACTCTTTATGATATGTCTATTCCAGAATTCATGTTTATTCCAACATTTAGAAATAAACAATGAGTGTATTCTAATATATAGGTCATAGAGACATTCTCTTAGACTAATGGCTCTCTCACTAAAATTAGGAAGTCTATTTATCCAATAGAAGTTCTTGCAACAATTGCATTAACATCCATGTGGATGACTATTAAACCTTTAAAATCAAATTTTATAATCTTCTAATACATATGCAACCAATTGCAAGTGTTATTAGAAGATTTAGATACAATTATTAGACTTCATCTTATCGAATAAGAAATTCAATTTCAATGATTATATGTAGATTATTCTGATGTCCTATCTATTTCCTTCTCTAAGGATTTTACATAGATTTGATAGTCATACTATCAACAGATCAACTTATTGCAGTATTGGCATTCATCCAACTCTTTGGATGTCACATGGAAGTCACAGAAGCACAGTCAACTCTTTGACTTTCCTTCTTACTTGGGTCCAACCCATGCTTCCACTGCGCTCCCTTCATCTATAAACAACCATTGCTTTAGATGAAAGATCTCTTATGACGAATTCAAAAGATTTCAATATAAGAGCATTTCAACATTTATACATGCTTCATTCAAATTAAATATGATTATTCTGAATCTTCATGAATAACTAGAGTATAGATAGTAGAATGATGACTCTCATCGTATCTACATCCATCTAAACTCTTAAAAAATATTGGTTTAGGTAGGCACTCAAACAATTTTGAATACTTCATCTCTTATAGAGCTACCATTCTGCATGATGCAGAGAACCACATCATTCATGATTAAATGTCGAGAGCACATATGTATGCCAGAACATCTTCTTAAAATTTTATAAAGATTATTTGACAACTACGATCATCATCGACATGTCACTTCCTAAGTACATTCGATGAGAGATCAAGATTATAGAGACATACAAACCCTAGGGTTGCAGTCCTATTGTCTATTTAATTGTCAGTCCTCATTATTATGATGAAACTTGTGCATCGCAACCACATACAATATGTGTCCAACTGCATGTACAATATCTTAATCATGGATCGAATCCATGATATTTTACTGGTTATTATTGAGTACAATATTGAGTGGGTTTAATGAAAAATTATTTTAAATAAGAAATTTTCATAAGTGTATATATACATATTTTATTCGATTTAGGAATTTTTATATCAAAGTTGTCTTGCCTTATCAACGATGAAAGTTCATTCCCATAATCACTTTCAATGTAAGAGATATACTTACCAATATATCTCAAGCAAGATATGGGATCTCCTTCCTTATCTTTGTCACATCCCAATAATATGAGAACCTGTGACTCGGATAAAAAGAAGCGGGAACACATTTCGTCTTGCAAGTCCAACTTGCATCTCCCAATTCAGTCTTTAACACCCAGGCCCACCACCCCTAAGGTGATGTTGACCCGTCCTTAATTGAACCAACCGTCAACAGGAATACAACTCACTATGCGCAATCCAATATCGTCCCAATAATATGAGGACCCGATATTGGGGTCACTACACATACATCCTTACTCTTTGGAGAAGCAAAGACCCCGATCCATATTAATCGTATGCATGAGTTGTCACTTCGGACAAGCATCTCTTGCATACAATATCCGGCGACGGAACCCTTCGCCTTGACGGGATACCATGGATGTCACTTATGTGATCTTCCACCTCATATTCAAATTTTAATCAATTATTATGAATCATATTCATATAATTAATTCTTCCCAGGGAAATACACATCTATTCATAATAGAGGGTTTTTAATTGGATATAATTAACTTAATTACATTAAATTAATATTAAATCTAATTCAATCAACAAACTTGATTTTACTTGAATATATGGTATTATTTCAAAATATGCATTAATTCGAATTTTAATAATTAGAAAATTCATCATGATCTCCCAGGCATCATTCGTTCCCTTCCCGTTGTCATGTCCAGTACTGACGGTAGTGGGACAGACCGCAACCAGTGCGACCCGCTACCCTAACGCTCCCCGACTAGACACCATATCCGCCTCGGGAAAAAATAACGCTGACCCAATCACTTTGTACTTGAGATGATCATCGGTTCTTCAACCAAAATTATACCATATAGTAATAATCAAAACAATTTTGATTTATAAGGAAATTTGCTAGACAAATTCTCAATCCTATTCAAGCAAGGAGTTTGATGATTGTGTTTCCAATTATGATTTAGATCAAATCTAATCAATTTATTAGTTGAGGTCATGTCAATTAAGGAAATAATCATCATTAAATATTTCTCAAATATTTTTTCGTAATTATGTCATGAAATTATCAATTAATTTCACTAATTGACAATCACTTGGTTCTTGATTTGGAATGTAATTTCAGCAGTGACCCATACTTACTAAAATTAACATATCTCAATCAATTTAAATCTAAATTACACAAAATCAATTTTCAAAGATTACTTATTTGATTTAGGACAGAACCTAAGTGATATTTCACGCATTTCAAGGTGTATCAGAAAAGTAATTAACTCATTAATCATGTTAAGATTCGCAGTTCCCGCAACAGTGAATACATGTTCATTAAAACGACCATATCTTGAGCAAACGGAATCCAAATTACATAAACTCTGATCCTATGGTTTCCTTATTTAATGGGTAACAAAATTTAAGTAATTATTTCGTGTTTAAACATTTTAAAAAGGGACGAATTTATTCACTAAACAGATGTGCGAAAATCAAATGCGACAAAAACTTTCGCAACTTTAACGAACCCAAGTTGTCCTAGGTTTACGGATCGTATCCAAAACCTTCAACCTGGATCTGATACCACTTGAATTATATGGGATAATCCTCAAGCGCATCACAGAAGAGTGAGAGTTGTATCGAATACGACGAAGAATGACTAGTCGAACTAGTTGTTCTATGCATCGGAATTTAAAAAACATTTCTTGCGATGAAACCACATGATCCAAGAATGATTCTCGGATCGTTTCATCTAGAGCCACAACAAGTATAAAAGAATAATCTTGAAGCGTGGTTGATCGAGTCTCTACGAAAAGAGACCTCCTGTCTCAAGTCTGATCGTCAGAGAAGACGCTTGCAAGCGCGGGGATGAGTCGCGTGATCCTCGCAATCCAACGAGTTGATCCTAGCATGGTGAACTCCTGATCTCGTCGTACGAGATCGAACACCTTCTTCACAAGCGTAGAACTCCAAAGAAGATAGAGAACCAAAGAACGTCGAAGCGGCGATGCAGTGGTGAAGCGACGATGGTGGATGGCCACCAAGAAGAAGAGAATAGAGTAGACGCGTAGAATGAGAGAGAGAGAGAAGAGAGATGTGCTTAAAAAGCATAACCCTAGAGAGCAAGGTATGACTCTCTATTTATAGGGTTTTGGGATCCATAGATCTCAATCCATGGGACACATAAAATCAATGGATGAGATTGATTTATGTTTAATCCAATGGTCAAGATTATTGTTGGTAAAAGCCACCAACTAATAATTTAATTTAGATCAAATAAATTTGATAAATCAAATAAAAATAAATCCTAAATTAAATCAAACAAATAAGGAGACAATCATCATGGAGATTACATCTCCCATTGGAACATGGTGGACGGCCACCAATTCCATATCGGACTTGGTAGTCGTCCACTTGTTTCCAAGTGGAGGCAATCTCATGAAATCTCATGAGATTGAATATCTCCAAGGAAATCTCCATTATTTATTCCAACAACTTTTGTTGTGATTTATTCTTCAAAGATAAGTCATAATTAATTTTGAGAATATTGCAATCTTTCCATTGAAAATTAGTGAATCACATTCACAACCCAAAACAAAATATAATTTACATTTTCAATTAATTACACAATGTCTATCCAATATACATCATTAATTAATTAACAAATATAAATTATAATTAGCTCTCTCGAATACATTATGAATAATTGGATATTGCTATCCACATTATTTTTATCCACAATAATAAAATCACATGTAATTATATTTGGTAATTTCCATATACATCAAGATAATAAAATCACATTTAATTATCATTCTCTTAATGCTCAGATATAATTGAACTATGGAATTATTCTTGAACCATGTCATGAATAATGCGATTTCGCCGTAGATACTTGGAGATAAGGATAGGGCGATTGTATTGTTTCACGTATAGTGACTGGGATATTGAGATCACATCTCAAATCCAGATCTCATGGACTGCTCATAGATGCCTGATGAAATCAAGGTCGTAAACCTAATCTTCTCATTGCATCTGAATCTCATTCAGATCAATGTCCAATACATGGACTATGATTAGATCACTTCTCTATTGAGAGGAGTCACTAAAATCCAAACCTGTTTCATCACTCCCTCAGAATGGAAGCGTCATAGTTATACAATTGTTTATGATCGTATCACCCTTTGGTATCCCCAACACCTGTACATCCTGCATACTGGAAGACCTATACCTGAAGATATAGATCACTTTTACACTGTCTTCTTTAGGGTTTGATAACCAAGTTTCTCAATCTTGGTCACTGGGAATCAGTATCGATCATATGCTTTCCCAAAGCATATATCATACCTTCAAATTCTTGTCATGCTTCCAAAGCATGACGACCATGCATGGAATTTGATCGGTCCCAATACCTCATGAGTGAGCTCGTCTTTCGATTCACATGTGAACCTATATGATCCCTTTGAGAGATCATATTACTCATATGCCCTTACATGCACACCAGCTCGCCGGTGTATGGACCATGGTTAGGTCATCAACCTGTTGGTCTGCCAAATGTGCACACATATAGTAACACATTTGTCTCTGGTCAGAGGATGTGTGCATATGTTGTGACTGTATTCAACATAGGTCTTTGGTTATCTCGATCTCGTTAAGTTAATCCTTTGACTCAACTAATCTGACACGTATGAATCACTATTCCCATGCAGAGGACCTGCATCAATAGGTCGGTCAGAAATCAACCATATGAGAAAGGATTGCCATCTCCTACTCAGTCTGGAGATCATCACTTAATAATCATTTGACGGTGCTTGATGAGTCCTCTATCTAACTCCTTAGATATTCTTCCAAGCATCAGCCTCTATGATTCAATAACTGAATCAACAGCTGTATGATCATCAAGATGGACATGGTACATAACCCTAATTGTACTAAGGGTCCTACTATGTAAAGTGGTTGTTCTTCTTTTCAGATCAGGGAATGATATTCGTAATAAGATTTATTGCATAATGGCTCACCGTGGGCTCGCATGTCCAACACCCTTACCTGCTGTCATGGACAGATGCGCACAGGATGTGGGGCAGATCACTCACAGAGCAATCTACTACCTTAGCGATCCCCAACTAGACACCATATCTGCCTCAATTCAGGATAGTGTGATATAATTATTTTATATTTGAGATGATAATCAGTCTTTCAATCAAAGATATTCCATATATTATTTATCAAAACTATTTAAAAAATATTATAAAGAGATTTGCTAAATAAATCCACAATCCTATTCAAGTAACAAAGTTTGTTGGAAAGATTGTTATAACCAATTCAATCAAGATCAATTATTTTATCTTGTTGGAAAAGGTATCTGTTGATAATGTCATTTAAAATAGTTATCATTATTAAATATTTCACAAATATTTAACAACTAATTATTTCAAGAGATTATCCATTAATTTCCATGAATTAATTGAATAAATATCACATGGTTCTTGTTAAGTTTAATATGTTTCCAGCACGGACACATGTTCATCAAAACTAACATATATTGAGAAAATAAACTCCAAATTAGGCAAACTAAATTTTTATGGCTTTCCAATTTGTTTTGCAGCGGAACTCAAGTGATAAAAATGCACTTACATGCATTTCAAAAACACGATTATCCCTTGGTTACGTCCAAAACCATCATTCCCGTAACTATGGATTATTGTCCACTAAAGTTGTCATAACCGGAGTAAACGGTTTCTAAATCATGCAAATTCAAGTCATATGATTTACTAATATGATGGGGAATATAATCCAAGTGATAAACTCATGTTTTCAGTCATTTAAATAAGGATAAAAACTAACACAAATAGGGTTACAGAGATCGTTATGAAAAAAAATAACGACATCCCATAGAATAAATTAATGCCCATGTCATCCAAAGCTTATAGATCATATCCAAAACCTCTGATCCGTGGCTCTGATACCAGATGAAGGCTATGGTTTAAGCCTTAAACGCATCATGAAAGTGTGGAGGTCGCATTGAATACAACCAAGAGTAACAAGTCATAATAGTTGCAAGGGGCAACAAAATTTAAAAACAAATAAATGATGAAAGCACATGATTCAAGAACACTTCTCAAATCATTTCATAAAGATCACAAACTGATAGTAGAACTACCTCTTGAAGTGTGTTTGTGATCGCTAATCTCTATTGTAAGAAACCTCATGTCTCAAGTCTGATCTGTCGACAGAAATGCTTGTAGGCACGTGAATGAGACATGTACTTCTCACATTCCAAGTTGATATCTGAGCAAGGAACCTCCTAACTTTTTCTCACACAATTTGTGGTCATCCTCATAGACAGTCAATTCGGCAACACAATGGCATGGCCGCGACGGTGATGCTCTCTACAATAATAATGTGGGTGGGGCACAATATTGAGAGAGAGGGAAAGGGAACGTGTATGAGAATGAGAGAGAGGGAGATATTTCAACTAGATGGGTTGAAGTGTTGTTGTGTGTTGAGGAAAGGGCAACCCTTATCCTCTCTTTTATAGTATATTGGATAGTGGAGATTAACTATTAATCTCAAATCAATGTCATGATAACTTTTGCTATAAATTGCAACAATTACTTAATTTAAGATAAATCAAATATATCATTTCAAGATAACTCAATTTATATTAAATAAATTATTAAATGGATAATTTCGAAGAGGATAATCTATATTATCACGCAACAACATGTATTGCATATATTATCTCATTTGATAGTCTACATTATCATGCAACAATATTTATTGCATAATATTCATAAAATATAATTCCAAATTATCTTGTGAAAATTTCAATCATGTCATTAACAATCATGAATCTTATTCAACCATCCAATATAAATATAAATTGATTTTACAATTAATTATTTAATGTGAATTCAATTCAAATAAACATTTAAAAATAAATATCTCCATCATATTATAAATATTATTTATAATATCCATAATTATTGTGTATAGTGATATTCACATTATTCATATATTTGATAATTAAATCATATTTAATTATCTAAGATACCTATTCTCATGTATACAAATAACATGAATCGCATTCACATTATTCAAGATAATTAAATCACATTTAATTATCAAATATTTCCAATGCTCAGATACATATTTCAATAATAGAATTATTATTGAACTCTTTCAAGAATAATGTCTCCACGGATAGTTGGAGATAAGTACATGGAAATTGTATGTTACTTGTATAGTGACTTGGATATTGAGATTATATCTCAAATCCATATCTAGGTAATCTCTCAAAGATGTTTAATCAAATCAAAATGTAAATCTAATATTATCATTGCATCCGAATCACATTTAGGTAATTGCCCAATATTTGGACTAAGATCATATTATTAATCTACTAAGAGTAGTCACCAAAATCCAAACATGTTTAATCATTTCCTCGTAATGGAAGTGTCATGGTTATATAATCGTTTACAATCACATCACCCTCGAGTATTTCTAATACATGTACATCCTACTGGAGGACCTAAAATAAACCTGAAATTTTAAATCATATTTGAAATGTCTTAAATGTCTCCTTCAGAGTTTTATCATTAATTTTCTCATTTGATCATTGGGAGTTGGTATCAATCATATCCCAGTATCTCATGAGTGAGCTCATGTCTTCTGGTTCAGTAGAGAACATGTATGATCCCTTTGACATATCGTATTACTCATATGCCCTCGTGTGCACACCATCTCATCGGTATATAAACCCTAGCTTGATCATCAACCTAATGGTCTGCCTAATGCACACACTCATACATAAATCAATACATCTGTCTCGGTCAGAGGATGCATGCCTATATCATGATAGTATATGACATATGTCTTGGTTTCCATGACCTTGTTAAGTCAATTCTTTGATCCAACTTATCTGACACCTTCGAATATATTCCTATGTAGAGGATTTGCATCAAGAGGTCAGTCAGATATCAGACTTTAGAGAAGGATTGCAATCTCCTTCTCTTGTTGGAGATCCTTTCTAACAATTACTTGTTGATGCTTGATGAGTCTGTAATCTAACTCCTTAGTTTTAATCCAAGCACAAGGCTATATGATTCAATATTTGAATCAACAACTGTATGATTATTAAGATGGCTACGGTACATAACCCAAATTGTAATAAGGGAACTATTGTGCAAATTAGTTATTCTTCATTTCAGATTAGAGAATGATTTACAATAACATTTATTGCATAATGGCTCATTGTGCACTCGCATGTCCAATATAGACGTCATTGCTCGCATCCATCTATCCATTTCTTGATCCATGAGTGCTTCATCAAATGAAATTAGATCATTGTCAGTTTCACCTAACACATAGAATCCGTACATTTATGGTGCTACAACCACCCTCATACTCCTTCGAAGAGGTACGAATGTTTCATCTTCATTTACATGTTCAATTTCTAGTTCAGGAAGCTCAATATCCTTAGGGGATTCAATGAGTTCTTTTACTTCATTTTTGTTTTAACTCTTAAGGAAGTCATCCTCCATAAATTTCACATCTCTAGAGACGAAAACCTTTTAAGTCTCAGGGTCATAAAGTTGGTATCCAATACCGTCCTTTACATACCCAATGAAGTAGCACTCTCAAGTGTGAGATACCAGATTACTTGCATCCATGTTCTTCGCACGGACCAAGCAACCCCAAATCCCACGTGTCTAACACTAGGCTTGGTTCCAAATAAATGCTTGTGAGATTTGCTAGGAATCATGTTAAGGATATATATTGCAATATCTCCTGCATATCCCTAGAAACTAAGAGGTAAATGTTCTTTGCTCATCATTGAATAGACCATGTCTATGATGGTCCCTTTGCTTCTTTCAGTAACACCATTTAATTGGGGGAGTTCTAGGAGGAGTGATATCGGATACAATTCCTCTCTTTGAGGTATTCCTTAAATTCATCTGAGAGGTACTCGCCACCTCGATCAGATCAAATCCGTATAATCTTCCATCGATTTGGTTCTCAACCAAGGCCATGAATTTTTTCAAGTTTTCAAAGGCTTCAGACTTATAACTTAATAAGAAAAACTTGTATCGCGAATGGTCATCAATAAAAATCAAATAATATCGATATCGTCGCTGTACTAAAGGGATCATATACATCGATACGTACTTGATTAAGAATACCCCCACATCGTATATCCTTGTTACGAAAGGGTGCTCTGGTCATTTTACCTCGAATGTAATGTTCACAGGTAGGTAAAGTTTGTAATAGTAGAAAATATAATGGTCCATCCTTTATCAATCTATTGATCCTATCAGTAGATAAATGACCAAGCCTTTAGTGCCAAACTATGTTCAAATGATTTCCGTCCTCTTTTGTTCTTTATGATTTTTATTAATGGGCGTTACATTCATGATAGATTCGTTAATGTACACTTCATAAAGTTCACTAGAAGTTAGAATAACATCTACAATATATTTATCATAACGACTTATGACAACTTACTCGTGGAATAAGAATGGATATCCATTTCTAACTAACTTAGATATAGATATAAGGTTCCTTCTAACATCTGGAACATAAAGACATGCTTTAAGTACAAGGACTCTCCCACTAGATAATGATAGTATACATGTCCCGACGGTGACTACTGCAATAGTTGCATCAAATCTCATCTGAATGAATATTTCCCCTTCATCAAGATTCCTAGTTTCCTAAAACAGATGCAACAAATTGCATACATGAACAAAAGCACAAGAATCAATGGTCCAACTACCTTCCTGTCCTATGTGACAATTGGATTCAATGATGAAAGTATATTTTATACGTGCTAAGGCTTTACCTTTCTCAACAGTTTTCAGGGATTGTGGGTAGTTACGCTTCCAGTGCCCTGACTTCTTGCAAGATGACGCACGTTGGTCTTCTTCAATGCTATCATTGTAGAAGCATGAGAGGATAAGTCAATAGCTTGACTCTTCTTTTTCTCTTTACCAAACCCTTCCGAGCACCATGCTTCTGACTGTGCTTCCCTTTGACATGTGCAACCATTACATTGCCAATAGGATTCTCTTTCTTCATTACATCTTCTACATACTTTAATGAAGCCCTGAATTTAGCATTTGTTAATCTCAACTTTTTCATGTGGTACGATACCATAAAGTTGGTGAAAGATTTGAGAAGGGATAGCAGAATGAAGTCGACTGCATATACGCATCCACCTGAACTCCAAGAGTATCCTATGTAGAGAGATAACCAAACATTTTGGTTACGTGTTCTCTAACGAAAGTCCCTTCCTACATCTTGCAGTGAATAGGCATTATATCCTTCATTATATTGAAACATTGAGTGTGGTTCACGTCACCGAACATATCTTTCATATTCAACATTATATCATGGCAACCATCAATGTCCACATGTTGCTTCTATAACACATTAGACAGGGATCTCAATATATAACACATGGCCAATGAATGATCTTCGTCATATTTTTCATTGAATGTGTGTTCTTCCAATGTTTGAGGGTTTGCATGCTTGTTTCTTGTGAGCACATAGTTGATGCGCTCTGTAGAAAGAACAAGCTCCAAGTTTTGGATCCAGTCTCAATTGGGTTCAATCAACTAGTTGACCTCAGAAGACTGCTGAGCATATTCATGGATTTCATATCGAAGACTAAGAATGCACTTACATTAGAACATATAAATAATTATATATTCAAATTTCAATTATTTAATTAAGGATTTTTAATCAAATTTATCTTGCTTTTAAACTTTAAAAGTACATAAATAAGTATATATTCACATTTCAATTCTTCGAATATAATTTTTTAATCAAATTTATCTTGACATTTAAACTCTAAAAGTACATAAATATCTATATATTCGAATTTAAATTCTTTGATTAAGGATTTTTAATCAAATTTATATTGCCTTTTAAACTCTGAAAGTACATTCCCTTATTAAACTTTCAGAGAAAGTGAATACTTACCACTATATCTCTAGCAAGATCTAGGATCTCCTTTTTACCTTGGTTACATCCCATAAAATGAGAAATTGCAAGTCGGATAAAAAGAAAAAGGAGCTCTTGCCACTGTGCAAGTCCAACTTACATTTCCCAATAAGGTCTTTAACATCTGGATCCACCACCTCTAAGGTGATGTTGACCCGTTGTTAATTGAATCAACCATCAACGAGAATAGAACTTGCTATGTGGAATCCAATACCACCTCAATTATATGAGGATCATTAATTGGGTCACTATGCATAAGGCCTTACTCTTTCGAGAAGCAAAGAGCATGATCCATGTGCGCTTGTATGTAGGAGTTATCACTTCGGAAAGGCATATCCATCATACAATCCATGGCGACAGAACCATTCACCTTGATAGGATATCATAGATGTCATTTATATGATCCTCCATGTCTCATTCAAATTTTAATTAATCATTATTAATTGTATTCATTACGATTAATTCATCCAAGGGAATTGTATCTCTATTTATAATAGCATGTCTATTTTAATTGGATATAATTTAATTATATTAAATCAATTATCAATTCAATTCAACCAACATTTAATTAGGGTTTGCTTGATATTACTATATAATATACACCCTAACATTGTATAATTGTACTATTCCAATTAATTGTTTAAAGTAAGTAGAGACTTCTCATGCTACCCATTCTTGAAATGGATCAAGCTAGGTCGAACATATAATGCTAACAGGGAGTGCTTCCACTATAGTGCATGGTGCAAATTAAGTAGCTTGTTTGTATATACACAGCCTAGATACCATCACCTAATCAATTCAAGATAACAATTTGTAGAAATTGTACTAAGTTTTTATTTGTCACATGCTTTTGGTGACTGGCATGATACATATATAGTAATCATTCAGAAATCATAGGCATCTTAAAACAATTTTAAGAATCCTAAATTTCTAGCTATATCAAGCAAACATGTTTTGCATGTAAAAGTTGACCTGCAACTATTGCAGGTTAAACTTGGATTTTGTCATGAAATAATCATTCAATGTTAATTGATGTTTAATCAAATATTTGAATAAATATTAAGCATCAATTTAATCATGGTAAATTCATAATTTTCTTGGTTTCATTTAATGATAAATACATTTAAAAATTAATCTTGATGATCTGATCATCATATGACCCATCTCCACTAGATATGGAACATCTAGGGAAGACAGAGTTAGAATGCATGAAATAAATTTGAGGGGTTTGATGGTTTAGATAACTACATAATTAAAGTATTTATTTCATGTATCATTATGGGAAAATAGTAACCAAAAAATTAATATGTTACAGATCCGTGAATACATGCAAAAATAATGTAACTGTAGGAACTTTTCAAGTTTTAATTTATACACCATTGGTGCCAACAATTAGATACTACTTTGAGGACATATCTAAACCATTCATAAACAATTGCTTTTCTATTTAGCGAAAAACAATCCGAAACAAGCATCTCATGCATAAACTACGAGCCCATGTGCATTCGATATATAAAACCTTGTTCCCTTAAGGTTTGGATCATATTCAAGACCTTTAACTTGGCTCTGATACCACTTTAAGGCTAGGGTTTGGACCTTAGCGCATAATGGAAGTGTCAAGATTGCATCACATGTGATCATGAGAGCCTAGTCATACTAGTTGATAAAGCAACAAAATTTAAAAAAATTATTTAGATGGAACCACATGATATGAGAACAATTCTCGTAACATTTCAACAAGATCACAAATGAGCAATAGAATTATCTCTTGAAGCGTGTTTGCAATCGTGTATGTCTCTAAGCGAAGAGACCTCCTGTCTCAAGTCTGATCTAATGAAGGATGTACTTGCAGGCGCCTGGATGAGACGCATGCTTCTTGCAATCCGAGTTGAATATCTGAGCGCGTAGTCTCCTGATTTATTCCCATGAAAACAATAGCCATCCTCATGATCAAGATTCAAGGAAGAAGGTGGAGATCCATGAGTGGTCAATCCGGCATCATAACGGCGTCGTAAAGACTGCAAGGTTGTCTAGGTCAATATGGTGGGTGGCCAAAATATTGAGAGGGGGGGGGCATGCATGAGAACAGAGAGAGAGAAAGAGAGTTGTTGCTCTTGCAAATTATTATAAAGAAAGAGCCAGGTCTAGCCTTTCTTTTATAACATATTTGATGTCCATGGATCTCAATCCATGTGCACACATAATCAATGGTCAATATTTTTTGTGGTTTCAGTCAAAGACCACGATTTTTTTGCATAAATTTGCAACAACAAATAATCGATTTAAAATAAATTAAATATATTGAGTATTCATCAATATAATTTAATTTGAAATAAATCAATCAACATGTGGAATGAGTGGAAGGAGATCAAGCCCCCATCCTTTCATAGATTGGACGGGCACATTGAATAGGACTCAATGTTGTCATCCATCTTCTATGTACGGAAGGTGGCTCTCTCATTCCTATTTTGTGAGATCTCATATGTCAACAAAATATTCCACATGTGCAACAACTTTTGTTGCATAATTATTCACCAAAATAATTCTAATTTTTTTGTGATATTTTCAATCATGCCCTTCACAATTATGAATCATATTCATGAATTTAATATAATTGTATTTACAGTTATTTGTTCAATGTGAATCCAATTGTCATCAACATTTAATTCGTAAATATTATTTACAATTAAGTCTCTCTAACATATCATAAATCACATTTATAGTTTTTTTTATTATGGATAGTGATATCCACATTAATCATATCCTTGATAAATTATCTTAGATATCCATTATTATGTGTCCAAATAATATGATTTATATTCACATTATTTTATTATAATTAAATCATATTTAATTATCCATTTTCCAATGAACAGATACATTATTAACAATTGAATTATTCTTGAACTCTTTCATAAAGAATGTGCTTTCTCCGCGGATACTTGGAGATAAGGACAAGGCTATTGAACATTCCATGTATATTGACTTAGATTGAAATCATATCTCAAATCCAGATATTTGGGACCTCTCAAAGATGTTTGATTAAATCAAACTATGAATATAATCTTCTCATTATATCTTAATCACAGATCAATGTCCAACATTTGGACTATGGTTGGATTACTAATCTATTAAGAGGAGTCACTAAAATCCAAACCAGTTTTATCACTCGCTCATAATGGAAGTGTCATGATTGTAAAATCATTTATGACCACATCACCCTTGAGTATCCCCAATACATGTACATCCTGCATACTGGAAGATCTACAATAAACACAAATATTTAGACCATATTTAGATTGACTTCTACAGGGTATTATTATTAACTTTCTCATTTGGCCATTGGAGTTGGTATCGATCTTATGTTTTCCAAAAAGCATATATCTTACCTAGAAATTCTAACCATGTTATAAAGAAAGACGATCATGCATGGACTTTGATCGGTACCAATACCTCATGAGTGAGTTCATAGCTTTCAGTTCAGTAGTAAGCTTGTATGATCCTCATATGTCATATATGCACACCAGCTCGTTGGTGTATAGACCTTGTCTAGGTCATCAACCTAATGGTATGCCTATTGTACATACTTAAACATGGAGTAATACATCTGTCTCCAGTCAGAGGATGTGTGCCTATATCACGATAGCATACGACGTAGGTCTCGGTGATCTTGATCTCACCAGGTCAACTTTTTTACCTAGACTACCTGACACTCGCTAATCTCTATTCCTATGTAGAGGACCTACATCAAGAGTTCGGCCAGTTATCACATTTTGAGAAGAATCGTCATCTCCTTCTCAGGCCGGAGATCATCTCCTAAAAACCATTTGATGGTGTTTGATGAGTCCTCAACCTAACTCTTTAGATATCATCCAAGCACCAGCCTTTATGATTCAACCATTGAATCAATAATTGTATGATTATTAAGATGGTCGTGGTACCAAACCCTAACTGTACAAAGGGACCTCAAAAATGCATTCATTCATTTAATCTCGATCAAGGAGTGAATTAAATTAATATCCTTTTTTGATATATCTAAGATTTACAATAAAATTTATTGTAGAAATTGTTCGCCCCTGGCTCACATCACTAAGAGCTCTCTCTCTCCTATTTCTTTGTATTGTGGATCCCCTTCAATGGTGGAACGAAGGGAGTTATATAGGAGGAGGGGGTAATAGTCGGAGAAGAAGAATCTCTATCACTGATGGAATCTTAGGGGTTGAGGTGAGTCAGCAGAGAAATGAAGGAGTTCGATGTTACTTGCAGGGGGTTGATCGAAATCAAGGAGCGATGGGTAACTGTTGATAGGTGGTTACAAAGGTGTGTTAATTTGTGGGAAGATAAGTAGTAGCAAGATTGGAGGTGAAGGATATGAGAGAAGGCGAGGCTCTATCGTCGATGGTTAGAGTAAATGGACGACCTACAATTGTCATTGGATCGAGAAGATTCCATGGCAGAGGATTGCAGAGGTGTCGTGTGTCATGCACATAAGGAGGTGAGCGAGGAGCATGAGCACTGCACGTACAATAGCTGGGTGAAGAGGGGCTGGATCATGGCCATTGGATAGAAATCATCCAATGGCCAGAATGGAAGCGCTACACGATAAAAGACTTTGACTAGGCCAATGGTTGTGGGTTGACAGGGTGTTGAGGTGGACAATGAGCGGCGACTGTGTTATGGAAATGTTGACCAACACATTGACTAAGGAGTAAAATGAAAGAAAATATGAAAAGAAATAAAAGGAAACTTTAAATAAAAAATTTGTCAACATGAAAGTTATTGGTCTCATTTACATCAATTTTATGTTTTGTGATTTTTTATTCTTTTAATTAGGTTTTAATTAAATTTTAATATAAATACAATATACGATTAATCTAATTTTTGTGGATTTTTATAATGTAAGAAAATGTAAAATAAAAATAAAAAGAACATTGTATGTGTAAATTATACAAAGTCGGATCTTTTTGTGTTCTTCTGATTTTACGAATTTTTTGGATTTTTTTCTTTATGCCATGTTAGTAAATGAACTAAACAATAAAAATGAAAAATATTAAGTCAAAATAGTTAGTTTTGTACATAAAATGATAAGATCAAATTTAGTGATTTTCATGGTTTATTTATTGTTGACAGCGAAATCTCGAGGATCATAAATTATTGAATAAAAAATATTGTCGTTGTTATCCCCCAAAATCCCGCAACAAGCAAACAAAATTTTTATTTTTGCTACTTATTAACTTGTATAGCAGACATGGTCGAACTCAGGGAGGCTATGATTCCTGAGGGTTATTCAATTAATCCGAAATTAATTAAGAGAATATAGGAATCTCAAAGGACAACTATCCTTGATTTTTGTGATTTTTTATCTTTTAATTTTTTTATTTCTAATAATGATTTTTTTATATTTTCTGATTTTCAAATTTTTAGTGATTTTGATTTGTATTTTTTTATTTTCAGAAGTAACGAACAATATGAACAAGCACAAGAAATATGTACACCAACTTTTTTTGTAATTTTTAATTATACCAAAATGCTCAACAAATCAAGAGAAAATATTTTTGGGTTTTAAATTTTTTGAAATGTTTTTGAGAATTTTTGTGGAATTTTCAAATGTTTTTGTATTTTTCTGAAAATCAAACAGTGAGAAAATGCAAAAATATGCACAGCCTGGAGTAATTTGCAAATTAAAAATCTTTTAAGTGCCAAAACTCCAGGTAATTATTTTTATGATAAAGTAGAAGTGATTATCTACAAACAGGAACTAAAATCATTATTTTTGGATTTTGGTAGAATTTTTTATGATTTTTTCTAAGAAATTTCATTTTTCACAATTTTTTTGGTTTTTATGAAAAGTTAATGCATGAAAATTGGTCAGAAATTAAAAGACAGTGAAAAAGACAATGAAATAAAATTACCCTAATATTTTTGGAATTTTTGGAGTTATTTTCAAATTTTATGAATTTACAAAGTTCTGACAAACAAAAAGACACTATTTTTGTTTGTTGAAATATATAAAATGTCAAAAAATTGATGAAAAATCTATACAAGGATGAAAACTACAGCAAGAGTGTGCACAATGTTTTTGAGAATTTGTGGAATAATAAAAATATTTATTTTGATGAAAATAGCAAGAAACTCAAGTTCTGGAATAATGGGGACTGAAATGTAAATAGTTTAGGTTCTTGCATTAAAAATTTGATAAAAATAAATAGAGTGAAAATGTGCAATTTACCCACTGTGTCACGTGAATGGCCGTACTTGTGGCTATGCCTGGGCTTCTTTGCAATTTACGAGAACTACAGGGGTGCAACTGTAATTTTCCCCTTTTTTAATAAAATCTAGGGTTCTTCATTTCTTCAATCACAAGGAAAGGGGCACCAAGGGGGCAGGGGCGCCACCCCTTACTTCTTCTCCACGCAGTATCAATGCGGCGTCGGCAGGGCTGCTGGCAGTCGAGGTGTGTCGTGCAGTAGGCAGAGGAGGGCTCCGCTGTTGACACGTGCGGGCGGCTGAACGCCGGTGAAGGCGGGGCTCACGGGGCTACTTCGGGCGGAAGGCACTACTGGAGGAGGCGCGGGTGGCGCGCGTGGGCGGCTGGAGGCCGCTGCTGCTAGGAGATAGCATGTGGAGGGCTCCTGCGCGGAGGTTGGAAGCAGGCGCCACCGCGCGTTCGCGGAAGAGGCAGTGCTCCGCCTTCGAGGATAGAGGTTGGGCTGAACGGAGGGCTTCACCGGGGAAAATGCGGGTTGCGTGCACGGGCGGCTGAAGACCGCCGCTGCTGGGAGATAACGAGTGGAGGTCGCGGCTAGGGTTTTTAACAGGCGATGGGGTGGATGGCCGGCAAGGCGGTGAAGGAAGAGCGACATGGGCTAGCAGTCACGCCCAATTTTTTTATTTGATTATTATTATTTGTAAAGCAGAATGTAAGCTGTAAAAAACTTTTTTATATATTTTTTGTAAATATGAAAAATAGAAACTAAAAGATAGGATATAGAAATTCTTTTCTTTATTTTTTTATTTTTTTATTTTTGTTTTTTTATGATCCTACAAAAGAAACATTAGAGAAAAAGAAACAAAATCTTTTTTATTATTTTTTATTTATTTACAAATCGAAAAATGAACGAGCATCCGGTGAAAATGAAAGCATCGAATCTGATTCTCTGGCCACCATGCGTGGACGGAGTTGATAGGTCGTGGAAGATGGAATAGAATGCGTGAAGATCGAGAAAGTGAGATGACAATTCGGAATCAGAGACAGATCAAATCGAGATGGATTTTTTTAAAGATCTAGAAAAACAAAATGTCGATGGAATTAAAATGCGACGAAATAAACTATGATTAACCTAGATAAAAATAAGAAAACTGTGGATCTCACCTTAGGAGCAGAAATGGACCATGATCGCCTCCACAAGGTCGACTCACTGACACTGGATGGCTTGAAGACTAGGCAACTTTCTCGATGAAATTTTCTCTCAGAGATTGGGCTCCTCTCTCTAAAGATTGATGAAGTTGGAATGGGGGAGACGGAGCCATATAACTAGAAAAGATAGAGATGAAATTTGAAATGAATTTTTTATTTTTTTGGATAAAGAGATAAGAGAGATGAAATGAGATAAAGTAAAAGAGATAAAACTATTTACAAAATTATCTATTTTTTTTGAATTTTCGTCACTTTATTTATTTGAAATAAAAAATGTTGTTTTTTAATTTTTTATGGTGGTTAATTAAAAATAGCAGCTATATACATATACTATATACATATATGACATTATCTACAAGGGTAAATGAGGAAATTAGCCGTTTTTTGTTTTAAGATATTTATTATTTCTATTTTATTATTTTTATTTTTATTTTTATTTTACATAATTAATAAGACTAATTTACAAATATATATAAATACAATATTTACAAAATACATGGAAAATTGCACAAAGCACCCCGAAAAACCAACTTTTTACTCGTAACTCCAAAATTTATGAAATCACAACCATTTTGAAGATAATTTAATTTAGAATCCAATGAAAGAAATTGGTTCAATTTGAGTTCGTATGGTGCCGTAATTGGTCTTTCAATTAGTGATTAGTGGCTTTTTCCAAATGTGGTTACTTTTATTCTATATATGATTTATTGTGCAATTATTATTTTTAATTAGAACACATTTTTATTTACAACTTTGGTTTTGAACGTTATTTGATTTGAGGTCAATTAAGGCACAAATAAATTAATGTTATTTTTATACATATATACACAAAATAAGTGAGAGGTATTTACAACAACATACACGCATTTTTTTTATTTTCTGCTTAAGGACCCTAATATCCCCCTACTTTATTCCTGGTCGATCAGGTCAAGTCATGACCTTCTCTTGGGATTCGGGTCAGCCTCTATACAATCTTTCTTTTTTTTCTTTTCTTTTTTGTTCCTTTCTTTCTTTTTTATTTATTTTAGGTTAAAATTAGTAAGAAGTGTACAATATTTACACAGATGCAAGTTAGTAAGAATACGGAGTTATTGTTATATGTAGGTGTTTAGTAAGGGATTTTAAGATAAAATAAATGAATAAAGATGACGAATCGCATATTCATCATCCCCCTAGGCTTTACCTTTGCTAGTCCCTTAGCAAACACTTATTTGAAAGAATAAGTGAAGAAAATGAAAAAGAAAAAGAAAGGGAAATAAAGAAAGTAGGACAATATTTAGTATTAAACTTATCTTCATAAAATTGTAGTTTGGAGCTCTGTCGGACCTTTGGATTATTAGTGTGTCGGAACTTCGATGAGACTTAGAATTTTAAAATCGACAGCCATCAAGTTCTACACATCATTGTCACTATTTCGGCTCGGAAGTCATCTTAGATCAATCCTCTTCCCAAAGCACGCTCTATGAATATTGAACAATCGACTAATGTGTGTGAAAGGTTTTAGCTCTTCCCATTCAGAATGCCGGACTACCATGCAATTATCCTCTCCAGTAACTCGTCCTCGGGGAGTCAGGTATTTCCTTCTAAGGTCTGTCGTGTTGTGTTCACAATCTAATTGGGGGAGAAGTTAGAAGAAGGAGAAAAGAACTGGAGGGTGGCCAGTGTAGTCACCTCTCCTTGTGAAGCTTGCCGGTGTAGCCGAGTCTCCACCAAGATCTGCAGGTTTTCTTGAAGCTTGGACATTTTTTCAGGTATTTATTTTGTAGTGGCTTCTTTGTATTTGGATTTTTGGTGGTTCTGCTTGGATATTGTTGTGCCCCTACGGATATATAATCTTTTTATTTCCGTAAATGTTTTGGGGTCTTAGAAAAAAATGTGCCCAGACGTCCATCCCTTTTCTGATGCTTCATTTCAACCCGTACTTCAGTCTTAAGATTTCCACGCTACTAGAAAAGAAACTCACATAGTCTTCCAACATCCCGTCTGAGTTGAGCTAAGTGCATAGTACGAGAGTACAAATTGATTCCCTATTCTAGAGATATACCCAGAATAAAGAGACCAGGTTAGACACTAAGAGTCAAACATTGCACATTGTCATGTGGAACTCAAAGAATTAAGTCAAAGACCTAGTGCTTCTAAAATTCTTTTTCTCGATGATGTTCCTCTGTAAATTAGGTGGATTATGGTCCAACTAAGCTCCATTCTTCAATTTTATTCTAGACATAGTTTAAATGTCAATACTATCCTGAGAAATGCACATGCAAATGCAAAATATGAACAATGCAAAGAGCTTTTTTAAAGAAATGATGCACATGTGAAAAGAACATTTTTTAAAAAAAATCTAATTTTGAAATTTCTATGGATTTTTGGAGAAAAATACAGATGTAAACGAAAAGGGATTTTTTAATTATGAAAGTTTTTATGGATTTTTGATTTTGTAGCTTTTTTAAAGGAAAAAAGTGTTAGTAAAAAATATGAATAAGATTTTTTTGTCTTTTTTTTGCTTTTTTTGTTTTTGTTTTTTTTGTTTGTTTTGTTTTGTGTTTTTTTATTTTTTGTTTGTTTTTTTTATTTTTTCTTTTTTTTATTTTTGATTTGTTTTGTTTATTTTACACACGTGGATTTTACAAAATTATACACATAACCCCCCAAATAAACATATTTAAAAGTACAAGTTATGTCTAAAGTATATATACAATATATACGACACCCCCCTATACTTAGCTCGAACTATGTCCTCGTAGTGATCAGAGAGTGAAAAAGGAAGACATAACTCGTGCTAAGTATAGAAAAGTGAAATGGCTCGAAACCGGTTATTGGAAGTAGTGTGGTCATGTCCTGCCTGGGAAGTCTCGCAAACATCGAAGTAAAATGGCTCGAAATCATTATCAAAAAAAGTAGGATCAATTTCAGCCTGGCGAGCCTCTATCGGATCGTCATCTTTATCAAAAGGCCCAAATTCTTTTATAAAAGCAATCAAATCAAATTTGGTTTGATCGGTCTCATCTGAATCAGGGTGAATAGGAACGGACTCATCAGTGGAAGTAGTCGAATCATGGTCGTCCTATCTAGTCTCTGATTCTACCTTCCGCTCTAAGGTTTCTATCGTGTAAATTCCGTGGATGTCATGAATGCATCTCCACATACCAGAAGGGGGAACTCCAAGGTCTATGCTTTTTGAGTCTTCCTCCTTCAAGAGGAATTCCTGGGTTTCATTATCATCCAACATATAAAAAGAATCTCTGATATTGTCAACGAGGTCA
Organism: Ottelia alismoides; assembly: GCA_037367405.1. Classification (NCBI taxonomy): domain Eukaryota; kingdom Viridiplantae; phylum Streptophyta; class Magnoliopsida; order Alismatales; family Hydrocharitaceae; genus Ottelia; species Ottelia alismoides. Next base: position 549,647 of record JAZKJV010002336.1, on the reverse strand, counting down.
AATTCCTTGGGATAGGCTAACACGGGCGGGCTCTCATGGGATGCAGGTCTCTGCTCTATAGTGGGTGTAGTGATCAACACATCGCTCCCTACATCAGAACAGAAGCGAAGCTCTCCGGAACCATAATCAATAACGTCTCCTGCAGAGGTGTGGAAAGGTTGTCCCAGGATAATTGGAGGGTGCTCCACAGGGGTGGAGGTCTCTATGGGCATTACAACAAAATCCAAAGTGAAATTCATACCCTGAATAAGAATGACGACATTTTCTAGAATACCCTTCGGCCTCTTGATAGATCCATCAACAAATTGAACTATCATCCTGGTTTTCTTAAGAGGCCCAAGATGAAGAGATTGTACCATAGAGAAGGGTATTATATTGATTGACGAACCGCCGTTAAGGAGAGTGTTATCACAAGAATAGTTAGATATGGAGCAACTCACAAGAGTTGTGCCAGTGTTCCCTTTCATAAATTACGGACGGTGAGATATGGCGTAGGCAGTGGACATGGTCAAGATGTGATGCTCAGATCTTCTCCTTTGCTTTCTCTTCTTGTGTTGAGAAGTAGATAAATCTATCATGGCCTGTTGAAGTGGGGATTTAATAATCTCGTGAATGGTGGCCAACACTTCGGGTTCAGTCAACATTGTTTGAATTTTTCGACCTCATCCATATAAGGAAGGAGGTCAGAATCAACATTTACATGAGTATTGCCAAGAGCAGTCTGTATAATGGAATCATCGGGGTCAAGATCGGTACATGTGGTGGATATATGTGCGGGTAAATGATCTGGCATTTGGTTCCTCTCCTCACAAAATGAATCAACAATGTGTCTCCTAGAATCTTTTTGGATTTTAAAATTTTCTCATTTTTTGTATTTTGGGCAATTGTAAGATCTCATTATTATCCTCATGTGAATCCGAATCCTCAAATAGTGGAGCAGTGTTCTAGCTCGTATTTATGTTAAATAGATTGCTAATCTTCGAATTCATATGCTCCATCATCTGGTTTAGTCTCAAGTGTGGAAATCATGAAAGGTGACTCCAAAATCTTAGGATCAGGTGGGTTGAATGAGGGTGGGTGAAAATCAAAGTCCTCTGATTCTTGAAATAATGGGATAGGCGGATTTGCACAAAAATCAGGAGGAAAGTCCTCCTGGAAAAAGGAAGGTGGATCGTCTGGAGAGTACGAGGTATACATGAAGATTGGATTAAAATAACTCCAGTCGGCCATCTCCGAAACAAAAGGTGGGATCAGAAGAGCACGAATGGTCACGTCAAAAGATATGGAAAAAAGGCGCAGATGCACAGAAGGATCGAGTAAGCACACAAGCAATAGAACAGAATACAAACCCCAAGTTCACCAACTCAACTCAATGTGAAGACCGTAATGGTTCGGTCAATTATCTTGTCAATTTCAGAGTTTTGTGAGAATACAATATATCAGAACGGTTAGAGCGAGCTGTTAGGAACCCAATGCTCTCAGGAGACTGGCCCAATCCCAAAGTTAGATCTTTCCCAGCCAGTATGAATTGTGGACTGTTTACCGGCTACTCGATCAATTCAATCTCTTAAGGACGTCACGGACCGCTTTACTGACGACCGGAGTAATCCTCACTGGAGAACGACTAACCCAAGATAGTAGTCTGAAAAGAGTTCGGGCGTGGCTATATCCTAGTGTGCGGGTCGCTCTCTCATTCAAGCAAACCAAACAATGAGGGGGTTACTCTCCCCAAAACAATGATTTTCCTTGTGTTTTTTTAGGGTCGAGTTTTCTTTAGCAGTCCCGTATTTTTGGCGGTTATCACTTGGTTAAAATATTTTTAAAGAATCGCCTACCAAATGTCCAATTTTCTTTTTAACTTATATGAGTGAAGACAATGAAGGAGATCGGAAATGCTAATGCGCGATTAAAAACAATGATGCATGCAGAGGTTAGAGATACGCACCTTGTTGCCAACACTCTACATGCAAGTGATCCACGCAGAATATAAATAAACTATCCTATATGCAAATGCAAGTGAACGTCCTAGATGATAGCTTCTATTAACGGGCAAGAACAAGTTAATTTGACTAAGTCCTAATTACGCTCTACTCTATAGGCACAGAAATTGTTGTTTAGGGTGTTTGGACCTAATTAATTACCCATCTCAAGCAAATTAATTAAAGAAATCAAGAGGTAGCTCACAAAATCCACGGGAAACAAAGAAAAATAAGACGATGAGAACAAAACCGGTGATCTCCTCCAAGTGCACCGGCACTAGTGAAACAGACCCCGCAACAAATGAATGTCCGTTTACAAGAGTTAAAATGCTAGAAAAGATAAACTCTCTCTCTCTTTTCTTTCTTTTTTATTTTTTTTTCAATTCTTCTTCTCCTCTTCTCATGCTATCCTGCGGCTTGGTGAAGAATCAAGCTGCCTCCACGTCGCTTGGGTGCTTCGACTTTCCTAAGATCACCTCCTTCGCTTTGCGGTCCCTTGCAAGAAAAAGAAAAGAGAATGTGTAAGAAATACAGTTATCAAATATGAGAGAAAAAAATGAATCAAATGCAGTGATATGAACAATGAAGTGAATGGCAAAAATATAAACAGATATTTACAACCAAGAATAGCAGGTCAAAAGAGAAACCTAACTACCCTCGTCGTGCCTCCTCGGTAACGGCGCCATTTTGTTAAGTACGAAATCTCGAGGATCGTAAATTATTGATTAAAATTTTTTGTCTTTGCTATCCCCAAAATCCCGCAATAAACAAACAATTTTTTTATCTTTGCTACTTATTAACCTGTATAGCAGACATGGTCGAACTAAAGGAGGGTACAATTCCCGAGAGTTATTCAATTAATCAGAAATTAATTAAGAGAAAATATCAATCTCAAAGGACAACTATCCTTGGTTTTTGTGATTTTTTATCTTTTATTTTTTAATTTTTTTATTTCTAATAATTTTTTTTATATTTTCTGATTTTGAAATTTTTAGTGATTTTGTTTTTCCATTATTTTTTTAATATTCAGAAATAACGAACAATATGAACAAGCAGAAGAAATATGCACACCAACTTTTTTTGTAATTTTCAATTATACCAAAAAATGCTCAAAAAATCAAGAGAAAATATTTTTGGGTTTTAAATTTTTTTGAAGTGTTTTGAGAATTTTTCTGTAATTTTCAGATGTTTTTGTATTTTTCTAAAAATCAAACAGTGAGAAAATGCAAAATTATGCACATCCTGGAGTAATTTGCAAATTAAAAATACTTTAATATCCCAAACTCTTAGAAATTATTTTTATGACAAAATAGAAATAATTATCTACAAACAGGAACTAAAATCACTATTTTTGGATTTTTGCAGATTTTTTTATGATTTTTATAATAATTTTCATTTTTCGTAATTTTTTTTGGTTTTTATATTGAGTTAATGAATGAAAATTGGTCATAAATTAAAAGACGATGAAATAAATTTACCCTAATTTTTTTGGAATTTTTGGAATTATTTTCGAATTTTTATGAATTTTCAAATTTCTAAATACCAAAAATACACTGTTTTGATTTTATAAATATATCAAACATCAACAAAAATTGATGAAAAATTTATACAAAGATGAAAACTACAACAAAAACATTAACAATTGTTTTGTAAATTTTTTGAACAATAAAAACATTTATTTTGATGAAAATGGCAAGAAACTCAAGTTCTAGAATCACAGGGACTGAAATGTAAATAGTTTAGGATCTTGCATTAAATAACTTATAAAAATAAACAGAGTGAAAATGTGCAATTTACTTACTATGTCACGTGTATGGCACGTGCTTGAGGCTCTGGCTAGGTTTCTTTGCAATTTATGAGAACTTTATGGGCGCAACTGTAATTTTCCCATTTTTTGAATAGAATATAGGGTTCTTCGTTTCTTCAATCACAAGGAAAGGGGCACCAAGGGGGTAGGGGCGTCGTCCCATGCTTCTTCTCCACGCATTGTCAAGGCGGCATCAACAGGGTTGCTGGCGGTCGAGGTGCTTCACGTAGTAGGCGGAGGAGGGCTCCGCGAGTGACGCGCACTGGCGCTGAACATCAGTGACGGCGGGGCACACAGGGCTACTTCAGGTGGAAGGCACTGCTGGAGGAGGCGTGGGTGGCACGCCCGGGCGGCTGAAGCTGATGCTTTTGGGATATAGCAGGCGGAGGGCTCCGACGCGGAGGTTGGAAGGGGGCGCCGCCGCGCGTTTGCGAAAGAGGCGGTGCTCCGCCTTCGAGGTTGGAGGCTGGGCTAAATGTAGGGCTTCGATGCGTAGGCGTGGGTGCTGTGCGCAGGCGGCTGAAGACCGCAACTACTTGGAGAGAGCGGGCAGAGGTCGCGGCTAGGGTTGTCAGCGAGCGACAGGGGGGACGGCCGGCAAGGCGGTGAAGGCAGAGCGGCACGGGCTGGCAGCCGCGCCCAATTTATTTTATTTTTATTTTTTTTAAATAGAATGTAAACACTAAAAAAACTTTTTTATATTTTTTTGTAAATCCCAAAAATAGAAATTAAAAGATAGGATATAAAAATTCTTTTTTATTTTTTTATTTTTATTTTTTTATGATCCTACAAAACAAACGTTAGAGAAAAAGAAACAAATACTTTATTGTTATTATTTATTTATTTATTTACAAATAGAAAAATGAACGGGGATCCGGCGAAAATAAAAGGATCGAATCCGATTCTCCAACCTCTGTGTGTGGTCAGAGTTGATAAGTCGTGGAAGGTAGAATAGAACGCGTGGAGATCGAGAAAGTGAGATGAAAATTTGAAATCGGAGACGGATCAAATCAAGATGGATTTCTTTTTAAAGATCTAGAAAAACAAAATGACGATGGAATTAAACTACGATGAAATAAAATACAATTAACTGAGATAAAAATAAGAAAAATGTGAATCTCACCTTAGGAGCGGAAATGGACCGTGATCGCCTCGACAAGGCTGACTCGCTGACACCGGATGGTTTGGAGACTAAGCAACTTTCTCGACGAAATTTTCTCTCGGAGATCGGACTCCTCTCTCTAAAGATTGATCAAGTTGGAATGGGGGAGAAGGAGCCATATAAATAGAAAAGATAGAGATGATATTTGAATTGAATTTTTTGGATAAAGAGATAAGAGAGATGAAATGAGATAAAGTAAAAGAGATAAAACTATTTACAAAATTATCTAAATTTTTGAATTATCGTCACGTTATTTATTTGAAATAAAAAATGTTTTTTTTTATTTTTTATGGTGGTTAATTAAAAATAGCAACTACATACATATACTATATACATATATGACATTGTCTACAAGGGTAAATGAGGAAATTAGCCTTTTTTGTTTTAAGAATTTTATTATTTTATTATTTTTATTTTTATTTTTATTTTAAATAGTTTGTAACACTAATTTACAAATATATACAAATACAATATTTATAAAATATATGGGAAAATTACACAAACCACCCCGGAAAACCAACTTTTTACTCGTAACTCCAAAATTTATGAAATGACAACCATTTTGAAGATAATTTAATTTAGAATCCAATGAAAGAGATTGGATCAATTTGCATTTGTATGGAGCCGGAATTGGTCTTTCAATTAGTGATTAGTGGCTTTTTCCAAGTATGGTTACTATTATTTTGTACATGATTTAATTGTGCAATTAGTTTTATTAATTAGAACACTTTTTAATTTACAACTTTGGTTTTGAACGCTATTTGATTTGAGGTCAATTAAGGCACAAATAAATTAGTGGTAGTTTTATATAGATATACACAAAATAAGTGAGAAGTATTTATAACAACACGCACACATTTTTTTTGCTTAAGGATCCTTATATCCCCCTACTTTATTCCTGGTCGATCAGGTCAAGTCTTGACCTTCTCTCGAGGTTCTGGTTAGCCTGTATACAGTCTTCCTTTTTTATTTTCTTTTCTTTATTTTTCCTTTCTTTCTTTCTTTATTTATTTTAGGTTAAAATTAGTAAGAAGTGTACAATATTTACACCGATGCAAGTTTGTAAGAATATGGAGTTACTGTTATATGCAGGTGTTTTATAAGGGATTTTAAGCTAAAAGAAAAGAATAAAGATGATGAATTGCAAATTCATCATTTATTAACAGATTTTATGCCTAATTTCTTGAACAATTAAGTCAATTTAGATAGTTTGTTTGATGATTTATTGAGATTTAATTAAGATCCTTATATAAAGTAGATGAATCATGTATTCATCATATATGTAAATTCTCAATCAATATAAATAAATAAATAAATATTTTACGGAAATCTTATCATTCTCATCTGTATCATGTACGAAGGGATGACGTAAGGTGTCCATATAATATTGCATTTATGTTGTCTTTCCTTAGTTCGGAAGTCCTGGACTATGGAGATCCATGATGAATCCATGATTCATTAACATTCTTTCTGCATTTGTCTTAAAACACTTAACAAATACATCTAAATATTCATTAATTTTCATCTTTTATAAAAACCATACTCATGAATAAAATGTACTTTTATGCATAACTATAATGAAAATAAATAAAAGAATAAAAAAATAAAACAAAAAGAAGGTAGATTATAAATATGTATATATGTAGAATATTAATCATGAAATGTAAATATAGCTAAAAGATAAATTTATAACCTAACCTAGAAGACCAAGTCAGCATGGATTGGTCGACAAATAAATAAGTAGGGGGAGATAACGAAAGAAAATAATAAAAAATAATTATTATACGCTCTACACATTCTTCATTATTTATCAAATAAATATCAAATCTTCATTGAATTTTATTTAATTCATTTAAATAAATTTTCACCAAACTATTTTCCTAATTATTTCTAAAAATATATAGAAAAAAATAAGTTAAAAACGTTATCTTGTACATATGCCAAGAAATCCAGCTTTCAAATTGTCAATTTCTCAACTTCTGAACACAATAACTTTCTCGTACGAACTCCAATTTCACTCTACTCACCTTCAAGTCATAAAATAATATTCTCTAATTAATGAAGATGATTTCAATAAAATCGGAGTCCGTTTGCAAAAAGTCGATTTCGTGACCTAATGACAATTGGGTTTCTAGGTTATTTATTTTATCTAGTACACATTATTTATATTTTTTATGATTTTATAATTTTTAATTGTTTTCATGATCTTGTATTTTAACCATGATTTTTTTCAAAATTTTCTGACATTATTTGTTAATTTAAATAAGTCAAAAACCCTAATTTATAGATAAATTTGAACTGTATAACTTATACCAGTATTTATTAATATATTTAATTTAATTTATTAAATTCCATAAAAATTCACATATATTCTATTTATTGTCTTAATAATTAAGAAAATATAAAAGTAAGGTATTATTTATTAATTTATTAAGTTAAAAATCAAATATATATTTATCAAGTATTATTCAAACCTATTTATTAATTTAATTTTTATATTTCATGAATTATTTATTATTTATAAAAACTAATTAATACATAATTTATATAAATTAATTATTTATTTTTTCATTTTTATACATATTTAAAATAACATCATTTACTATTTAATACCTAATTTATAATATAAATACACTATCTAGCCAGCCAGCTGGTGACACGTGTCAGCACCTAGTTCATCTTCCTCAAGAAAAGTTCATTGCAAACTATCCTTCGTTGCAAACTGTTCCAACGCCTCCACTTCAACATTTTCCTCTATGCTCATCCAAACCTCTTCACTCATTCTAGTCCCTCCATTACCTTCCCCTAACAACTACCTTACACGCCTACCCTTGATTCATCCTAATCCTTTTTCGATCTTTCTATAAAATCTATTCAAATTTGGCCGGATCCATCTAACTGCTCCTTCTATCTAACTAAGATCCTACTTCCTCCATAGATTCGGACCTTCTCCGATGGTGACAGAACCCAAGGTTGACTCTGCGTGGTAGAGGGAGCTCAAGTGGAGAGTTCCAAGGCTTCGTGGCCTTGCACCATCGAGTGAAGCTCCAGGAACACCGCCCGTAGAAGCTACAACCATGGAGTTATAACTTCCTGATCCCCAAGTGACTGCCTTCATTTTACTTTCAGGTTCCTCGATATATGTGTTTGAATTAGCTTAGTTAATCACTTGATTAATCTCTCTTAATCCCCATATTTGAATCGCATCTAAGAGCTCATTTCAATTCCAATTCGATTTCACCCAATCTACATTCTATTTCTTTCGGGCATCTTTCATTTCTGGACACCCTATTATAACCTACAGAGAACCATTAATCATTTGGTCTGATTCCATAGTGAATCGAGCAAATACTATCATCTTACAGGTCTTCCAAGCTTCTGGAGCATCAATTTCACCATCTAGATGCTTATCGTCATCGCCAAATCAAAGGAACAGAAGGAGCAGGACTAGGGTTTGAACCATAGTTTTGCGTCGAGCGATTACACCTACTCCAGCCTCCCCTCATTGTAGGAGAGCTCGAAGGGGGAGGAGCCCTCTTATGTCCCTACTAGAGTGCCGCATCGCATTTCCATCGCCGCAGAGTCGACCAAAGATCGAAAAGCACTGCCGCATGCGATGATTTGGGGAAGAACACAGAGGAACACCAGATGTTGCAGCCTTGCAACACACGTGGCCAAGTCCTACGACCATGATCAAACGAGTACATCTAATCCTGGTTTTTATGTTTGAAATGGTGGATATTTTGCAACATAATCCCCTGCATCTCCACACTTCCTAAAAGCTTCAGAAGTTTCTAGATATTGCATTTAGGTCCCTATGTAGGGATCTAAATGTAAAAGAACTTATTTTCTTTTCATTTCAATATCTGTCAAGGAACAAACTGTGAACTTTTTCTTTTATTTTTTTACATTTGAGCCTCTGAACTGTGATGACAATTTGGACACTTGTTTGATATCATTTTTCCTTGATTTTTCTAGGGTAGTTACATAACTACCCTAGAAAGATTTATTTTTTTTAGGTTTTTATCACTAATAATGTGGCTTTCACTAGTTGTTAAGGGACGTCAGTTGTAGAAAACTGCTAAACAAAAGTCGCATTTATCAAACAAAAATCTGGATTAAAATAGGAGAGAGAGAGGAAAGATGAAGATAAATGACTTCTCTCCTATTTTAATCCTTTACAACTAATTTTTATCCAGGTAAGTTCCCCTGGGTCTAACTCGAGGAGGCATAATAATTGTACTGCAGTTTTCGAGGAATGAAAGGATTTCAGGATTTTTATTCTCTTCTTGAAAATACAACAAAACACAAGAAAGCACTCAAACTAGTAGAATTTTACAAAAATCAAAGAAAGAAAAATATGCGACAAAAATCAACGAAAAATAGCAAGAAATGTTACTAGGTAGTTGTACAACTACCCGGGAAAATTCGGTGAAAAATACAATCAAAAGAAGGTCCAAAACTACCCTATAGTTCAGGGGTATAAGTACAAGAAAAATAAATTATTCTGTTACAAAAAGGTTCCTAGTAGGGACTGAATTCCAAGAAAATTTAAAAGATTTGCATTTAGGTCCCTCCACGGGGACCTAAACGCAAGTATTGGAAGCTCTGGAGCAGCTTGAAGATCTGGAACTTCGTCTAGATTTATGATGCAAATTCTCCACTGGTTCGCACACGTGTCAATAAACTACACCTCTGGGTGCTCTTGGTTTTTCTTCCTTTTTCTGCACAGGTGGCAGCCGAGTCCTCTTTTAGAATTTCTCCCCGACAATCAACTGGATGCTTTGGCTTCCTGTAGGGCTAGAGGGGTTTCTCCTACACCCCTCGAGCTCGCCTGCAGGTGAGCGGGCTTCGAGGTGAGGGAAGGCGGAGGCTGGAAGTCAAAGAAGAAGGCGGTTCAGCGATGGCTGACAACTGGACGTAGTTCTATATCCCTTTGGATTAGTTGCAGAAGATGAAGCTCCAGTGGTGTGTTTATTGCTCCAGGTGGATGATTAAACCTGCATTAGATATTCATATGCTCAATTCTAGCTTGAATCAACTCAGAAAATTAAGAAATTTGCAGATAATAATGTTATTTTTCCAGAAAATAGGTAAATAATAAAGGGGAAAGAATGGGTAGCGATTTGGAAAGGATTCGAAGTGAATTTGAAGAGGAATTGATCATTGACATCTAAGAAGGAGGATAAAAGATCCTAATTACACACTTAAAGTAGCTAATCGAGGCATGAATATCGAGAAATAAAAGCGTAAAATATTGATGAATACATGGGGTAGCAAGGTGTACGACCCTACTCACGGTGTATGACCCTACTGTCTTCTGCTCAATGAGGAGGCCTTCTCGGAGCTAGACTTCGTGCACGACGGTGATTCAAGGCGAGATAAGCCTTGAAACCTCTCCTCCAATCGTCCCTCTTCCACGCGGGGGCCTCGTGCGGAGCTGTCTCCTCCGGAGCAAGGCAGAGGATGACGGTGAAAGTGGTGGTTCGGGCGAAAGGAATTGTGGAAGTGGTTAGTTCAAGAAGAGTTAGTTGGTTAATTGCGACTTGGGGGGCTTTTATAGAGTGAATCGAAGAGAGTTGGGTACGAATCGATGATGGGCATGTATGTAGGCTGTCAGGAGAGGAGAATTGAGGGTTTGGATCACTTGAAGAAGTTACAATTGCGTGTGTAGAAATTGTTCAAGTTTGGTCGGTAGAATAGAACAACAGTTCTTGTTCTTGGAGAAGAAAGCACAAGGTGCTCACACGTGTCTGCACCTTGTTGGCCAGATGATGAAATACCTTAATAAATAGAAAATAAATAATAACTAAAGGAATTTTTAATAGGTATAAAATTGAAAAATATAAATAATTAAATTATCTAACTTATGGTATCATTAGTTTTAATAAATAACAAATATTTTACGAAATATAAATACTATATTAAAAAACAAGTATAAATAATACTAAATAAATAGGTTTTGGATTTTTAATTTAATAACTTAATAAATAGTATATCATTTTTATATTTTATTAATTATTAGGATAATAAATAAAGTATATGTTAATTTTAGTGCATTTAATAAATTCATTTAAGTATAATAATAAATATGGATATAAGTGATACAATTCATTTTTACCTATAAATTAAGATTTTTGATTTATTTAAAATAATAAATGAGCTCCAAAAATTATTAAATAAATTATGCTTAAATTACAAGATCAATAAAGTAATTAAAAATGATGAAAAAATAAAAAAGTATAAATGATATGTTCTAGATAAAATAAATAGCCTAGAAACCCAGTTGTGGTTAGGTCCCAAAACCGACTTTTCGCAGACGGACTCCGATTTTAGTGAAATCACCTTCATTAATTAGAGAATATTATTTTATGAACTTTAAAGGTGAGTAGAGTGAAATTGGTATTCGTATGAGAAAGTTGTGATGTTCAGAAGTTGGGATTCTGACAATTTACAAGTTGGATTTCTTGGTATATATACAAGATAATATTTTTAACTTATTTTTATATTTTTCTATAAATTTTTAGAAATAATTAAGAAAAGAGTTTGGTAAAAAATGTATTATTATGCATTAATTAAAAATCTTGGAGATGTTGATATTTATTGGATAATTAAAGAAGAGTGTGTAATTAATTATTTTTATTTGTTTTCTTTCCTTATATCCCACTACTAATTTATTCGTCGACCAATCAATAATGACTTGGTCTCAAGGGTTAGGTTATAAATATATCTTTCAGCTATATTTATTTAGTAAGTCATATTGTACATATATACATACCTACAATTTGCCTTTATTTTTTTATTTTATTCATTTTTATTTTTTTATTTATTTACATGATTTTTATGCATAAAAGTATATTCTTATTCATGAATAGGATTTTGTTAGAAAGAGGAAATTAATAGATATTTACATGTATTTGTTAAGGGTTTTAAGACATAATGCAGAAAGAATGTTAATGAATCATGGATTCATCATCCCCCTATACTTAAACTTTGCTAGTCCCTTATCAAACACTTATTTGAAAAATAAGGGAAAAAGAAAGAAAGTTAAAATGAATTTGTTTTCCTAAACCAATTCATGAAAATCGACAATGGACAGAGCTCGATTGGGCCTAAAACAAGCATTTTATTAGAGCCTTAACTAGTATTAGGATTTTAGCCTCAACAGTCCTCAAGTTCCACACATCCTTGTTTAAGTTCACTTCAACAGCCAGGTCAGATCCACTCATTCATATCGCAAACTCTATCAACCTTGAAATCAATTTGTATGGTTTGTGAGTTTTTTTAGCTCTTCCTGCTTGAAAGAAGCAAAGAAACCGCCCATCCCAATAATACACTTCCATTGGTTCCTCATCCAGCTACTCTTTCCTCGAGGAGGAGGTATTCCCCTTTAAGGTCAAATCATGTTGTGTCCATAATCGAATATAGAGAGAAAGTAGAAGAATGAGAAAAGAATTGGAGTGCAACCAGTATAGACGCATCTCCTTATGGAGCCCAGCCGGTGTAGCTAAGTCTTTACTAAGATGTGTAGGCTTTTTGGTGGAATTGTGATAGTATTTGTATTCAGTGGCTTCTTCTTTTAATTGGCTTTGTAATTTTGCTTGCACTGCATCAATCGTTTTGTGCCTCGACGGATATAGCATTTTTTCATTCCGTCCATTTTTTGAGGTCGTGGAAAAATTGTGCCAGCAGTCCTTCCCTCATACAAAGCAAATATTGCAACCCCAATCGCTCCCGTCTTTAGACACCAGCGCCACTAGACAAGGATGAAAATGCACCACTAAAATGGATTACCCTTCGCAGCCCCTTGCAAGTCGAGCTAAGTGCAAAGTGCATGTATCCAAAATTGGTTCACCGATGAATAGTTAAACAGATTCCAAGTGTTCTACTTAGGCATTTTCGAGTTGATTTCCCAAACATGGTCTTATGGAACCCAAAGTTTTAAGTCAAAGATCTGAAGAGTCTAAATTGCACTTCCTAACTAGGCTCCTTAAAATGAAAGTTAAAGGTCATAATCAAGCTCCATCCTTTAGACTATTCCCAATCTATAGTTCTAGAAATCAAACTTATTCTGAAAAATGCTAATGCAAATGCAACCATGTTTTTGTGAAGTATATTTTCTGAATTTTACTCATTTTTATGGATTTAAGGATTTTGTAATTTTTAAGTATTTTAAACTTTGCATTTTTATGGATTTTTAATTTTTTTTTTTAAAAATATGTACAAAAATTTTACATGATAAATTACCCATATTTTATTTGATTTAAATAACTAATGTATTCTAATAATTTTATATACAAAGGATTTTACAAGGATTACATGAATTTTGCGCATGTTTTAATAAATAAGATTTTTACTAAGTATTATACAAATTTTAAATACACATTTTAAATGCATATTTAATTAATAATTTTAAATAAGGATTTTAGGCATATTTTACTTATTTACAAGGATTTAATAAATAAATAAGTGGATTTTAAATTAACCCTTACCCACTTTTTATGGATTTTTTAGATATAGAAAATACATAAAAGTATGAGTTATGGACAAAAGTATATATAAAATATATACGCACCCCCTACTTAGCATGTGCTATGTTATCATAGTGTCAAAAGAGAAAAAGGAGGACATAACTTGTGCTAAGTAAAAATGGGTGAAAAAGAATGAAAGAATAGAAGCCAATCGACCCCCCGATACTTACGTTCAGGTCATCGTAAGTATAGTGGAACAAAAATGAGGTGACTGAGAAAAAGGAATATACAAACGAAAGAACAAAAGGTGAAAGAAGAACGAAATCAATGAAATCACTCGGTCCCCCCTATACCTAAGATAAGGCATCCTAAATAGAGAAAAGAGTGTAGCCAAAATTAGGGACCAGTGATTAGAGTAAAAGAAAGGATATACAAAAGAAAAGTAAAATGATCAAAAATCGAAAGTCGTGAATCAGCAGGCAATCGACCCCCCCTATACTTAGGATCTAGTATCCTAAGCATATAAGATGAAACAAAAATAGGAACGATTGTGGTCTACGAAGGATATATAGGTGTGCACTCCAGGAAAAACCGCGTGCCTCGCATGTCTATATACAAGATGGAATGAAGTGGAAGAGTAGTCATGCATCCAGTACAAAGTAGATCACTTCAACTCAAGATAGATGATCAGTAGTCTCCACGAAGTGATTCAGCATCTGCCCATTTACTACAAATGGCTCTACACCAGGTGATACATCTGATATAGCAATACTCCCATTATCGTGCATCATTCTGACAATGTATGATCCTTCCCGTTTGCTCTTCAATTTGTTTGGTAAAATTCACAATCATGCATTGAACAACCATACTTTCTGTCCACGGACAAAGATCTTGTGCCGAATTTGTTTGTTATGCCATCTTATCACTTTGTCCTTATAAATGAGAGTGTTCTCGTATGCCTGATTTCGAATTTCTACTAGCTCATTCAGATATAACTTTCTATTGGCTCCTATTTTCTACATCTCAAGTGATATTTCTCTGGTAGCCCTTCAGATTTATGTATGATCTCTACGGGGAAATGGCATGGCTTCCCATAAACTAATGTAAACGGTGAAGTACCTAAGGGAGTCTTATATGTAGTACAATATGCCCAAAGAACCTGGTCTAGAAGCTGTGACCAGTTCTTCCTATCCGATTGTACTACTTTTTGAAGAATGGATTTCACCTCCTTATTTGAGACTTCAGCAATGTCGTTCATCTGCGGGAGGTAAGGAGAAGCTACTCTGTAATCAATGCCATAATTCTTCACTAGCTTTTTCACCTCCTTATTAATGAAGTGGCTACCCCCATCTGAAATGAGAGTACGTGGAATCCCGAACCGCGAAAGAATGTGTTCCGTCAGGAATCTGCATATTGTCTTGTTGTCGACGATTCGTAGGAGTATAGCCTCCACCCATCTACTAACATAATCTACAACGAGAAGAATCTACTAAAGGCCATTGCTGGGGGGAAACGATCCCATAAAATCTATGCCACATGCATCAAAGATCTCACAAATGATAATAGGTTGCATAGGCATTGCATCTCTTGCACCGACTATCCCAATAGCTCTCTGACAATATCGGCAACTCTTCACAAATGTGTAAGCATTTCTAGTAAGAGTCGGCCACTAAAATCCGCTCTGAAGTACCTTCTGCTCTATCCTCTTCCCCGAATGATGTCCTCCTACCTCTAGGGAATGGCATAGAGTGAGGACACAATTGTATTCTTCTTGAGGAATACATCGCTAAAACACAATCTAGTCTTTCATGAAAAAAATCGGATCCTCCTGATGGTAGTATCGTGCCTCGGACACTAGCCTATCGAATCGGTCTTTAGGCCAACCCTATGGACTTTTATGTGTAACCAGAAAGTTCACTATATATGCATACCATAGAAGTTCTTTAACTGCAAAGATGCTCTCGTCCAGAAATCTCTCTGCAATTTCTGGTGTGTACTCATCTAAAGGTTGCTCTATTTGTAGTCAGGAGAGGTGATTAGCTACCACATTCTTTACCCCTGGCTTACATCATATGTCTAGATAAAACTCATGAAGTAAGAGAATCCATATGAGAAGGCGTGCCTTAGCATCCTTCTTCTCCATCAAAAATCTGATAGCTGAATGATCGATATAAACTATGATTTTTGAGCCAAGAAGATATGATCTGAATTTATTTAATGCAAATGCCATTGCCAACATCTCTTTCTTTGTCATTGTATGGTTGCGTTGAGCATCATCTAAAGTGCAGCTCGCATAGTGGATAGCTACTGGAAGTTCGTTCCTTTTCTGTCCTAGTATAGCCCCAACCATAAAATATGAATCATCCATCATGAACTCAAAGGACAGAGACCAATCATGTGGATTTAGGATAGGAGCACTGATGATTATTCCTTCTAATGTGAGGAAGGCACTAAGACATTTGTCATCTAATAAGAACTCGATGTCTTTGCCTAATAGTTCAGTTAACAGTCGGGCAATTTTAGAGAAATCCTGAATGAATGTCAGTAAAAGTCGACATGCCCCAGAAAAGACTGTAACTGCTTGATGTTTGACGGTGGATCGAGATGCTTGATGACATCCACCTTAGCAGGGTAAACCTCCATGCCTTGCTTGGAGATGACATGTCCCAACATGATCCCCTTTATAACCATAAAATGGCTCTTTTCCCAACATAGAACGAGATATACCTCACAGCATTTCTGAAGAACCTGGTCTAAGTGTGCTAAACAATCGTCAAAAGACACACAATAGACCGAAATATCATCCAGAAAGACCTCAAGAAAATCACCAACCATGTCTGCAAAGATGGAAAGCATGCACCTCTGGAAAGTAGCGGGGGCATTGCACAATCCAAAGGGCATCCGTCTGAAAGCATAGTTGTTGAAGGGACATGTAAAGGTGGTCTTCTCATGATCTTAAGGAGCAATTGTAACCTGATTGTATCCAGGGTACCCGTCTAAGAAGCAAAAGTACTCCTTCCTTGCCAACCTCTCTATGACTTGGTCTATAAAAGGCAACAGGAAGTGGTCCTTCTTCATCATGGCATTTAATTTCCTGTAATCAAGTCACACCCTCCACGACGTGGTTACTCTCTATGGAATCTCCTCTCCACTCTCATTCTTAACCATTTGAATTCCAGACTTTTTCGGGACAGCATGTAATGGACAAACCCATTCAAAGTTGGAGATGGGAAAAATAAACCCCGCGTCATACCATTTCGTGATCTCTTTCTTGAGAACAATGCCTAAGACATGATTCAGCCTATGCTGAAACTCTCCAGAAGGTCTGTTGTCATGGTCTAGATAGATATAATGAGAACACAAGGTTGGATTTATCTTTCAAAATCGGATACAGTCCAACCAATAGCCTTGTGGTTTCTTTCAAGAATCTCCATTAATCGGGATTCTTGTTCTTCAGTCAAATATGTGTTGATAATGACCGGAAACTGTCAATATGGACCCGCAAGAAAAGCGTACGTCATGTTTGGTGGTAAGGTCTTCAGTTCGGGTAAGGTAAGATCTAGCTTTGCTGTAACATCCTCTTTATGTGTTATGGGATCTAACTGCTAGTAGATGTGTCTGTGTTATGGTTATCCACCATTTCAATTTGTTCTAGAGTCGGACTATAGAAGATGTCTAAAACATCATCCGACTCACTATCGTGCTCATCCTCAAAATGACTAGAGGAGAATAACTCGGCTAAATAGAATTCGGTCTCTGAATCATCTGAGGTGGAGGAATTCGGTAAGTTCTTTGTATCTAAAATGTATGCACTAAAATCATCGATTTTCTGCTCCATGCAATCATCACCATCCATGCTAAAATAAAGAGTATTGTCAGAAGAATTATCAGTTGTAGTCTCGGACCCATCCTCTTCTAGGATATCTTGGGTCTCTACTTGATAACTCTCGAGGTCATCAAGGCGAACCTCATCCATGTAATCAAAGGTGGCAAAAGAACTCAAGGAATCTGAACTAGCAGCACTAGATGCATGTAGTTCTCTCACCATCTCTATATGTACCTTCTTGCCTCAGCACGAAAAGATACCTTCCATGTATCATAATCGAAGAGGGCCTTCGCGGTCTCCAAGAAAGGCCTCCCATTGTTAGGGTAAGATGTAACAGTATAGGGCAATCCATGTCCTGGACAGTAAAGTCCACTGGGAATTGCAAACCCTGCACGGTTACGATAACGTTCCTCAAAATTCCCCTAGGTCTCTTTATAGATCTATCAATAAACTGAAGGATTGAGAGGGAATTGAACTCAATCTTGTCGAGTAAACAAGAAGGTAAGAGATTAATAAAAGATACGTTATATAATGGAGTACGATCAAATGTGGCTTCTGCAATCTTGCATCTTACATAATATGCTCCTGAATCCTTCTTCTTCTTAGGTAGTCTATTATGAAAAATGCAGGAGGTGGCCTTGGACAAGATATGCTTCTCTATATGTGGTTTCTTCTTCCTACGTGTTGTACATCTATTCTTCAGTTGTTGCTTGAGCGCAGAGAAGTGGTCTAAGGCATCATGGAGTGGGATCTTAAGGAAGATGTGATCGTTTAGTAATCAATCAGTCTAACATTGTTTTCTATTTTTATCTTTCCTTTTCCATATAAAGCATCTAGAAAAGGAACAAGCTCGGGTACAACAAAATCCTTTTTATTAAAATCAGGATCAACTTGTACATCGAGAGTCTCATCATTATCTACAAAACTCTCTAAAACAAGAAAAGAAACATCGGCTTCGGGAGTGTCTGCATAGTTTGGCGTAGTATCATCGTCTGATTCGCCTAAGTCCATGTCAACTATCTCAGCATCGCTCCCTTCTCCCTGATCGTTAATCTGTTGATCCTCATCATCTTTGCAGTCCTCCTCCTCAGCAACACTATTTGTATCATGGATCGGCTCTCGCTCCTCATCGTGTGCCCTCTCTTCTTCCCTATCTGGTGCTTTTGGTCATCTACCACTCCTGAGATGAATAAAGTTAGATAAGAATTCAGGAAAACAGATTGTACCTATCGTGTTGTCTACCTGATCTGGTGTCTCCTCTTGTTATTCGGGTTCATCTGAGGCTAGGCTGTGAGAGTGGTCTTGGGTGCGTCTAACTCACCCAGACGATGGTTAACTCGCTCCATTTCGGTCTTGTGTGTGGTCTAGAGCATGCTCAACATATCCATGATTTGGTTCAATGCCAGGTCCTGTGAAGATATCTCAGCTTTAGTGCGGAAACCCTGCTCTCTATTCTGTCCTATGAGTATGTTGCTGCGGAGCGTACGACATATGAGATCTCTGAGGTGTGTATGAAGACTGATGCTTCTACTGGTAGTGATGTTGTTGTGAGTGCGAAGCAGGTTGGTGAAAAGAAGGTGGTTTCTGATAGGCGTGTTGGTGAGACTACTACGGCGTGAAATTTTGGCAGTGCTGAAAATGCGGGCATCCATACTACAGATGGTTGCAGTGTTGTGGAGGTTGCTGGTGGTGTATGCTCTGATGGGTAAAATGTGATGACAGCTGAATCTGAGAATACCATATCCTGTTGATCTCAAGAGTGGCTTAAGACTCAACATCATCGTGTTCAGGGCTGGTGATCTGGCTTGAGTTGGCATAAGACTGGTCCTCATGCCAATCAATCTAAGAAGCCTCCATAGGTTGATTTGGCTCGCTCTGGACAAAGTGAATCTGATGGGTGGGCGGAGTGGGTAAAGATCTATGAACAGGTTGAGAAGTTGAAGAAGCGTGAGACTGCTGGTACTGAAGCTACAAGTCCGTCACCTTCTTCGTCGGATCGCTCAGCTGCTGTGGAAGTGATGAGTTTCTCTAACTCTCGCACCAGCTACATATCCTGAACTTTCTTATGAATCACATATACCAATGTCAATTTCTCTCTAATGAATCCCATGTTGGTATTTGATTCAGAATCGGAAATATTCACCACCTTTTGGTGCTCTCGGTGATGTGGTGGCTGCGGGGCCTTCTGAAATGCCCGAGTAGAGTCGACAACTCTCGAGTTCTCTACCATCCCCTCAAAAATGGACCAGACAGACTCGGCATCCTAATTCAAATAATTGTTGCCACATGCGACACTTACAAGGTCCTGGACATCCGGTTGTTGTCCTCCGAAATAATTCCGAACAAGCACGTTCAAAGGTATCTCATGATGAGGTAATCTCTCAGTACGGTCCTTGAATCGATCGCACGCCTCGTGGAATGATCCATTCGGTAACTGTGTGAAATTGAAGATCTGGCTCCTCATCATATTTGTCCATCACAAAGGAAAATATTTACGTAGAAATGTGGACTTCAGGTCATCCCACGTTGAGATCTCCCTCCGCAGATGACTACGATAGTAAAGTGCCTTATATGCTAAGGCAAAAGGGAAGGTTTTAAGGCAAACGACCTCCTACGTAACACCTGAATAGCGAGCAGTATCGCAAATCATCTTGAACGGTTGCAGAAAGGTAAACGGCTCCTCTGTAACATTCTCATTAAACATGGGAAGCAAAGATATGAAGGACGATTGTAGCTCATATGTCCCTTGATTCGGTAGTAACTGAATCCAATGATGTAGCGTCGTGGCTCTAGGGTCATACTCGTCTCGTAGTGTCATGAGAACCATAGCAGAAGTGGTGGATTCCCAACTCCTGCTCTCAGTGCAGCGATCTCAGCTCGCAACTCGTTCAGGACTCTAAACTGATCTCTAATCTGTAGATTCATCTGATATAGCATGTCTAGAATTCCCATGGTACTGTTTGCGGCTAGATCTGGTCTTTCATCTATATTCTGATCCTCGGTTGGTCGGTCCTCAATTGGTCACTTCTCGTGATCCATTTTCTTTGAATCTTCTCGGAAGGAAAAAGTATCTTAAAAACTCAGTGAAAAATACGTAGGAGAAATAAACAATAATTTGAGGTGGGGGTCTGCCTCAAAGGATGGGTTGGGAGGCAAGGGAGTCTAGGGCTGATTCTCCTCATGATTAGATGGTATCGACTCGGGAAGAGGGTCAACTTGAGTTTGTGAAGAAGTACGACAGACAATAGATCATCTAGAGCTCACGGAGGTTGAGCGAAAAAGTTGTCGAGTCATCATCTTCGATGTCAAGCGGTTATCGGGAGAGCACAATAGTAAATCAAGAGAATGAGGGTGAAGGCGTATAAGACGTGGTAATGCACACCTCGCAAGCAAACACAAAACACCCTAAATTCACCAACACAACTAGGTGATGACCATAAGAGTTCGGTCATTTATCTTGTTGTATTTAGGGTTATTTGGCTGACAGGTCTTGTCACATATTATCGTGGGCTGATAGGTGCCTAAAATTTACTCAAAACACTATCCCAAGTCCTTACGGGAAATCACTTATTCTCGGTCAGTATGGGATATGTTAAGACCGTTTCCGACTACCCGTGTTACTTGAGGATAGTGCTATTACGATGTCCTCCAAACCCCCCACTCTACTAAGGAAACTCAGACCGTTTCCGGCTACCTGAGAGTCCCCACTAAGGAACAGTGAATAAACGTATGGACTAATTAGTATCTCGAAAGAAAATCGGACTCTTGTTCTAACCTTATGTGTCGTCACTCACTCACAAATGATACTTTATATCGATTTTATGTCAATTTTATGTCAAGTATGAATCAGAATAATCATACTTGTGAGAGCTAATACTATATAGTAATATCAAGCAAACCCGTATTGTTTGTTGGTAGAATTGGATTGCTAATTAACTAAATATGATTAAATAAATTAGATCCAATTATAATAAATAGTCTGTTATAAATAGAGTTGTTATTCCCTCGGAAGAATTTATCAAAATGCATATGATTCATAATGATTAATTACAACTCGAATGAGATATGGAGGATTATATAAATGACGTCCATGGTATCCCGTCAAGGAGAAGGGGTTCCATCAACATGGATTGTACGCTGGAGATACCTATGCGAAGTCATAGCTTTAACGTATAAGCGCACATTGATCGGACTCTTTGCTTCTCGGAAGAGTAAGGTTTTATGTGTAGTGACCCCAATATTGTTACTCATATAATTGAGGTGATATTAGATTGTGCATAGCAAGTTCTATTCATGTTACAGTTGATTCAATTAACAACAGGTTGACATCACCTTAGGGGTGGTGGGCTCATATGTTAAAGATCAAATTGGGAAAAGCAAGTTGGACTTGCTAGGTCGAATAAGTTCTCACTTCCTTTACCTAAGCTACATTTTCTCGTATTATTGGGGTGTAACAAAGATAGAAGGGAGATCCTTGACCTTACTAGAGATATAGTTGTAAGTATATCTCTTACTTTGAAAGTTTAATAAAGGAATGGACTTTTAAAGTTTGAAAGGAAAGACTACTTTGATTTAAAAATCCTTAATCAAAGAATTTAAAATTTAGATATATAACTATTTATATGTTCAAATAGTGCATTCTTAATCTCAGATATGAAATCCATGAACCTGCTCAACAGGCTTCTAGAGGTCAACCAATTGACTGGACCAAATTATTCGGACTGACTTCGTAATTTAGAGTTTGTTCTCTTTGAAAGTTCATCGGTTATGTGCTCACTGAGAACAAGCAAAACCTCCGCCAATGGAAGAATTAAAGTTTAATGAAATTTTAATAAGGACTACTCACTAGTTCGATGTTATATTCTGGGGTCTCTGTCTAATGTGCTTTGGAAGCAAAAAACGGACATATAAAATTCCCATGATATAATGATGTATCTAAAAGAGATGTTCGGTGATATGAATTGCAAAGAGTGCAGTCGGAATAATGGGATCCAGAAGAATCTGGCCCAACAGATGAAGAAGAAGGGCCAAAGTGTTGGCTCATGCTCTCAAGATTCCACACATCTAACATCTAATAAAATGAATGTATGTCATCACTGCAAAAGGCAAGGGCATAGGAAAAGTTATTGTACAAATTATCTAAAAACCTTAGATAAGGGTAAAGATAATGCCCTAGAATGTATAAAATCTATGTTCATCATTGAAAACAATTTTCTCGTAGGACGAGAAGGCAGCTTGAACATAGATTCTACTGCTTATGTTCATGTATGCAATCTGTTGCATCTATTTTAGGAGACCATAAATCTTGATGAGGGAGAGATAGTCATTTGGGCGGGATCTGATGCAACTGTGGCAGCAGTTATCGTCAGGACGTGCAAACTATCATTATCTAGTGCGAGAGTCCTATTACTTAGAGAGTGTCCCTATATTCCAAATGTTAGAAGGAACTTATTATCTATATCTAATTTAGTTAGAAATGGATATTCGTTCATGTTCTGTTATAAGCTCATCATAAGTTATATGATAAACATA
The DNA here is from genome assembly GCA_037367405.1 of Ottelia alismoides. Taxonomy (NCBI): domain Eukaryota; kingdom Viridiplantae; phylum Streptophyta; class Magnoliopsida; order Alismatales; family Hydrocharitaceae; genus Ottelia; species Ottelia alismoides. Next base: position 526,870 of record JAZKJV010002336.1, on the reverse strand, counting down.
TTGCAGATAGTATTCTAACTTCTAGTAGACTCTATCAATTGTGCATTGATGAATATGTCATGAATGTCACACTCACTAATAAAAACCCTAAAAGATCTAGAAGGATATAAATCATTAAAAAATGATTTGGCATCAACGGCTTGGTCACTTATCTATTGATATAATCAATAGATTGATAAAGGACGGAACTTTAGATTTTATATAGGTACAAACATTACCTACTTGTTAACATTGCATTCGAGGTAAAATGACTAGTGCACACTTCTGAAACAAGGGTATACTACGTGAGGGTATTCTTGACCCAATACATACCGATGTATGTGGTCCCTTAAGTGTCACAACATGAAATGGACACCGATATTATTTGATGTTTATTAATGACCGATATGGGTTTATCTTCCTTTTACGTCATAAATCTAAAAGCTTTGAAAAGTTCAAGGAATTCATGGCTTTGGTTGAGAACCAAACTAATAGGAAGATTAACAGATTCAATCTGACCAAGGCGTTGAGTACCTCTCATATGAACTTAAGGAATACCTCAAAGAAAGGAATTGTATCCAATCTCACTCCTCCTAAACTCCCCAACAAAATGGTGTTGCTGAAAGACACAACATGGCCATCATGGACATGGTCTGGTCAATGATGAGTAAAGCACATTTACCTCTTAGTTTTGGGATGTACAATAGAGATTCCAATACACACACACACACACACACACACACACACACACACACACACACACACACACTTAACAAGACTCCTAGCAACTATATACCGAAAACTCCTCATGAGCTTTGGTTCGGAACTTAGCCCAGTGTTAGGCACTTGAGTTGGGGTTGCTTGGTCCATGATGAATCCCAGATTCAACATCTTTATTCTTTTATTTTTGTTAAATCCTTGGTAAAACATAGGTATTTAATTATTATTTATAATTATTTATCATTCTTCATTGATTTGTTAATATTGTATATTTAGCATATTTTTACACCGAAATAAAATAATAAAGAAGAAAGGAAAAGGAAAAGGAAATAAAGAAGGATGTATTGATGAAATAAGTGCAGACTGACCCGAACCCCAATAGAAGGTCAAGACTTGACCTGATCAACCAGAAATAAAGTAGGGGGAGATAGGGTCCATAAATTATAAAAATCAAGAAAACAAAATCTCACTTGTACATATTCATCATTTTTCATCTTGTTCTTACTTTCACCTATTTTATTTATCAATAAAACAACCTCAAATAAAAATATTTCCTTCTTGAAAGCTGTTTGTAATAATGTATATTAGTTTATAAAAAAATCTAAAAAAAAAATTTAACCAATGAATAAATAATTACAATGAACCTAAAAATCAAAAAGTCCAACTTTTAAGTTATTTTTAGAAAACTCCAAAATGAATAAACTCACTTTTAAACTTTGTTTTGTAATTAATACTATTTATTAAAAATACCAAAACACTCGTGGAATAAATAATGTGAGTTTTGGCATTTGGAACCTTTTGTCTATATCTACATTATGTATATAAAACATAGTTATTTTCTATTAACTATTCCTAACTCCAATTAATTTAATTATTTTTCTGAAATATTCATAAAAATCGCTAACAAATAAAAAATATAACTTAAAATAAAATGTGAATAAATACAATAAATCTCAAAAGCTAAAAGCCATAAAACCTAACTTCCGAACTTCATAACTTGGTCGTATGAACTCTTATTTGGGTGTACTCACTTTTAATGTTTGTTTTGTAAAATTATATATCCAATGAGAGTGCTTTCACTCAAATCAAAGTTACTATGCAAAAAGTATGCTTTGGGACCGAATTGGTATAATTGTATATATGTATATGTTGTATATATATTTATTTTCTTGTATATTTGTACACATATTGTATTTTAAGTGTTTTGTATATATTTATTATAATTATAAAAAATAAAAACAATAAAATTTAAAATAATAAAAAATAAAATAATGTATCTATTATATAGATATAATGTACATATTCAGTATATATTCCTTTTTATTTGTATCACTAAATTAACTCTTAAAAATAAAATAAAAATATATTTTAAATTCATCAATTATTTTATAAATAGTTAGATTATGTAATTATATGTAAAAATAATTAATTACAAAAGTGTGTATATGCATATAGATAACTTATATATGTAAAAACTTGTATTATTTAACTAATTAAATGATATTATTTATTTAATTAAAATTCATTGTTATTTATTAAATTATTTATGATTTTTATTTATTTACTTATTTTTCATTAATTTAGTTAATTTAATTTAATTAAATCTTTTTTAAATTATTTTTCCATCACTTGTTTCTTCCCCTCTCCTCTTCCATTTCTTTGATAACATGGTGGTCCTAGGTTCTTCTTCCATCTCCATAGATAAATATCAAAGAGATAGCATATGAATCTTGTTCACATACTGGCTGGGGTTTTGCTGACACTCATGTTTTTTGAAGCCTTCATTAACTTTATCCCATCATCGAATATCATTAGATCGGGTCTGAACTCAAATCTCTGGTCCTAGTTCCTCAAGTGATATCTCAACTCAACACATCAATCATGCAGTTGTCGAAGTGATTGTGTTGATCATATTTCTCTTGAATGTAGAGATGAAGAGTGCAATATAGAACTCAAATTTTTCAAACCAGGGAAGTGTGGATAATTAAGTTTAAAAACCCTAATGACTAAGGTATGTTAACTCAGACACTCAAGATCCCAGAAATCCAGTGTCCTCCAAATCCCCGATCCTTGAGTGAGTGTGAATGTGTCAGGAATACACCAACTCCTTGGTTATTGAATTTTTATGTGATTTTGGCTTTTGCAGATTTTTATGGAGATTTTTTCTTTTCCTTTTTTTTGATTCTTCGACGAGACAATGACTGGCCCAGGCTCAAATGAATAAAAGTATCCACTCTCATCCAGTATCGGTGTAAGTACGAGCTGATAAACAGACCTGTGATCCTTAAGGACGGAGCCATATGAGGTGTCCTCTAAACCACCCACTCTACTAAGGGAGACCGAAGTTCCCTCACAGAAAGTGTCTACTAAGCCTAGTAGTCAGAGTCTAATTCCAAAAAGGTTTTTTAATTTTTCAATTTTTTTTGAAAAAGGACTAATTAAAAGAATTAATCCCTCGATTTTAATAAACAATTTTACAAGGTTTTTAAAAAACTCAGTTCACTAGTTTACCAAAACCCAACCCGAAAATAAATTTTAAAATTTTTTAAAAACATGAGCTAAGGCTAAAGTAAATATACAGTAATATACGATACATCCCCTATACTTAAATTTTGCTATGTCCTCATAGCACAAGTGCCATGAAGCCAAGGCTCGATTCAAATATCGGGCGATATAGCGGAACTGAGGAGGAGGGCCCCCCTATACTTAGGCCAAAATCGACCTATGTACAAGAAGACAGAACGAGGGACGGATGAGCAAGCATGTTCCCCCTATACTTAGGCTACAAATAGCATAAGTAAGGTCTGACTTGGGGGGGTGTTCTATGATACAAGGGTGAGGGGGAGGGGGTTCTTGAAATACACACACACACACAGAGAGAGAGAGACAAAGAGGGAGAGAGAGTGAAATATACATGGGGAGATGGTGGGTGTATGTGCAAGTGTAGGTGTGTGTGTGGGGGGGTAGATCATCAAGTGATCTACTCTTTCTTTTTTTTGTGTACAACATGCAAAAATGGAAATAAATATGCAGATGCAAGTTTTTTTTTTACAATATGCAATGCAATCAGACTGATAAAAATTCTCAAATTCCTTCACAATGTCTTTTGCGGCCTCTTCAGCAGAAGATCCTGACTTCATGCCTCCATGAGAATCAAGTGTCCTCGATCATAATGGGCCCTACCACAAAAAGATAAATGTCAGACTACTCAGAGAAATTAAATCAGCAAATATGATGCAAAGAAAAGATGCATGAAACGAGGACCTAAAAATTTTAAAATTATTCAATAAATAAAATCAAAATTCAATAATTAAGCTAAGCCGTATCCCCGACAACGGCTCCATTTGATGAGTGCGAAATTCACCTCTTTAAAAATGAGGAATTGTAGTATAGGAGACGAAAATCGGCTGATCAAAACACCACAAGCTTTGAATGCTGTGGAATATTTTTTACTTGGTAAGTCTACCAAGGTCGAACACAGGGACACGGCTACTTAATATATTTATCGAATTTTGATTCATGAAGCACAATGTGGATTAATTTCAGTTTTAGGTCCATATGATGAACTATGCTTATTACAATGCAATCATAAGATGCATGCAATTTTTAGTTGGTTTTTACGCAATTATAAAGTGATGGGTGCACCCATATGCAAGGTGATATGTATGCTGACAATAGATTACAATTATACCAAAAAATATAAGCAACATAATACAGAATGAAATCAGAGTCAATTTGATCATAACAAGAAAAGCGGTCATCAAATCCAAGCAAGAACAAGAAGAGCAAGTTCTCATTTTCCACAAAAAAATCACTTCATTAAAAATAGTTACGAATGAGAAAATTAAACATGCTAAGATGTAGAGGATCAAAACGACACTAAAATCGTGCAATTTGGACCTACGATGCTCAAGTTATGCTGAAAACAATGCAGGGGCATAATTGTAATAAAGATGCAAGAAATAAAAAGGATAAATATTACATTAAGGTCCTTGGCAGGACCTAAATGTAAATATAGAAAACCTCCTGGGCCCAAGTGAAATTTGTACATGTGCGGGGGCCTTTTTTTAATTTCTAAAAAGTTGGAGGACTTCCCTGTAAAATACCCAGGCACGCACGAGAGGCACGTGCCTGGGGAACAAAATGCAAATAGCATATCTTCCGAGATCTTTCGCGTAAATTACCCAACACACCACGTGATGTGCACGTGAGATACTAGGCTCGGGATGGCCCTCAGGTCCAGGGCTACGTGGCAGCAACTGGGTGCTCGGGTCGAGGTTCAGGGGACCCGAGCCTACAGCTTCGGCTTGAGGGTTGGCATGCCATGCGTCTTCATCTTGGTCGTCCGATCCGGATGATCGGACGGCATCTGCTCTTCGTGCTCCTCCGCAGGTCCCCAGAGAAGACGGGCCTCCGGTGACCTGCCCTTGGCTCCTCCGCGCTCCAAGTCGTCCACCGGAGGTCGAGGAAGATTGATGGTCGGCTAGCAAAGATCCAGGATGCCCGTTAAGGCTCCGGTGATGATCAGAGCTTGATTTCCATGCAACCTCGCAGGAGGAGACCAGCTCGAAGGAGCTCCGATTTCCTCTCTGGCCAATCAAAAGGTCCTACAGTGTTAGCCTATAGCCGAATCAAATGCGTGAGTGCGTGAGTGTTTTGTGAGGTGAGTGGTGGCCCTAGGGTCACTGGAGGTGGAGGCCAAGGCTGCTCCTCCGGCGTAGTGGAGGAGGAGATGGGTCGGAGCGGATGAGGGTAAGGAGAAAGAGAGGATGGTCGACGAAAAGGAGGGTGGCATTGCGAAGCTGATGAAGGGGTCAGATTAGGGTAATGGTGATAATCAGCAGAGGGAAAATTTTGAGAAAAACAAGAAAAAAAATCACCTCGCTGGAGCTAGGTGCTGGCGGGGGAAAGGATCTGGGCTGAGGCCTTACTAGATCTCGGGGGGTCGTCGCACAACAGGGTCGATCATCCCCGGTGCTCAGCAGTGTCCAGAGGTAGCCGTGGCATGGTTGGAAGCCATGTATCACACCGGGGGCTTCCGGCCATTATCGCTTCAAGTCCAGCCCTCCGCTGTCACCGGAGTTGGCCGAAACTAGGGAGGGAGGCTCCAAAATGGTGAATATTGGCTGATGGTGGAGGAGGGAGTGGTTTTATAAGAGGGAGCAGCCGGGAGTTACGTGAGGATGGAGCGTTTTTGCGAGAGGAATGAAGGCGGAAGGTAGTAATGGCGGGCACTGATGAGGGTTACGTGAGGACGACGGAAGAACGACGGTTGAGGTGGCAATGTTGTGGAGCGAGGGGGGTGAATGTGGTGTACTCCAAAATAGGAAGGGCGAAAGGGGGTGGCGAGGCGTAACGTCTGGGGAGAGAGGTGACTGGAGGAGGACGATGACTGAGCACCATTGGATCATGTGATCCAATGGTTCAGATGAAGGCGCAGATGCACGTTGTAGATCAGATCGGAGATTGAATCCAACGTTTGAGGTTTCGATGCTATCGAGCGGCTATGATGGAGCGATGATGGAGATCGGGCAGCTACAGGGAAGGGAAGTCGTGGAGTTCTGGGAAACTTAGGATAAGAGTTTATCGGGCGGCTTAAGTGAGGGGCTGACGTGGGAAAAGGATGGGCGTTGGATGTAATGATGATCAGACGGTGGAGGTTAAAGCACTAGCGAGCGGTTGAGATTTGATCAAAATTTTAGATCAGACGGTGGATGATAGGGCAGAATTCAATGGATGAGATGGAGGTGGGGGAGAGTAGATCCAACGGTCAGGAAGAGCGCCAGGTGGCGGAAAGAGGAGCGAGCCACGTGGGCGGCTAAGTGGGCGCCACGTGGCCCAATCAGAAAAATTCAAATAAAATTACAAAGAAAAATAAAAAAGAAATAGTTAGATTCAAAATTAGGAAAAAGTCAAAACATGAAAGTTTCTCGTCTCGACGAGATCTACAACTTTCATGTTGGTCAAAAAGCCAAAAGAGGTCATTTGTACAAAACTTATTTTTTGGGGTTATTTTTAGGGGTATAAAAACACCGGCTTTTTATCTTTGATTTGTTTTTGTATTTTTTAGGCTTTTCAAAGGTCAGTGATTTATAGACAAATATTCTACCTAACTTTTAGGTGTTTCTGAGGATAAATACAAGAAAAATAGAGGAAATTAAATACAATAATTTAATGGTAATTTATACACAATATAATACAGGATACAAATAAAGAATTAAAGGTGGTTTTTATTGAATTGGTCAAGACATGGGTTTAATTTATGGCTTTTAGCATGATGAATACGAGATTCATCAAGTGGCTAATAGTTTTTTAGAACAAGTAGTCTATTTGAAAATCCTGGCTTGTCTCTATCCTAATGTTGTCTCTCTCACTAGTAAGTAAAATCAGAGAATGGCGGAGTTGCTCTCCTGCAAACAAGGGTTAATTTTAGTTAGTTTTTTGTCCAATTCAATTAGCAGTCCTGATTTTAGAGATTAGTTGTCAATGTAATTAATCCACATAAGCAATCACGTCTACCATTCAATCCCAATTCCTTTATCCTAGGTTAGAAAAACTGAGAGAGGGAATCTAAAAAAGCCGATGGATCGAGAAAACGATGATGAAAGCTTGAGTAAGAAGACTTACAGTACCTCCAGCTCTCTACAATGCGAGATGCAATACTGAATTGAAATTTCATACTATATGAAATGCAAATGAGAAAATTGTTCCTAGACAGGCATTTCTATTAGCGAGTGATGAACAATTTAATTTTGACTAATATCTCTACTGTCTAAGTACATCTCGTTAAGTGTGATGTCTAGTCCTATAGATTACGAGCACAAGCAATAAAATAATCTAAGGATTTGCTCCAAGAGCCACTAGTGCAGATCCTAGTCTACACCAATCAACCACATAACCATGACGAGGACAATATCCAATCTTGATACAAGCATGAGATTCCAAACGGAATCCGCTAGAAATCAAGAAATTAGTGCAAATTATAGAAATTGAAAATCTCTCTTCAAAAATATTCTTGATGTCTCAACAATCGGCATGTTCCACCAATCACCATCCTCTGATGCACTTTGAGATGCATTGACTTCAAGAAAGCCACTTCAAGTCCATTGGGCCCTCACACAAAAAGATAAAAATTATGCAAGAGATGGAAAAATAATAATAATAAAAATACTGTAAAATAAATAGAGAAATATTAACTAGGAAACTGGCGGTCAGACTACCTAGGGGATGGAAAATCTAAATCAAGATTTTCTAAAAATTAAACTAAGCCGTGCCTCCTCAGTAATGGTGCCATCTGATCAACCATATGATGCCCTAGTTTATCGTGAGAAATTAACGTCAATTTTATTTGTTGCAGTCGGGCAAAGTCAGATTAATAAAAAACCTCAAATTTAATGATTTTTCCAATTAAAGCGAGCGGTCAAAATTCTTTTACTTGGGCAAGCCCAAGGTCGAACTTAGGGAGGTCACTGTCTCCATAGGTTGGTTTTTAGTCGATCTCTTTATTAAATTTTTAGAGAGGCTATTTTTTTATATTTTAAATTGCAATAAATACGCGAAATGCAAGTTTGGTGAAGTTCAGAGATTGAAATGCAATTTTCATTCAAACAATATCTAACAAATATGAATCATGGCTAGAATTTGAAATATGATGAATCGAGGCTACTTTATTTTTTTTAATTTTTGGAAGAATTATGAATTAATTATGAATGAAATAATGCATACTAAGTGCTTTAGGAAAAATTAATTTTAATAAATAACAACGTCAACATTTTCAACAAATAATTCATCCTAGATAGGTCTATGCGAGAGATACCTAGAACAATTTTTAATTCTTAAAAATACTAAGTGTGGAAATAAGTAAAAAATCATTTACTAAATTCACCATTTCATTTATTTTGACATTGATATGAGTGCAAATGCAATGATGTTTGGGTACAATATAGAAGACACTAAAATCTACCTAATGTATTTTTTGGGGTATTTTAGAGCAATGGGTTATTTAATATCAATGGAGGAACACACAGTGGGCAAACTGTACTATTTTTCACAAAAATAATTATTTTAAATAATTCACAACTCATAAAAATAAATCAACATTCACAATAATAGATCATGAGTTGTTCTACAATGAGAATATTTTAGAATAACAAAAAGATGATAAATGAATGTTCAAATTGCAAGACAAATGCAGGGGTCTATATGAAAATTACATAATAAAATAAACGAACATGTGACGGATAGGGACTTAATGGAAATTACCTAAACCCACGGGAGTATTTCTACAATTTGTCCAAGGCAGGTGCATGTCATGCACATGACATCAGGTGGCGAGGGCTTCTACATGAATTTCCAGGAGAACATGTGCTTTATACATAAAATCCCCAACAACACGTGATGTACACGTGTGATCTGGCTGGTGGGGACTGCTGCAGAATACTCTGGAAATCAGAGGGGCTGCTTGCAATTACCCCACCCCGAACGTGCTAGGCACGTGAGGTGGGTTTGACGTCTGGGGTGCCTGTGCTCACGGCCTGGGGGTCCTGGTGGTGATGCCTCCTACCCGAGGTGTGGCAACATGAGGATGGTGGTGCTTCCATGCTTTGATGGCGATGCTGTAGGAGGCGGAGGATGGCCTACTCTCGAGGTTGCAGGTTGCTGTGGTCGCAAGAGGGAGTCGCACTGCATTGGGCTGGGTGTAGTCAAAGGATGGCATCTGGCGAGGGCTATTAGCAGTGCTATGTCGGAAGGATCCTCTTTCTCAAGGCAGCACATGCCCAAAGCTCGAAGGCTTAGCTAGAGAGTGTCGATGGTAGAGGAGGGCAGTCGTGGGCTGATAAAGCACACATGGACATGGCTTGGACCGCGTGTGGGGTTGGGGTGGCACACGGTCGCCACTAATGGAGCTGGCGAGGCAGGACCATTGGGTGCACAACTGCGTGTAGGCCACGCGATGGTGGAGGACGGTGTGCAAAGGGTGGAGTTCGGGCTCGTGTTGGTGCAGAGGTGCTCATGAGTTGATCGCATTTGTGTACACTAGAGGAACGAGAAACAACTCGTTGTGTGTGTGGTATGTGCCATGAGTGCACAGAAGATGGGGCACATGAGATGAACAGAGAGAAGGAAAAAAGGAAGGAGAAGTAGTGGGGAAAGAGAAGAAAGAAGAAAAAACATGCGGAGGAAGAAAGTAAAATAGAGACGAGGATGGAAGAGGAGAAAGTAAGGGGAGAAGAAGGATATACCTGATGGTGGCTACTTGCCGGAAGATTGGAGGATGCTACGCCACTTCTCCAGTTTTGGCCTCAAGAAGCTGGCGAGAGGTGGATTCAAAGCTCGGTAAAACTCGCTAGATCCCTACAACAAAGGGATATGGATCCCTTTGGATCTTACCAATGAGGAGGCCATCGCTCGAGGAAGAAGATGGCACTTTCATTGGAGCACCTCTTTGAGCTCTCTCTCTCTCTCTCTATTTCTCACACGTTGGAGTGCGAAGCGGCATATGAATTGGAAGTTGGAGGCAACGGGTTCTTTATGGATCATTTGTTAGAAGAGGGGAGGGAGATCGTGAGGGGAGAGGGTGACATGTGTGAGGGGTGCGGATGGTGCACGAGGGTCGCATGACACGGGGGAGGTTTGGAAGAGAGAGAGTAGGACGTGGAGGTGGTTGTTGGGGGAGAGCTGCACCGCCGCAAGATGCGGGGGTGGTTGCATTTCGTGAGTTAGGCGGAGAGCGAGAGGGATGTGTGGGGAGAGGGTGACGTGTATGGGCATTTGTATGAGAAGCAGAAGAGAGAGAAAAAGGGAGGAGAGAGAGGGAGGAAGACAAAAGAGGGGAGATAGAAAACAATAGGGAGAGAGGGAGTAGAGGGAATGGGGAGGGGTGCCATGTGGAGCATGGGGATGCGGCATGTGGCGGAATACTAAAAATTAAAGTAAATTAAATAAATAAATAAAAATAATAAAGTAAGTAATAATAACAAATATAAAATAATTAAAAAAATAAAGTAAAGATAAATAAATAATTAATTAAAGTAAATAATTAAAACAAATAATAATTAAAATTTATAAATAATAATTTAAATAATAAATAAATAAATACAAAAAGTAAATAATGATGTAATATAAATAAAATAAATCTATAAATAATTAAAAAATATATATAAATAACTAAAATTACAAAAATAAATAAATAAATAAAAATGGTGTGATACATGGCAGCTCCATGTGCATCCACGAGTCTCTCTCAGAGAAATCGAAAATTAAATAAAAATGAAAAAAAATTAAAACAAAATAATAAAAGGGGATAAATAAAAAAGTGGTCAACACAAAAGTTGTTCTTCTCGACGAGATCTACAACTTTTGGGATGGTTCGAAAATCAAAAGAAGGCATATGTACAAAAAGTATTTTTGGGTGGTACCTTACATGTAAAAAATTCCAAATTTTTATCTTTTACAGATTTTTTGTCAAAAATAGATAAATAATTTAAAATAAAAAAATAGGGAAAATATGAAAGGAATATTTACAACTTAATCTATTTTTTTATTTTTAATAATTAAAAAATAAAAAGATAAAATAAAAGGTATTTTGGTCAATGTGCACAATATACAATATGGGCCCAAAACCCAAGATTAACATATGAACTTCGATTTTTATGAAATTAGTCTTGTTTTGAAGGTCTTTGAATTTATATTACTTGAAAAGGGAGTAGACCTAAACCGAACACTATTTGAGAGAGACATGCGTGTGTTATGGTCCTTAGTCTCAAACTACGATTCGGGTTTTACCGGACAATTTTACAAGTTAGTAGTTTTTATATTTTTTCCCTTATTAGTGTTAATAATATATACACTATAGAGTTGATTTTATTGGATTTAGAGTTAGTATAAAATAGATACAAATAGGTGAAGTTAGCTAATATACATGTGAATATGTACAAGTGAATTTGGCTCCTTATTTAATGCAAATATGAATGCTAAAATGCACATATTAATTACAAGTGTATGAATGATAATAATGCTTAGTAAATGGAAATATGCATCTAATTACTCGGGAACAAAGCTTTATTTTCGACTTTTTCAGAGTGAGAATCACAAATTCGTTAATGACGAGGCTCCAGAAGATCATGACTTGGAAAGATGGATGTTAGCAATGAAGTATAAAGTAGACTTCATATACAATTGTTATATATGGACCCTCAAGGATCCACCAATAAGTTTAGACCCATTAAGGTGTAAATGAATATTCAAGAGAAAGATAGAACCTGATGAGAAGGTAGATCCTCAAGGCACGACTCGTATCCATAAGATACACACAGAAAGAAGACATCGCTTACGATGAGACTTGCTTTCTAGTGACCATGCTTAAACTCATCAGATTATTGCTAACAATAGCTACACAAATTGACTTTGATATCTACAAGATGGAAGTTAATATTGCTTTCTTCTATGAATACCTCTTTAAGGATATTAATATGAAATACCCAATGGCTTCATACTTGAGGAAAGCAAGATGTGCAAGCTGAAGAACTCCATCTATGTACTCAAATATGCTTCTAGTTGCTGGAACATAAGATTTTATGAAATTATAAAGGTTGTGATATCATGTAGAATCTTGAAGAACCACGTGAATCTTAGTGGGAGTGCCATCATGTTCATCGTGCTAAATGTAGATGATATCCTAATCATATTGAATGATATAAGGATAGTAGAAGTATTTTATAATCTAGCTATTCCATACCTTGAGATAATATCTCAAGAATACCTCTTAGATCTTAGTTCTAAAGAAGTTCAAAAGAAAAGAGAAGAGGGCATTAAGACCATCACAATAATAGTACACCTTGGACATGTTCCATTCTTGAAAAAACCCAAGAAAGTCTTCCTTCCCTTGAGATATTTTACTGACTTATCTAAAGGGATAAGACCTCAAAGAGTTGATGATGTGAATACAAAAGCTACATGTCGTAATGCATTGGCTTTGAGAAGCTCAGTGTATGCTATATGTATACAAAAGCCAGATGTCTGTGATGTAGTGGGAATAGTAAAATTTTACTAATCCTAGTATGGAGATAAAACACTTGATTGCAATAATAACAATATCTTCAAAGAAGACAAGATTTTTTGAGATGGTGATCTCAAATCTTATCTTCAAGAGTTTAAGAATTTATAGGTAGTGATCTAAAAGGACTTAACTGCAGATACCTTAGGAGATAGAGATCTCCAAGAAGAAGGGCATTCTAATAAGGATGATATAAATTACATGTTGGTTATAACAACTATTGAGTTGTAATGTCTGCGACATTATAGCTGCTTCAGAAATTGAGTATTGGTTGCATAAGATGCAATATTCGCATTGTATGTGAGCACTATTACTAGGGGATATGCAAGTACTGTAAAAGGACTTGGCACACTCTCTCGAGAACAGAGTAACTAGTCATCTTACGTAGCTATTTTTTCTAAATAGCTTATGATTGTCACATGAATGTAGGTTTAAAGATTAGTTCATTAATGGCTCTTTGGGATAGTGAGAGATTGTTGTACATGCGAACCCACGGCGAGCCATTATGAAATAAAAGTTATTGCAAATATTCCCTAATATGAAATGAAGAATAACTAATCTGCAAAAAAGGTCCCTTAGTTCAATTAGTCTTATGTACCATGGCCATCTTAATGATCATTCAACTGTTGATTCAATTGTTGAATCATATAGGTTGGTGCTTGGATGGATATCTAAAGAGCTAGATTAAGGACTCATCAAGCACCATCAAATGATTATTAAGAGAGGATCTCCAGCCTGGGTAGAAGATGTCAATCCTTTCTCTTATGGTCTGATATCTGACTGACCAGTTGATGCTGACCTCTACATAAAAATAGAGATTGGGAGGTCTTTGATAAGTTAGGTCAAAGAGTTGACTTAATGAGATCGAGATAACCCAGACCTATGTCATATGCTATCACGATATAGGCACACATCTTCTGATCGGAGACATATGTGTTACTATATGTTTGAGTATGTACATTTGGTAGACCAATAGGTTGATGACCTAATCAAAGTCCATACATCAACGCACTGGTGTGCATACAAGGTCATATGAGTAATACGATCTCTTAAAGGGATTATACAGGTTAAATTACTGAACCAGAAGACATGAGCTCACTTATGAGATATTGGGATTCAAATTCTGTGCACGGTCATCTCGCTTTGGAAGCTTGACTGAATTTGTACGTTTGATATATGATTATGGAAAGTATATGATCAATACTTGTGTATGATATATGCTTTTGGAAAGTATATGATCGATACCAACTCCGAATGATCAAATGAGAAACTTAATGAAAAAACCCTAAAGAAGACAGTCTAAATAGATCTTAAACTTTGGGTTTATTCTAAGTTTTTAGTGTATAGGATGTACAAGTACTAGGAATACCTAAGGGTGATGTGATCATAAATGATTGTATAACTATGACGCTTCCATTCCGAGGGAGTGATGAAACATGTCTGGATTTTAGTGACTCCTCTCACTAGAGAAGTAATCTAATCTTGGTCCAAATGTTTGACAGTGATTAGAATGTGATTCAAACGCAATGAGAAGATTATATTTATGGCTTTTATTTAATCAAACATCTTGGGGAGGTCCTCGAGATCTGGATTCGAGATTCGATCTCAATATCGAAGTAACTATACGTGGAATGTACAGTCGCCCTGTCCTTATCTCCAAGTATCTATGGAGAAAGAGCATTACTCTTGAAAGTGTTCAAGGATAATTTCATTGTTGATATTGTGTCTGAGCAAGGAAAATTTATAGTTAAATGTGATTTAATTATCATGAATAATATGAATCTGATTCATGTTGTTAGGTCCTATAAGGAGAGTTATTTAAGATAATTAAATGTAATGTATTTATCAAAGATGTGAATAATGTTAATGTAATTCATAATAATTGGGCACATGAGAATAGAAATGAAGATGATTAAATGTGATTTATTTATCACGGATATAAATAATATGGATAGCATTATCCACATTAATCATATATATTTTAAATACCATTTATAATATATAAGAGAGAGCTATTGGTAAATAACATTTACAATTTAAATGGGTTGTGAATGTGATTCACAAATTTTCAATAACATGATCGTAATGATCACAAAATAAATTGGATTTATTTTTGTGAAATATAACAAAAGTAGTTGCAAATATTGGAGATTCACATGAGATATGCAACCTCTTATAATAGGAAGGTGGAGACACCTTCCCTTATGAAGAGGGTGGATGACCACCTACTCCTTATGGGAATAAGTGGATGTACCCCCTTCATATGGAAGGAGGCTTACCTCCTTCCTATTTTTCCAAGGAAGATTGATTAGTTAAAAATTAATTTATATTGATTATTATTCATTATAATTAATTAATTAAATTGTTGTTGTGTTTTCAACAACAAAATCATGCCCATTGAAAGAAACACAAATCAATGTGAACCATTGGAATTGTGTTGTCTATGGATTAAGATCCATGCACTCCCAAAATATTATATAAGAAGAGGCAATCCTAGCTCTTCAAGTGGTATAAAATAATATGATCTCTTCCTCTCTCTCTACATGCCAAGCCTCTCTCTCATTCTAGAGCAGCCATCCACTCCAATTCCTAGACAGGGTCACCGTCGTGGCCACGTCATTGTGTCGTCACTTTGACCGCTCATGGATCTCCATCTCCTTCAGCATGCCTCGTTAGTGAAGAAGACATCAGATCTCGTGTGACAAAATCAGAAGATTTGTCGCTTGGATCATCAACATGGATTGCGAGGAGCACACGTTTCATCAACATGCTCGCAAGCGTCTCCTCCGTTAGATCAGTCTTGAGATTGGGGGTCTCTTTATTTAGATACTCGATCACAACTATGCTCCAAAGGTAACCTTAATACTTGCATGTGGTTTAGATGAAATGATCCAAGAAGTGTTCTCGGATCATGTTGTTTCGTCGTATTAATTTTTTTTAAATCCACTGCCCCAAGCAACTAGTACGACTAGTTGCTCCCGATCGCATATGATGGGATCTCCACACTTCCATGATGTGCTTAAGGATTTTCCAATATCCTTCTAAAGCCACCATCTTTGGAGATAGTTATCGAGGAGCCTTCCTAGGTCTGTAAGGTAAATCATTGTGGTAAATACATTATCCTGCTTATCAGTGAAGTCAGAGGATAGTTTCTCTTACCAGAATCCCTTGACTTTTTACAACACATCATTTAGTCCTACATCTCTTCCAGTACCATAGAGATTTGGAACCTATCCTTCCCAGGCACCTTGACAACAATAGCAACCATCCGTCAACAGACGTACCGTTAGAGCGAGCAGAGCCCACATGTGCAACATTAGTCCCACCAATAACAGTATCATGTCCACAATGACCAATCTTTACGTTTTTCTTTCCCTTCTTCACTACAACAGTCGTCATCATCCACTCACATAGATTTCCAGCGACAAATTCTCAAGGAGTTGCGTTCCTACAAGAATGAGATATAAGATTTGCATGTTGACCTCAACAGCTTATCCCATTTCCATGACGAGCAGGCTGCTCCTTCTACAAACATTCTAACCTAGGTTCATGCTAACCCCAACTACCTGAATAATATTCAGCAACATCAGATACATGATCATGAATGCTTCTCAAATTCACACAAATATGAGCATGAGATCCTTCTTTTTTATTGTATTAATCACATGTCACTCAGGAGCGGAAGGATCGCGGTCATGCCTGATAAGCAAGGGAGATGGAGAGGACATACGAAGCTCATCCTGAGGAGACTTAAGAGGACGATGAGGCGAGGCATCATCAATAGAATATTCATCATGAGACAAAGAAATCTGTCAGAAGAAAGAGAAGGAGTATGAGAGAATCACTATAACACAGGGAAGATTCAGAGTCTATGAGGGACCATGCACCTTCGGCTGTGGAGAATGTACCTTCAGCAAACATTCCCCAACCTTTAGTAGATACTTATGTTTCTGATTCCAAAATATTTGTAAAAGATTCAGTTGTGAAGAACTATGTTTCCAGAAATGCAAAGCATGTTTTTTTACGATTCAGATTCTTCATATTCATCTGCTTGTTTAATCCTTTTCCCATGTGCTCTTATGACAGAAAAATGTAATATCAAAAAGATTCAAAAAGATGATCCTTAAATGGCATGGTTTTGTAAGGACAACATTATGGTGAAAGTGACAATTGATGAGTATGTGACAAGTCATCCCGATTTCCAAAAGTACTTAAAGATACATTATACACTGAACATGGTTAGCAAGAAGAAACTAGTAGTTATGTCAAGGCATGTGTGTTGTCGGTTTACACTACTTATTGTCTCAAGAACAAGAAATTATAATTGAAGAAGAGAGATTTATGCGTGAATTATGTGATGATTCATATTGGTGACATAGTGTTTGCACGCACTCTCCTTGACTATGGATCCTCAATCAACTTAATTCCTTTTGCTTTATATGAGAAACTAGAGTTGTGTCCACTTCGTAAATCCATAGCATTAATCAAGTTCGCGGATAAACCTATGAAGAAGGAAATAGGAGAGGTCAGGGATGCTATCATATTGATTGAGGGAGAAGATTACAAAGTGGACTTCACTGTCCTTGAAATGTATATCCTTAGTCATTGGAGAGAGTCATATATTATCCTTGGTCGGCCTTCCCATAGGACCACAATGCTTCATTTGACTATCATATGGGGATGACGAAGTTCTGTTCTCCAGGTGGAGAAGTGGACATAAAACAAAGCAGCCAAAATGACAGCAACCTGACTCCGAGTCAAGTACATATTTCTCTTCATCTTCTGAACTGGGGTATGAAACCATATCCCAACATGACTAAGTGAGACCCTCTCATCTTGAGAGGATAGGGGGCATGATGTAGTTTACGAGGTGTTTCCATAATTATCGACAAACATATAATCTATCCATTCCTTTCATGACTAAAAGATCTCTTTAAATATGTTAGTTCTTGCCTCTAAGGAACAAGCAAAGGAGATAGATTTAGATTCAGACGTAGCTTTGACTGAACTACCATGTTTCTTTGGCTATCCGACTCCTAGTTTAGTACAATTGGTGGCCCACACTACAATGTTAACACCACCTTCATGCAACACAGAACCAAATTCTGTGATAGTTCAGCCTGATCTGATTGATGATACCTCATTATAAGAGCTGAAGCTGCTACCTCCTATACTTAATTATTCCTTTCTTGCAGAACCTAATAAAAGATTCCTTATTATCATTAGTTCTAGGATGACTGGAGAACATGAGTTCAGGCTGTTAGAGGTGATAGAGAAGAACCACAAGGCTATAGGATGGACAGTTTTAGATCTAGTGGGTATTAATCCCGCTCTTTGCACACACCACATTTATGTGGAGTAGAATGCTAGACCTTCCTGTAAATTTCAGAGGAAACCTAATCCAAATCCTTGGGAAGTAGTTAAGAAATAAATTGAGAAATGGCGTGGAGTAGGATTCATATACCCCAGCTATGACTCCATGTGGGAGGCCCCCCAACATGTTGTCTTGAATAAGTTAGGACTTTAGATCATCACCAATGAGGAGGGAGTTGAGATTGTGACACAAGTACCCATGTTGTGGTGTGTCTGTGTTGATTATAGACGTCTGAATGCTGCAACCAAGAAAGATCACTTTACCTTACCTTTTATTGATCGCATTTTAGAGAGATTAGTGGGGAAGGAGTTCTTCTGTTTTCTTGATGTGTAATCTAGCTACAATCAAGTAGCCATCACCCCTGAAGACTAGGAAAAGATCACTTTAACTTGTCCTTTCAACACATATGCATTCAGGCACAAGCCTTTTTAGCTCTACAATGACCCATGCACTTTTTAGTGGTGCATGATCGCCGTATTTGCCCGAATGGTGGGGGATTTCCTATAGGTATTCATGGAAAATTTCTTGATCCATGGTGATTCATTAGATTCATGTTTAGCATTTGGATCGAGTTCTTCAAAGGTATAGGTAGGTCAATTTGGTACTCTCCTAAAAAAAGACTCATGTTATAGTTAAGGAGGGTATCGTGTTGGGGCATGTCATCTCCAAAAAGAGAATGGAGGTGGACCCTGCCAAGGTAGATGTGATCAAGAAGACTCATCCACCAATCAACATTAAGTCAGTGAGATTATTTTTAGGGCATGATGGATTTTATAGAAGATATATTGAGGATTTTTCTAATATTTCCCAACCACTGACTGAACTCTTAGGGAAATACATCGAGTTGATTGTAGATCACATGTGTCTAGAGGCCTTTGAGCTCCTAAAAAGAAATATTTATGACTCCCCTATTGTATAGGCTCCTGATTGGTCTCTTCCCTTTGAGATCAAGACTGATGCTTCAGATTTTGCTATAGGAGCTGTATTGGGGCAGAGGAAAGATCGGATCCCGTTTGCCATTTACTATGTTAGTAAAGTTTTAGACTCCGTTCAGAAAAATTACACAATGACCGAAAACGAAATGCTCGCCATAGTTTGGGCTCTTGAGAAATTCAGGTCATATATTTTAGGTTCAAAAGTGACACTTTGTACAGATCATTCAACCATTAGGCATCTCATGGAAAAGGACATGAAGGTGCATCTTCTGAGGAGGATAATTGTTGAAGGGGGACTCTGCGAGGGTCCAAAAATTTTCCTCACTAAATAATAGCAAAGATAGAGCATCGATGAGGTGACCGCTCACGAATCCCCAATTTCGACGACGCGTACTGACAACATATAATGAATCAAAAAATAGTAAAAATGTCGAGTATAATTTATTATACTCTACAAACAAAGATGTATAACATGTAAGCATGTAGAGGTCGAACCACTGAGTTCAAACAAGGTAGCCTAATGATTATTGCTAATGAAATGTAGTATGCACATAAGAGTTTTGTTTATGTGGGTTTTGGGTTTTTTAAATGATTGATTTTTTTGTTTTTTATTTTTAATTTCTTTTTAATTTAAATATTATATAAAGATGTATATATATATGTATATAAGACTATGTAAGATATGATATAAAAATATTTAAATAATGTCAAATAAAATTTCTAAAAATCATTTTTTAGAAATATAGACCATTATATCTTTAATATATACTTTTTTTAAAATATTTATATGGTATCTATAATATTAACAATATAGGTGATGTATATATATAAATATATTAAACAATATAGGGTATAATAATTATAAACATAGGTAAAAATATTAAAAACGTGCAAAATGAAATGTTTTTGTGATTTTCATATTATTCTAATGTCTTTGTAATTGTTTATGTTTTTTCCTGATTCTTATGTATTTTAAGGTAAAAAATATCCCAAAACTGGGATTATAATAAATAGGTTGAATTGTTTTGAGATTTAAAAATAGTAAATAAATTTAATTTTTCTCAAAACTAATTTTCATCTATATTAATACATATAAATAAAATTATCGAATAGAAACAAATATTTTTGGAGTTTTTGAAGAATTTATATATTTTAAAGGATTTTGGACCTTTTTGTCATTTTCTTTTTCTATTTTTAGGGATTTTCGGTATGAAGCTAGAAAATATTATAATCGATAAACTATAATTTCTTGGAATTTTAAAAATGATTTTATATTGTTTGGAATTTATAATAAATAGTAAACTTGAATAAAATGCAATAATAAAAATATAGCGTGAAAGATCTAGCATCCCAGTACATTGTCCTATTTTTGCATGATTTTTTAAAGTTTTCATGCATTTCAGAACCCTAATACAAAAATCCAGGGGCTAAGGTGCAATTAAGCCACGAATATTTAAATTAAAAACCTAGCAGTGGCATATTTGCCATAACAAATATTCAAGGTCCTCTATACACATTATCCACAAAAGTTAACACGTAAAATACAAATTTTTAGATTAATACAAAGAATCATAGGGTAATATTAATAAAATACCCACCACACGTGGGGGGGGTACGTGAGGTGAGTTGGCACAGACATCAATGTTAACACACACAAAGATATGGGGCTTTATGCAAATTATACCCAATTATTTACACTTCAAACCTAACTTTTAATATTAAATAAAAACATAGAAACAGGTGAGGG
This sequence comes from Ottelia alismoides, assembly GCA_037367405.1. Lineage (NCBI taxonomy): Eukaryota > Viridiplantae > Streptophyta > Magnoliopsida > Alismatales > Hydrocharitaceae > Ottelia > Ottelia alismoides. Next base: position 506,060 of record JAZKJV010002336.1, on the reverse strand, counting down.
CATGTGTAAAATTTACCCAATATATGCTCACGATCCAATGGCTGGGCTTGACTCACTTGGACACGTGGCATGTTCTTTATACGCGATGATGCTTTGGGTCTCAACGGCCAAGATTAACTCATAGATGGGATTAGATGGCGCAGGGCCTTCATCATCTAATGGCGGAGGAACAATCTAGAGATCCTCTCCAGATCGGATGGTAGTTGTTGTCCTCGAAGAACATGGTTGAACTTCCCCTCCTCCGAGCTTCAATCTTCGAATCCGAGCACCTCGAGCCTCTTTCTTGATACTAAAGCAGTCTCCACACTCGAGGGTGGCTTTCGCATCTAGCAAACCCCACAAAGAAGTATAGAGCTCAACGGTGGAGCTCCAACGTACGTGAGTGCATGGCACTACTCTTGAAGTCCAATGTCCCTCATATGGGCCCTTCCAGGAGATATACCTGCATTGGAATTCAAAGGTGCTCCAACGATGCTTCCTGGGCTCTTATTAGTGGAAATCGATGGTGAAATGGAAGGATATGGAGGTGCTCTAGCGGAGGCAGTGAAGGGAGCACTAGTGTCTCACTCGAGGAAGGATCAAGGTGATCAGATGGGTCAGGAGAGTGGAGTATGCGTAGAGGTACAAAGGGGACATGCAAGGCAGGTCGGAAAATGTCAGAAATGGGGTGAAATACGGCCAGAGCAGAGAGCTCCAACAATGGAAGATCTTTGATTCTACGCTAGATTACTGATCTAAGGATTAAATAAAAGACAAGAATGGAAAAACAAAGGTTGAATCTACCTAAAATATATAAATGGGATGCAAGTCATACTTGGAAACCATGGAGTAGAGGTGTCCCCGGAGATCTACCTTGGTTTGCTTCCTCTCCTCCGTTCTATGCTCCAACACTACGTGGGAGTGCTCGATGTCACCAGGTTTCACACTTGGCAGAGGTTGGGGGATCCATGGCTTGAGAAAGGACCAAAGAATCAAAGAACAAGAATGGGATTTTATTTATAGACACGGTTTACGGCCGACATCGATCGAGGTTATTTCATGGCTCGATGGAGATCAAGGGGATCTAATGATGGCACGTGAATGAATATTGTGATAGGAAGAGGATCAAAGATGGGCTCCAGGTAATTTGGTGATAAGGGCAGCCTGGAAAAATGAAGGAAGTGGGACAATCGAGGCTCTGACAGAGGTCAGATAGGAAGATAGTATAGTTGACTTGGGTCAATAAAAGAACGAATCTGGTTGGTCCACGTGGACTAGCTAGAAATATGTAAGGAAAAATGCCTTGTAAAATGATTAATAAATATGAAAGGAATTTATTAATATAAGTTTCCAAAATTAAAAATATTTATTATTTTCTGTAATATTTATCCCTATTTTTACTTATTTTTATTAGTCTATTTATTATGAGTTATTATTTACATATTTAATTACATGTATATTTTATCTATATATGTGTAAATTATTTTTATTTTGTATTTTGAAGTTTGATATTTTATATACCTAAATTATATATTTATAATTTTTTCAGATACACACAAATATATTTTTGTTGTATTTTTTTGATATAATATGTACACTTTAATAAATAAGGGCATTTATTACATAGGTATAAGTATAGTATATTCATCTATGTATTTTTGTAATTTATTTTATTTTAGTATTTTCTATGTATCTTTATTGTATTCTAAATTTGTACATATATTGCAAAGAATATTTACAAAATTATAAAAATATAAAATTATAAAAATACAAAAAAAATAAATAAAATGAATATTTTATTCAACTATATAGTACAACAAGGGTCCAAAATCTAACTTTTACATCTTACCTCCAAATTAAATAAAACCATCTTCATTAAATAGCTAATAAAAAGTTATATACAATTAAAGGTGATTTTGTGCATTTTAAGTTCATATGGAGAAGATATGGTTCTGGAAATTTTTGGTTTTGCCTTTTTATTTTGAGTGTAGAATGCACAATCTGTATTTTTTGTGTGAAGTAAATTTTGTATTTGTCTATGTATTTTTAGCTACAACTTTATGTACAAAGTTTATTTATTTGAGTTAATTATAATACAGAATAAAATGGGTCCCAAAAATGAGTTATTAAAGGCAAAATATTAGTGTTTTATTGTGTTCTCTTCCCTTATCTCCCCCTACTCTATTCCTTGTCGATCCGGTCATCATGATGCCTAGGTCTCAAGGTTTAGGGTCATAAAATACCTTTGGCATTTTCTTTCCTTTCCTTTCATTTTCTTTTTTCTTTTATTTTGGATTTAAATAATGTATTTTATACAATATTTTTACAATAAATATTAAATGTTAATATATGAAAAAAATGCTCTATATATTCATTTATATAGGATTTAAAGGCCAAAATGAATGAACAAAGGTTATGAAATGGAGATTCATTACCCCCCTACAGTTGACTTTGCTAGTCCCTAGCAAACACTTATGCCTATAAGTGTAGAAAACAAAATAAATAAAAGAAAAAGAAAGACATTGGATTGATTTTAACTTTCAGACTTGTCTTCATAAAATCAATGTTTGGAGCTTAAGTCAGACCCTTGGACATTTAGGTGTGGTCAGAACCTCATGTGGGAAACATGTTTGAAACACAACCCTTGAGAATCACAAAGCTCTGCTCAAGTCTCCTCAATAGCTAGGTCAGAACAAGTTAACAAATATATAAACCTTTATGACTGTGAATCAATCTTGGACAGTGTGCGTGATATGTAGCTCTCCTCAACTGAAGCTGTAGAAGTTTAGTCTTCTCCTGCATGGTGGCCCTAATTCCCCAATCCAATAATTCTTTCCTCGAGAAGCGGGGTATTCCCTTTTAAGTTCAAGTACAACTAGCTCAAGAAGAGGAGATGAAGAGAAGAATGGACGGTAGCTAGCGCAGTTACCTATCCTAGGATGCTTGACTAGTGTAGCCAAGTCATCCGACTGCAGGCTCACAAGTATTTTACTTTAAAGCTCAAGCTTGCTTCTTTGACTATACATCTATATTCATATTTTGACGAGAATTAATTTTCTTGGAATTTTCCCCATGTTTTCTTTTTGGAGTTTTTTTATTTTCCCAATTTTTAATACTAAATACAAAAACATTTACATATGGACTTTTTCCTCTTGAGCCAGTAGACTATCCCTCTTTTGAAACATTATTGCAACCCACAACTCCTGTCATATGACCTCATGGCTACTAGATCAGGTGGGGGTACAATGGCCACAAAGATTTGACTTCTGATGTTTCCATTGGCTTGTGTCTCATGATGGTAAATCTAGCCCTCCAACACTTCAACTGAGGTGAGAAAAGTGAATGGTACAGGTGTGCAAGCTAGGTCATTGTAAACAAGAGGCATGCATCTATTCTGAAATATTCTACTTAGGTCATCAAAACGACATTGAACCAGGTCTTGTAGTCTCAAAGAATTAAGTCGAGCAGACATGAAGTACCTCAATTCCAGTTCCTATAAGGTTCATGTGATTAAGTAGATTTAAGGTTCAACCAAGCTCCAATCTTCGGATTTTATTTAGACTCGATTATCAAAATCAATCCAAAAAATTCAAATGCTATGTGCAATGCAAGGAAAATATTTTTGTTATTCAATTTCCTGATTTTGAACTTTTTATAGATTTTTTGAAAAGTTTTGCAAATTTGTATGCTAATTTTGAAAAGATTTTGCAAATGTTTTTTGGGATTTTTAATTTGCAAAATTTTAGGGATTTTTCAAAAAAAAGGTTTTTTAAGATAAGGACTTTATACAAATATTTACAAGGATGTACTTCTTATTATTTACAAGAATAAGGATTTAAGAATCTACAAGTTTTTATATACAAGGTTTATAAACAATTTTTATTTAATTGAATTATAAAGATAGTTCTCAAAATATTTTGAAAAGATTTTTACAAATTTTTTGAAAACCTTATTTTGCAAACTAATTATACAAAAAAAAATAAAAAATTTCAAAATTTGAAAATCATTTTACATCGATTTTTCAAATAACATAGATAAACTTTTTCAAAAATTTATGTAACCATTTTTCAAACCATTTTCAAATATATTTTCAAAATATTTTATTTCAAAAAAAAAGAAAATAATTTTTTACAAACAAAACATTTTTTACAAAGGTTGAAAATATTTAACAAAACATTTTCCAAATAGTTTTCAAAAGTTTTTTTCAAAATGATTTCAAACTATTTTTCAAACATTTTGCAAAAAAAAACATTTTAAACCCAACTTATTATTCAGTATATATAAAGAATTTATGTATTTTAATTTTTATTAGTTAGACATATTATTTAAAGTATGAAAGTATGAGTTATGGCTTAAGTATATACATAGTATATACAACTCCCTATAGTTAGCTTAAGCTATGTCCTCATAGATGAGAGTGAAAAAGAGAAGACATAACTCGTACTGAGTATTGAAGAACCTATACTAAAATGACTAAAGAATAAAGAATCAATGAATGAGAAGTCAACCATCCCCCCTATATTTTGATGAAATAATTCTTTGTATAACAGGTTGTATCTACATGCAGGGGGGGTTGAGGGTGGGAATAAACAAATCACAACTCAATATGTCTCCCTCTCTACTTAGGGTAAGATATCCCTAAGTATAGACAAAAATATCAATAGCAGGGGAGACAGTTGAGGCGATCAAGAAAAGAGTCAAATAAAAAGTAAATATAAGTGGGTAGAATGTACACATCGCTCCCCTATACTTAGGGTAAAAGAGTCCTAAGTATAAGCAACAACAAGAGTGATGAAACATAATAAGGAATGAACACCCGGCTCGTCCACCTACCTATACCTAGGATAAAGTACGTCCTAAGAAAGACAAACACACAGAATTGGGTGGATGAGAAAAATAGTGTATGGAAAGAAGGAAACAAAAGCGGATACACAAAGTGGACACTGTATAAAGATCAAGAAGGTAGAAAGCGTACCTTCTTGGGTGACCGTTGAGGAATGGATCGAACAAGGTGCAGGTCGATATCGAGGTCCTCAACTGAATCAACCCAATCAGGGTCGACCTGATGAAGATCCTCAGTGATCTCAAAATGGAATGGCACAAATCAATTAATGGAAGTAGTGTGGTCAGGTTCAACTTGGGAAGTCTCAGCTAGGTCAAAACCAAAAGGGTTGAACTCATTTATGGAAGTAGTAAGGTCAAATTTGACCTATGCAGTCTCTCCTAAGTCTACCCTCCATGTTAAGGTATCTATAGTGTAAATACCACAAATATCATCAATGCATCACCACGCACCAGAAGGGGGAACTCCAAGGTCTATGCTTTTCGAGACTTTCTCCCTGAAGAGGAATTCTTGGGTCTCCGCTTCATCCATCATAAAAGAAAACTTCTCTGATATCAACATATATGTTATAGTCCTTGGGGTTCGCTAACATTAGCATACTCTTGTCAAATGTGGGTCTCTGGTCAGTGGTGGGTGTGATGATCAAGACAATGCTCTCGTCAGCAAAACGATAGCGAATCTATCCAGATCCATAATCAATAACGACTCTCGTATAGGCGAGAAAGAGTCATCCCAAGATAATCGGAGGATGCTCAACAGGGGTGGAGTCTCCATGGGTCATAAATGGAGCATATCACAAGAGGTGTAACAATGTTCCCTTTCATAATGTGTGGACTATGGGCGATGGCGTAGTTAGTGGCTATGGTAAAAACGTGACGCTCAGATATGCTCCTTCTCTGTCTTTTATTGGATTTGGGTGCAGATAATTGGTTCATGGTTTGGCGAAGTGGGGCCTCAGCAATGTCATGAATAGTTTCCACCACTTCAGGAAGGGTCAATGTTTTTTTGAGATTTTCTATCTCTCACATACAAGGGAAGAGATCAGAATCATCATCTACATAAGGATGACTAAGAGAGGTCTGTACATTGTCATCCATAGGGGCAAAGGTGGGGATTGTGGTGTGTGTGTGAGTATAGGATCTGACAAATGTGCTTTCTCCCTTCAAGGTGACTCGATAAGGTGTCTCCCAGAATATTTTTTGTATTTTTAGGTTTTCTCATTTTTTTGTATTTTAGGCGATTTCAAGCTCTATAGATGTCGTCAAATGATTCCAAGAAGCGACAGTGTGTCTCTTATTTAGGCTAGTGAGGTTATCGATTCTCTGATTCATTTGCTCCATCAATCGAGTCATGTAATCAAGAGTTGTATCCATAAGAGGTGACTCCAACAGGTTATACTCAGGTGGGTGAGATGATGGGAAGTGTGAAGGTGGTGGTGGGTAAAAGTTCGATGCCTAAAACTGTGGATGGGGCGGATATGTACAAAAGAAAAGTCAGGAGCAAAGTCCTCCTGATAAAATGGAGGTGGATCAGCTGGAGAGTAAGAATGATCCACAAAGTCAGAATGAAAATCACTCTAGTCGGCCATCTTCGAAACAAAAGACGATGATTGGGAGAGCACGAAAGTCAAGTCAAGATATGCAAGAAAAGGCGCAAATGCATAGAGAAGATCTAGTAAGCACACAAACAAAACAAATAAACATAAACAAAAACCCCTCAATTCAACAACTCAACATAGTGATGTTCATGAAAGTTCCGTCTTTTTATCTTTTCAATTTTCAGAGTTAGGTGAATTTCACAAAGTTGTACAAACATGTAGGTAAGCTTGATATTGGGGCACTAGTGCTTATTGTGTACGTATGAAATATAAAATGTGAATATAATGAAGGGGTAACTCTCTCCAAGACAAAGATTTTTCTTTTCTATTTTAGGGTCGAGTAGAGTAAGCAGTCCTAATTTTATTGGTTGTCACTTTTTGTGGATTTTTAATAAAGATGCATGGATCCTAGCAAGGGATCAATTCCTTTAGAATCCTATGTGGTCAAAATCAGAGGGAGAGAGATATAAAAGCAATGCAAGCATAAATCAATGATGTACTCTCAGATAGAGATGCTCACCTTGCCTCCAGCTCTTTTTGTGCAGGATGCTAAGCAGAATTGAAACCTATCTACATGTAATGCAAGCTGATGAAATCGCCCTAGAGCAAAATATGCTATTAATGTGAATAAACATAGTTGTTTTCTAGATATTCGGTGCCCACAACAGTGGGTCCTACAAGCATTGTGTGGAGTCTCTCACAACAGTGGTCTCGAATCCAAATAATTCATTATTTGATTTGACTAGATCCAAAATCGAACATAAGGTACATGCAAATTAATTACGTCTTTAGACTTACTCTATCAATCAAGCAATTTTATTCTATAGCTTAATCAACAAAAAAATAAAAATAAAATAAAATAACTCAAAACTCGTGAAACAAAATAAAAATACAGCCGGAAAAAGCAAAAAAGCTAACGAGGCCCCCAAGTGAACAATCACTCTAGCATTGGACCTCATGAAGTTGTAGTGTCCTGAAATCTAACTTATTACAATTAAGAGTGTCTCTCTCTCACTTGAATTTCAAAATTAACTAAAATAAAATAAAAGACAAATGGTATTATTTCCAAAAATCCTCCAAGTACTCTTTTGTTGCTCTCTTCTATCGACTTGTGAAGAAAAGGCGACTCCACTTCACGTGGGTGCGTAGAACTCCTAGGAGAGTCTCCCTCGATCTGCGATCCCACGCAACAAAGTCAAATAAGGAAGAGGGTTAGACTACACACAAAAAATATAAAATAAAGAGATAATTAAAGAAATAAATATAAATAAACATACAAGAGAGAAGAAATAAGAAAATGCGATCTATACGGCGTTGCACCCCGACAACAATGCCATTCGTTGAAGAGGGACTCCGTGCAGGTCTAAAACTTATTCTCACTAAAGAATAGCGAAGATAGAGTGTTATTGAGGCAACCGCTCACGAATCCCAAATTTAGACAACTGGTACCCACAACGTATAATGAATCAATAAAAAGCAAAAACATGGAAAACAATTTAATATACTTTACAAACAAAGATGTATACATGTAAGCATGTTGAGGTTGAACCACTAAGAGCAAACAACGTAGCTTAATGATTATTGCAAATCAAATGAAGTAAGTACATACAAGTTTTCATATGTAGTTTTTTTGTTTTTTAAATTTTTATTTGATTTTTTTAGTTTATAGTTTTCTAATTTTATTTTCTTTTTAATTTAAAGAGTTCTAATTTAATATTTTTGTGATTTTTAGGTATTTTTGCTAATTTTTATGTATTTTAAAGTTAAAAATATCCCAAAAGAGGAATTAAATAAATAAGCTAAATTGTTTTGAGATAAAAATAGTGAATAATGACCAAATTTCTCAAAACAAAATATCATTTATAATAATACATACAAATAAAATTATCAAACAGAAACAAATATTTTTGGAGTTTTTGAGGAATTTAATATTTTTTATAACATTTTGGAGCTTTTTAATATTTTTATAATTTCGTTTTCTATTTTGATGGGTTTTTGGTCTGTAGCTAGAAAATACTATCATAGATAAATTATATTTTTCTTGTAATTTTTTAAACATGATTTTATATTTTTTTGGAATTTCTAAATCAAGTAGGGACAAACTATGCTCTCTTTGATTTTTAATATTAGGAAATTTCCATAAAATGCAACAATTAAAATATATCGTGAAAGATCAAGCATCGATGTACATTATCCTATTTTTGCATAATTATTAGAGTAAGGATGATATTTATAAAATTAGGGAAACATACGCAAATAATGAATGCTAGCACGGACCTTTTTCAAATATTAAAATGTTTTCATGCATTCAAAACCCTAATACAAAAATCTACGGGATAAGGTGCAATTCAACCACAAATATTTAAAGTAAAAATACATGATAGGGACATATTTGCAATATACAAAACATTCAAGGTCCTTCGTATAATTTTCAACAAAAGTTGACACGTAAAATACAAAATTTTGGATTAAGAACAAATACAAAGAATCGCAGGGTAATACTTACGAAATACCCACCTCACGTGGGAGGGCACGTGAGGAGAGCTCGCACAGACATCAACAAAATTGCACAACAAGGCAAGGGGCTTTATGAAAATTATCCCCACTTAATTACGCAGAGGTCTTTAAATCTCACAAGGCGAGAATTCCAGTCAATGCGTTGACCTCCCACAAACCCGACTTTAAACAACAATTAACCTACAGGTCAGAATCAAGCAATGAAAATAAATGTGCGGAGTTGAAATTTATTATAACTCTACAACAAGGATGTGTATAGGTACAAGTATGTGTAGAGTGTCGAACACATGGAACAAGCATGATAGATCGGGTAATAATGGCCAAAAATGAGAATGTGATGTATTTGTCTATAAGTGCTATTTTTTGTGGGTTTTTTATTTTTGTAATTGTTTTATTTTATATTTATAATTTTATATATTGATTTTTAATTTTCTGATTTTGTGTTTTCTTATTATATTTTATATTTTTTAGATTTTCTTTTTCTTGTAATATATATAATAAGCTATATAATATATATACACTATAGACTAGGTTGATATAAAAATTAACAAAAATAATAAAAATATGAAAATAAAATAATTTTGAGTTTTCAATAATTTTTTACTATTTTTGTGTTTTTAAGAAATTTTACTAATTTTTATAGATTTTTAAAGTGAACAATTACCAAAACAGGAATTAATAAATAATCTCAAATTAAAATGGAGATTAAAAATACTAATCAGAATAACAAAATTCTCAAAATTACATTTGAAATAAAGATAATAGTAAAAAATATAAAACATAAAACACATTTTTTGGATTTTTTAGGAATTTTATAATATTTTATAAAGGTTTTAAGAGTTTTCTATTTTTTGAGTTTTCTTTTATATTTTTTAGTGATTTTTTGTTTAAAGGTCTAAAATATAAACATACACCAAATATATTTTTTTGGGGAATTTTTCAAAAAGTTTTATAAATTTTATGTATTTTCTTTTACAAACAGGGTCAAAAAGACACATTTTTTTATTTTCTATAAATAATAAAAAGCCTCAAAATGCAAAATAAAAATAATAGCATGAAAGAACAATGCAACAGGAAGCTATGCCTATTTTTTGAGATTTGTTCCGAGTTAATTTGCTATTTAGAATAAATAGAAAAGACAAAGAGAAAATACATTTTAGTAGGGGTATTTTTGTAAATAATAAGAAGTGTAGGAGCCTATATGCAATTTTCCCAACAATATTATTATGAATGAAAAAGTTCCTGGGGAAAGTATTAATATAGAAAATTCGCAAGGGTCCCGATGTAAAAGTGCCAGCACCTCACGCTCGCAGTCATGTGAGGTGACATAGGCAAGGACTAATCTGTAATAATAGTAGAGTACGTGGGTGTGAATGTAAATTGTACATAAATATTAAATTATTTAAATAATTTATAGAAGTTAATATTAACAGTGCAACAATGCAGGGGCCTAGATGTAATTTACCCCCACTTAGCGCAGATCTAACAGTTGGGAGTGGCTCACTTGAAAACGTGGCGTGATGCGAGTGCGCGATACCCTTTTGCAGCGGATGCCTGCGATTAGATCTCAGAAAGAGATCGATGGCTCATGGTTCTCCTTATCCGACGTCCATTGCTGCTCGCCAAGAACAACAAAGATCGAATGACGCTAGGAGGGTCTGCATGAACAACAGAGGAAAGAGCTTGGGACGAGTTTCATTTGAGTGCCACCTGATCCTCTGGCCTCCTTACGGCACCCCGGCGGGCTCAAGCTGCTCCTACAATAACAACGAAGCCTCCAGGTAGCACGTATGGGTCCATGGGGCTTCTGAACAAGCCACCTGGAGATCTTTCTCCTCCGACCAACTAGGTATGGTCGGCTAGATGGCTTTGACCCACAGAAGGGTCCTTTTGATCCTGTGAAAACACAAGAAAACACGACAACTCAAAGGGATAGAGATCTGGCCTTTATTGGCGAGATATTGGCGTAGTATGGGGTGGATGGGAGGTTTGCCAGAGCGGAGCTCCGATGAACTTCGATTGACGGTGATTAAGAAAATAAACCTGAAATTAAGGGCATGGATCTAACCCATGGCTAAACCTAAACTACGTAGTACGTGAAATATGGAAGTAAATGACCTCGAGCGGGGGTATCTGCGAGATGAGGACTTCGACGTCCAACCTTGGCCGGAGATGGTGGAGCCGTCCCAGCCCACGCCTGAGCTCGATCGAGGTGACCGGAGGATGCGTATGTCACCCACTTCACTCCAGAGCATACCGAGAAGGCCCAAGCAGGGTCCAAGGAGGTTTAAAAAGGAATTGGAATCTCAAAGGTTTTTTTGTACAAGTCACGAGGGCATGAACTTCGAAGTGGTATCACGAGCGAACGAGAGAGATCTAAGAAGATCTAAGTACCCAGTGTGGATCACAGATGAACAAGGAACAACTTTCATGAAGAGAAAATCTCTTCGAGAGAAGAATTGAGGAGAAAAAATTGAGAAAGGAGGGTCGGGGATAGGTCTGACAGTGCCAGGACGTTGGACAAAGAGTTGACCTTAGGTCAACTCTAGCCGCAACTTGGTTGGTCCACGTGGACCAACTAGGAAAAATACTGGAAAAAATGATTGAAAAATAAATTAAAAATAATAATCGATTTTAATAATTTTAGTTTATAAAATAAAAAATGTTTATTACTTTATGAATAATTTTATTATGATTTTTATTTATTTTTTAGAGGTCTATAATTACAAGTTACTTTTTAGGGGCTATATATAGGTATATTAATCTATGTATTTTAGTCTTTTATTTTAATTATGTATTTTTGATTTTTTAAATTGAATATATTTATAACTAATTTTTATAGACTTGAAAACTTTTTATTTTTCTGATATATTATATACAATAAATAAATAGATGTATTAATTACATAGGTATAATTATATGTATTTTTCCTATGTATTTTATACAAGTATTTTATTTTAATGTTGTATTAAATGTTTTATTTATGTTTTATGTGTACATATATCATAGATAATATTAACAAAATTATAAAAATATAAAATTTTAAAAATAATGGATAATAAATAAAATTAATTCTTTAATCAATATAACTATACAATAGGGGTCCAAAACCTAACTTTCACACCGTAACTCCAAAAAACATGAAACCACCTTCATTAAATAGCTTATTAAAAGTTGTATACAATTAATGGTGATTTTGATATATTTTGATTTTTATTTGAGAGATACGAGTCTGAGAAATTGGGATGTTAGAATTATATTCAGACCATAACTTTTTATCTGTATATTATTTTTGTATGAAATCAATTTTGCATTTTTCTATATTATATTATCTATAACTTTAATGCACAAAGCTTCCTTATTTGAGGTATAAAAAGTGCTACTAAAATTAGACCCCAAAAATGTAGGAAAATGAATAAAATAAATGAGGATTTTAGTTTTATTTTAGACCCTCATCTCCCCCAACTTTATTCCTTGTCGACCTAGTCATCAAGATACCTAGGTCTCGAGGTTTCGGGTCATAAAATATTTTCAATATTTTATTCTTTTTCTTTTCTTTTCTGTATTCTATAAATTTGGCATTAAAAACTGTATTTCATACACTATTTACACAACAATGCATGGATGAAAAAATGCATGAATTAAGGGTATTTTACACACATTTACTAGGGTTTTTAAGGCCAAAATGATAGAATAATGGTGATTAAATGGAGATTCATCAAGATCTAACTTTTATTATTCAATAAAAATAAAGGTGGAAGAGTAGAGAGCTCTGGTGATTTGATGGGTTGGGGTAGTGGAGAATGCATCGTGCAATGAAGGGGGCATGCAAGGCGGGTTGGAAACTGTTAGAAACATGGAGAAATATGGCTAGAGTAGAGAGCTCCGACGATCAAAGATCTTTAATTCTACGCTAGACTACCAATAAAAAGACAAAATAAAATGCATGAATAAAAAAACTAAGGATGAATCTAACTAAAAATAGATAAAGGGATGTAGTTCATACTTGGGAACTGAGGAGCAGAGGTGTCACCGGAGCACCTCCTTGGGTCGCTTCCTCTCCTCTGTTATCCACTCCAGCACCACATGGGAGTACCCGCTGTCACCAGATGTCACACTTGGCTGAGGTATGGGGGATTCAAGGCTTGAGAAAGGACCAAAGAATCAAAGCACAAGAATGGGGTTTTATTTATAGATACTGTTTAGGGCCTACTTCGATCGAGGCTATTTTGTGGTTCAACGGAAATCAAAGGGATCTAATGATAGAACGTGAATGACGATCGTGATACGAGGAGGATCGAAGAAGAGCTCAAGGCAATTTGGTGATCTAGGTGGCCTGGAAAAATCTAGGAAGTGGGACGATCGAGGCCCTGACCGAGTTCAGAGAGGAAGATAGTACAATTGACTTGGGTCAACAAAAGAATGAATCTGGTTGGACTACGTGGACCAACTAGAAAAATGCAAGGCAAAAATGCCTTGTAAAATGATTAATAAATATTAAATAAATTTATGAATTTTATGTTATAAAATAAATTATATTTTCTGTAGTATTTTATCCCCGTTTTTATTTATTTTTATGAGGCTATTTATTATGAATTATTATTTACATGTAAAATTATAGGTAGATTTTACCAATATGTGTGATTTTTATTTTTATTTTTTATTTTAGATTTTATGATTTTATATACATAATTTATATTTAACTTATTTAGATGTATAAAAATATATTTTTTATTGTATTTTTCTAATATAATATGTATACTTAAATAAATAAGGGTATTCATTTCATAGGTATAAGTATATTATATTAATTAATGTATATTTGTAATTTATTTTATTTTAGTGTTTTCTTTATAGTTTTGTTGTATTCTAAATATGTACATATATTATAAAGAATATTTACAAAATTACAAAAATATAAAAATATAAAATATTAAGAATAAATAAAATGAATATTTTATTCAGGTATACAATACAATGGGGTCCAAAACTTAACTTTTGCACTTTAACTGCAAAGTAAATGAAACCACATTCGTTAAATAGATAATAAAAAGATATATACAAGCAAAGGTGATCTTAGTGCATTTTGAGTTCATATGGAGAAGATATGCATCTGGAAAGTTTGGGTTTTGGTTTTTTATTTTGATTGTAGAATGCACAACTTGTATTATTATTTTGTAAAGTAAATTTTGTTTTTTTCTATGTATTTTATCTACAACTTTTATGAATAAAATTTCTTTGGTTGTGGTATAAATATTAAAGAATAAAATGGGTCCCAAAAACGATCTATTGAAGGCAGAAATTTAGGGTTTTTATTGTGTTCTTGACCCTTATCTCTCCCTATTTTATTACTTGTCGACACAATTATCATGATGCCTAGGTCTCGGGGTTTAGGAATATAAAATAACTTTGGCATTTTATTTATTTTTATTTTGTTTTCTATATTCTTTAATTTTATCTTTAAATAATGTATTTTGTACAATATTTATACAATAATTAATGAATGTTAACTTATGCAAAATAATGTTATATACATGCATTTAGCTAGGGTTTAAAGGCCAAAATGAAATAATAAAGGTGATGAAGCATATATTCATCAATATTATTTCTCTAGAAATTTAATTTTGAGATTAATGATAAACCTGGAGTTGCAAATGCAGTGGCTGATTATCTGTCAAGATTAGAGATGAAGCATTCCCCTGATACAGAACCAATCTGGGAAACCTTTCCAGATGAGTCGATCTGTGTTTTCGACTCACTTCCATTGTATACCAACATGATGAACTATCTTGTCTCCAAGCAAGTTCCCTAGGGTTGGACTAGGAGAAGTATTGACTGACTGAAGTCAGATTTGATGAAATGCCATTGGGAGGATCTGTTCCTTCTTTGAAGGATCAGATTGTGCCTGGAGAAGATATACTCCTCAAGAGGAATACTAGAGTGGCCTCACACATTGTCATTCTCAAGAGGCGGGCGGATACCATTCAATAGAAATAACCGTTCACAAGGTGCTTCAATGTGGACTCTTTTGGCTGACATTGTCTAAAGATGCCACTGATTTTATACGATTGTGCCCTATTTGCCAAAGGATTGGAGGGACAGTTGGCTATAGAGATGAGATGCCCATGTAGCCTGTGATTTTCTTTAATGTTTTTTATGCCTGGTGCATAGATTTCATGGCTCTCTTTCCCAATAGTAATGGATTTGAGTACATATTGTTAGAGGTTGATTACGTTTGAGATGGGTGAAAGCTATCCCAACCTGAGCCGTAGACAACCATATTTTTTATAAGTTCATAAAGAGTCATATCATTTCAAGGTTCGGGGTCCCAAAAGTTTTGATAGCTAATTTGGGTAGCCATTTTGTGAATAGAGAGATGAAATCATTAGCTAAGGACTATCAGTTTTAAATCGACTAACTAGTCCTTACCACCCTCAATCGAACAACATGGCAGAGGTTTACAATAGGGAGATGAAGAGTATTCTTCAGAGGCTAATCCGTCCTGATAAGAAGAATTGGTCCCAACTGTTGGACCAAGTTCCATGGGCCTAAAGGACAACATACAAGACCCCTTTGGGATCTTTACCTTTTTGAATGATTTATGACAAGCCATGTCATTTGCTCACTAAATTAATTCACGAGTATGCTTGGGCACTCAAAAAGATCAATTGAAGTTGTCACTTAGGAAAGTTGTGTAGAGACCTGGACCTCAATGAGCTTGTGTAGATCCAAAACCGAGCATATGACAACAAGAATATATATATATATAAGGAAAAAGATAAGAAGTGGTATGATTCACATATTAGATGCAAGAAGTTTGTCCCTGGATAGAAGGTATTATTATTTAATGCAAAGTTAAAGATCTTGCACAAGAAACTTAAATATAAATGGACAGATCCTTATATGGTGAAGGAAGTGCATGGAAATGCCAATGTAGAGATATCTGATCTCACAGAAAGTGTACCTTCCTTCTTGGTCAACATAAAACTGTTGAATCATTTTATTGAATCGAAAGAATGATTGATTCAAGTTGAAGTGATTAACTTCATGCCAATTGATTCATTTGCAGATATTTCAAATACAACATGAAGTCGCAGCAGAGAGATTCAGATCAGATAGATTCATTATCTTAGAAATTCATTTACTCTTTTATTAATTCTAGCTGTATTTTTGTGTGTGTGCGGATTCTTCTCTTACTCCTTTCTTACTCCTATGATGGGCTTGTCAAAGCCTAAGTATAGTGGGGGATTCCACCTAGTCTCTTGTATATTCTCCTCGGTTCCTTCATCATTTATTCACTCTTTATACTTAGCCTATTTTTAGACTAGGTATTGGGGGACTGAGCCCCTGTTATTCTTTTAAACCTTTTTTTTTACCCTTATTTGTTATCTTCCTATCCTACACTTAGGCTATTAAAAGCCTAAATATTGGGGGGGGGGGGTTGACATGTTGTCTTATCCCTGATTTTCTTTATCTACTTTAAGCTTAATACGAGCGATGTTTTTCATTCCACTTTGTGCCATGAGCACATAGCACAAGTAAGTATATGGGGTGTGCGCATATATTACATGTATACCTTTCAAGATAGCAAATACTTTCACATATTTTGTATATTTATTTCAGGCTATGTACATGGGGATTTGAATTTTTTGTAAACATACTTTGTAAAATATTTGGAAAATTCCTATATAATTAGTTTGTTTTAAAAAAATTTTACAACTTATTTTCAAATAGGTACATATTTTGTTTCGATTTATACTCATTATTTTCTGTATGTATTTACAAATATTCTTATATAAAAAATAATAAAAAAAGAATGCAAATGATTAAAAATCAAACTTTTTTCTAATTTTCCAAGAGAAGTCTTAGTGTCTGAAAGGGCACCTTGGGGATAACAATTAGATTTTGAACCGTTGGATTCCTATGCTATAAAAGGTTTCCTAGACCTTGTTCTTTACATAGTCAAGGATGGAGGAATGTCTGGATTTAAACTATATATTTTGGAAGATCAAGTCGATAAGGAGTTCTTTGAAGAGAGTGATGCTGCTCGAGGAAAATGATATTTTATTAGAAGAGTTAGATATGGAGGAAGGCCTACACCTTTTCTTGAGAATATCCAGTCATATAAGTGTCTCCGTACTTGTAAGTTAGGTTTACCTCTTGTGTCTATTTTTCCCTTTTAAGGAAAATCCAGAAGTTTGAAGTAGGAACCACAGGTCGGATTTGTCTTTCCTCTATTTTGGAGAATTTCAGGTCTCCCCGTATGTATATGGATATTACATTTGAGGAATAATGACATCATTCTAAGTGTTTCATTTTTCAAGTTGACGAAGATCTTTCTTATTCCAATTCTAAGGTTTACTCTGTGAGGAGAAAGCAAGTTAACCATAAGGCAGCCTGTGACTTTAAACCCCAAAGATTGAAAACTGATCTTTGAGAGTCTAAGTATGTTGTGTTATGTGGGTATCCTAATAATGTTTTTTAAGTGTATGTTGTGTTTTGTCTTTGTTCCTTAAGGGTACCTATTCTCTAATTCTTGTAAATAAAAAAATTCTTCAAAAATTTATGTAAATAAGTAACTTATTAATTTGGTATTTTCCCTGACCCTTTTACTTTACACTCAAGACTTGTTGAGATCTTTAACACTTGGTTTATGAGGTCCGGAGACTTAGAGTTAGCCTATCTTAATCAATAGTGTCTTAGACTCAATAATTCAAACTTCCCTATGCATGCTTAATCTCCTCATTAAAGAATATGACCATCAATCACATGCACGAGTCATTCATGATTGAGATGAGTTAAGGTTTCACTTTAGAAATTGTGATTTGATATTCAAGTTTGGACTTGATTTTATGATACTTGACAATGAGATAAAATTAATGAAGGCTTCATGAAACCTGAGTGTCAGCATCTTAGCCAGTATGGGGCATGGTTCTCATACTAATCTCTTTATCAAAACCTAAGTGCTAGGGTGTGGTATCAGTAAATTAATTTGATGATATGTATGCATTAATACTTGGTAAAATAAGTAGAGCTAGCAAAAAAATGATGATGAAAAGAAATCTCAAGGCATTACAAAGTTATATTCATATGAGCATACACAAAAGGAGAGTGCTCCCAATCTTTATGTGTCCAATTGGATCAAAATATTTGGCTTTTATGAGTCGGGAAATGATAACTCATCCCGAATGAAGTTAGATAAAAAATCAAGAAAAGTTACCATACATGTAGCGGTGTCTACCTGATCTAAATGCCGCCTCTTGTTATTTAAATTCATATAAGGATGAGCTGGGAGAGTGGTCTTGGGCGCAGCTAACTCATCCATATGATGGTTAACCCGCTCCATCTTAGTCCTATGTATACTCTGAAGCGTGCTTAACATATCCATGATCTTATTCAGTGATAGGGACTCTGAAGATATCCCTGACTCAATGTGTTGTCCTTGGCTGTCTACTCTCTCCTGCCCAGGAGTGTGCTATTGTGGTGTATAAGGCTGAGGAGATCTCTATGGTGTAATAGAAGATTGTTTATGTTGCTGGTGGTGTTGATAGGAATGTGGATATATAGCAGGATATGATATGAATGTGGTCGTTGATAGGCGTGCTGATGAGAGTGCTGCAACATGAAGTACTGATGGTGCTGGAAATGTGGGCGTCCATGCTGTGGATGTATGTGCTGCTACTGGTGGTGTATGCTCTGAGGTGCAAACTATGCTGGTGTTTGAATAGAGTGTACCATATCCCGTTGATCTCAAGAGTGGCAACATCATCATCTACAGGGCTTGTAATCTGACTCATGTTGGCATTGGACGGATCCTCATGCCAATCCAACTGTAGAGGCTCAGTAGGTTGTACTGACTCGCTCTGAACATATTGTATCTAATGGTGGGAGGATCGGGTAAAGTTCTCGTACATGTATGGAAGTAGAAGAAGGATGCAACTGTTGGTACTAAAGCTACAAGTCGGTCAACTTCATTATCAGATCACTCAACTGTTGTGGAAGTGATGCGAGTTTCTCCAACTCTCGTAGTGAATGTTAATCCTGAACTTGCTTCTAATCACATCGACTAGTGCAAGCTTCTCACTAATGAATCACATGTCAGATCATGAATCATAATCAGAAACATGAGCAACCTTCTGATGCTCTCAGTGGTGTGATGGTTGTGGGCCCTTTTAGAATGCCAAAGTAGAGTCTACTACGCATGATTTCTGAACCATCCCCTCAAAGATGGACCAAATTGACTCTGCATCCCTATTTTGATAGTTGTCGCCACATGCAATGCTCGCTAGGTCCTGAACATTCGGCTGGAGTCCTCCAAAATAATTATGTACAAGCATCTTCAAAGGTATCTTATGATGAGTACATATCTTAGACAAATTCTTGAATCTATCCCATGCTTTATCAAATGATTCGTGTGTAAGTTGTGAAAAGTTGAAGACTTTACTCCTATCAAGTTCGTCTGTCCTAGAGAAAAATACTTATGCATGAATGCGGAATTCATATCATCCCATGTAGAAATCTCCAACCCCAAGTGACTCAACCAGTAAAGCTCCTTATCTGATATGATGAAGGGGAAGGCCTTGAGGCATATAGCCTCCTACGTAGCTCCTAGAAAACTAGTCGTTCCACATATCATCTCAGACTGTTGTAAAGATGTGAATGGCTCCTCTCAAGTGTTCCCATAGAACTTAGGAAGCTATAAGATAAAGGATGGTCTTAGCTCATCTGACCCTTGTCTTGATGGTAATCGAATCCAATGGTGTAGTGTCCTATCTCCTGGGCCATATTCATCTCTTAAAGTCGCAGGAACCACGACTGGTGGTGGTGGGTTCCTGGGTCTTGCTCTCAGCATAGTGATCACACCTCTAAGCTCATCCAGAACTCTACACTAATCTCTGATCTGTAAGGTCATCTGTTGGAGTGTATCTAGAATACCTGCGATAATATTGGTAGTTGGATCAGGTCTCTCATCTGTACTTCTCTCATCATCCTACGGTCTATCCTCAACAGCTCCATCCTCAACTGCTGCCTTCCCTCTAGCCATGTTCGTCGAATTCTATAGGAAGGAAAAACTCTCATAAGAACTTTAGAAAAAACATGTAGGAGAAATAGACAAAAAGCTGAGGCGTGGGTCTTCCGACTGATGGGCAGGTAGGTAAGGGAGTTTGGGTCTGACTCAACTCGTGACTAAGTTGGACCGACTCGAGAAAAGGGTCATCCCGAGTCTATGAAGACAAGACGGTGGAAGATCAAAAGCTCACAGAGTATGAGTGCAAAATCCATCTGGACGTCATCCTCGATGTCAAAATGATACGAGAGAGAATACAAAGTCAAATCAAGAACATGAGTGTGAAGGCATATAAGACACTGAATAACACACACCCTGCAAACAAACAAAATGAAACCCCAGATTCACCAACTTCACACAGTGGAGACCGTAAGGATTCAATCTTTTATGTTTTCTATTTTATTTTGGTGATCAAGCAACTGTATTAATCAGACTCACATGACGAGCTGCCTTGTTGTCTAGTGTATATCCTCACAATCAATCAAACAACTGTACCATCTGTTGGGATGTCAGATTATATCAGGCCCAAAGGGAACTATGAAGCAGATCACTCCAAAACGACTTTCTATGGTCATAGGCAAGTGCTTAAATTTGCAACTATGCACTGAAAAGTGTTGCACTTGTACTTAAGGCACAAGTCCAAGGAATTTTGGCCCTAATACTTATGGCTACGTCCTCACCCACTCTTTTTGGAGTTTAGTATCTGCAAACAATGGGGGGTTTGCTCTCCTAATACAAGTAAACTCTAGGTATTTTTTTATTTTTGGTCAAGTTTATAAAAGAGAAAAAAATCTTTTTTTTAGTTATGATGGTTTTCATATTTTTTGGATATTTTCAACAATATCTAAAGGGATGTCAGTTTCCTTTTTAGTGAAAAATAGGTCTAACAGAGGGGGGATCATAGAACATGGTGAAAAACTGTGATGCATGTAGAGATAGAAGTCATACCTGACGCCAAAAGTCTACATGCAAGTGATCCATGTAGAATTTAAAACCTAGTATAATCCATGAAAAGTAATGAAAAATATAGTCCTAATCATCAGTTCTAACATAATAATGAATTTATTTTCAAAGCAATCCAATGCCTAAGTGTGGGTTAGGGATCTGGTTTTATTTTAACCTTCTATTCAATCATGCAATCCCCTATGATGCACGAAATCACATGAAACAAAGAAAACGGCAGAAAACTGAAAACTATGGTGAGGTCCCCCAAGTGAATCAGCACTTGGTGGAATAGACCCCTAGAAAAAATCAAGTCCAGTTGTACAAGTCAGGATGTCCTTAGTGGACCCCTTCTACAAAAATGAAAATGGAAAGCACCCCTTCCTATCTCACAAAAAATGGGCAAGTGGCCTCCCTCACAAGAAAACAAAAAATATAATGCCTGAAAAAATATACACAAAAAATAAATATGTTCGTATAACTCGCTCTGCTCCTCTGCAACCATCTCGTAGGAGATTGAGCTGGTCTCTACACATTCATATGAGTTGGCTTCCTAAGAAGCCATCCAATCTTACATGCCCTGCAAAATGGTTTAGCACAAATATAAATAAAAGGAAAAAATCAAACAAAAATCAAAAAATAAAAAACAAAGAAGACTCAAAATTTGAGAAAAAGACTCAATTAAAAGACGATAAAAACCAATAAAATAAAAACCAAAATATTAAAAAGTAAAAAAATGAAAATGACAAAAATAGTGAAGAAAATAAAATAAAATAGAAGAGAAAAATCAAGAAAATCAGGAGAAAAAGAAAACCAACAAAAATAAAGAAAAACCAAGAAAATCGGGAAAACACGAAGAAGAAAAGAAGAGAGAGAAATACAAAAACTCAAAAAATCTCAAACACGGCTACGCCTCCCCGGCAACAACACCATTTTGATAACTGCATTTTTCCAGAAGTTAAAATGATTGTCAGGTATAGAAACCACTCGAAGAAAAAAATTAGTTCATCAAACAAAAATAACAAACACCAATTAAGAAAGAGAATCGATGTTTGTTTTCACTATTTATTTATCCATTCATGTTCCTGGGTCGAACACAAGGAGTTAGAAAGGCACACGTGCGTTTCGAGGGAGAAAATAATTTTGTCATTTTTTATGTTTCTTTTCTTCTCTTCTTCGACAAGAAAACGCTTTTTGGAATTTTTAGTTTTTATTATTATTTTATTTTATTTTTAAAATTTTAATTTTTATTTAATTTTCAAAAGGGATAATTTTTCAATCAATTTATCTACAGTATAGTATGTGAAATATAGAGTATATAGGTGATACTAAATACTACAGAAATCTCTCGAGAAACATGCTCGAGAAAAAGTCAAAAAGAAATCAAGACAACTCAAAAATGGAAGATTGAAATCCAAGCAAAATGTGTTAGAAAATTCCTTAAAAATCGAAGCAAAAAAAATGTAAAAATGCTATGATGAAATAATAATGTCCACAAGTCCACATAGTATCCAAAATAGCCCAATGTCTAAGTAAGAATGTGTAGACTGAAAATACATTAAAAGAAAATGGGCTTCATTCAATTAAGTCCCAGGTTAGGGATCTACAACAAAACAACAACAAAGCCTTCTCCCACAATTAAGTAGGGTCGGCTACAAGGATTCTTCGCCTCCATTCAGATCTATCTTGGGGCAATCTCGAGCTTATATCCAAAAAACTAAGATCCATTCGTATTTCTCTTTCCAACATTTCTTGGGCCATCCTCTCCCCCTCTTAACCGGCTCAACATCCCAACACTCGCATCTCCTAACTAGTGCATCAGCTCACCTTCTTTGCAAATGACCAAACCATCTTAAGCTATTTTCTTGCATCTTATCCTCGATCAAAGCTACGCCAACTTTCTTTCTGATTGCATCATTCCAAATCCAATCTTTATATGTGTATCTGATGAATCTCAGATTCATCACTCTAAATCTCATTTATTAAGCTCAAAGCCCTCTAAATCATTGGCATTTCTTCATTTATTCTGCATAATTAGCATTCATGCATGTTTTCATTAGAATTGTATTTTATCACTTATTTCTGCACAAAAAAGTAGCCAAAAATCCCATATAAAATTGACCTATAAATAGCCTAACTTCCCTTATTTTAATTAATTCGTGCTAACTCCGAATGACCAAAAACCACATCCACTATGTACATATCACTAATAAGAATAAACGAAAAATACAAAAAAATCACTAACCCAAATAAATGGGCCAAAACCCCAAACCCTAGTTTCAAGATTTCCGGACTAAAACCCTCATATCTCCCCCATCCAGTATCTGTTTTGATCCTACTCATTTTGAACTAATATACATTCAATTACCTTCAAAACAAGACCAAGTTCAAGTGAATCGGAGCTCATATGTGAAAATTGAGTTTTGGGCCTCTTTTGTACATTTTGTATTTTAACAGTTTTTGACCTAGTATTTTATGTATATAATTAATCTATTTTATGTTATTTCTTTTTCATTTATCTTCGTTGATGAAAGCTATAATAATATGCGTAAAAATCGAAATCCAAATTGTGCTTGAAATCAAAGAAACAAATTGAGTCTGAGTCATCACTAACTGTCTGTACAAAATTGGTCTTTTTCGTGATTTATTTTATTTATTTTTTTCTTAATTAATAAAAATCCAAAAAAATTAGATTAATGTGTAATTATTTATCTTTTATTTTATCATATTTTTCGGATTTTTATCTAGTTTAAAAAAGACACAAAATTTAAAACACAAAAATCTAGGTATTCTATTACATGGGATACCCCAAAATTATCACTTTGTGCAATTAATTGATTTTGGTTTTGTTGTCTTCATGAAAGTTGTAGATCTGATCGAGACGGGCAACTGTCTAAAGAAACTTTTTCGATCCGAGGCCGTTTGCTTTTTATTTTGGATTTTTTAAAGAGTTTATTTTTCGATTTTTGTGGTGCTGACATGTGGCACTCTTGGAGCCGCCACATGTCAGCCATTTTTCGAATCTTTATTTATTCGTTTTCCAAAAAAAATTAAATACTGCACGTGTGAGGCACATGCTCTCGCGCACGTGCCGCGCACGTGCACCGCTTTTTCATTCACCCCTGTCGACCGCCACGTGTCTCCATCGTGGTCGTTCGATCTCGGCCGATCGGACAGTCACTGTTCATCTTCCTCGCTCGTCTTCCCCAATCTGCACTTTCCTAATTTGCCTCCTCCGCAGCCCGCGATTTTTGCACTGCCTCCGTGAATCTCAGCCGACCGCTCCATCCTCTCCATCAATCAAATCCCATCTTCAATCTCACGTCATCTCCTCGAATCAAATCGAATCCCCGAAGATCCCTTCTAATCCTAGATCTCGCGCTGACAACTTCCATGTCCGGCCCCATCACAAAGCCTATAAAACTACTCTGACCACGACCTCGACGAGCATCCACCAATATTCATCTTCTTCACGGCCGAGCCGGTGGTGACAACCCGGTGAAGTCACCATTGACCTTTCTGCAGCGCGACATGACTTCTCCTCGTCGACCTACTCTGCTCCAGTATTCCGTGCCGTTGAGCCAACGCCCACCTTCATCTTCGATAGCCGATCAACCTCCAGCAAGCTATGACTCCTCCGCCGCCGAAGCTCCCAGGTGCTTCTTCGAGTCTCGCCGGCCCTCCGCTACTCCGCCAACCCTGCCGCACTCGCAGAAGCTCGTCCTTACTCCGCCAGCGACAGCCAGCCATCCAGAGAATCTCCGCCACCTGCAAAGAACCGGCCACCCCCCGCTGCTCCTCGCCGACTGGGCGGGCATCTTGAGACCCCCCGCGCACGTGCGAGGCACTTGCGCCCGAGGGGGATGACTTCAGCCACCAGGGGTCACGTGCTGTGCACGTGACCTACTGGGCAATTTGCATAAGCCCTCAGGTTCTCCTTTGAATTATAGATTAGTCCAGTCCCAAGGAGCACGTGCGCCTTACGTACGACCTTGGAGATTTTGCACTTCCCCCCCAAAGCTCCTGGTAATTGCACCTAGGTCCCCCTACTCCATTTTTATATTTTTTTTATTATAATTGCAGTTATACCCTTGCCTTTCCCCTTTATTTTGGATAGCTACATTACACTATTTTATTCATCCTAAAATACCATTATGTTCGGAATTTAGTCTCCACATCATGACATATTGTAGACATTTTTGTGACTTGTGGTTAGTTATGAATTAATTATTTTGTGGAAAATTGCATACTTTGCCCAGTTTATGCTTTAATTTTCATAATTTATTGACCATTGCTTGAAATATTGCCGAAAAATCATTGATTGTAAAATTAATTATGATTAAAATTGTGCTAAAAAAGAATTGCATTTGCATGCATAGTTTGCGTTGTAAAAATCATTTTGCACATTTCAATGATTAATTTTAAAAAGGTATTGAATCTTATATTTTCGAGATTTAGGATTTTTCTGAGATCCATCACCTAGTGATAGAACTTAGATAATTTTATCCTTTGAAAATAATTAGGTTTAATATTTATTATAACTAAATATTGAAACTCACTCTATTTGCATTTAAAAATTCACAAAAAAATCATCGTGCATCCAAAAATTAAAAAAAAGTTACAGTGCATTCCTTTCATCATAATGTTCATCATGGCCATGTTTCATATTTTTCGGACATCATTTGATTGACTTTTATATTTTAATCCTTAAAGTTGGCCGAAATTGCATTTTACATCATTTATTGCATTAAAAATTTAATAAAAGATCGCCTTGAAAACCGTACATGAACTTTGATATAAATTATTCTAGGTTGTTCCTTTGCCTCCTAATGTTCGACCTTGGGACTTGCCCAAGTAAAATAAACATAAAAGCACACGATTAAATATTGACTAAATAATTGTGGTTATTTTCTTGACCGATTCTGATTGTCGCCTATAATGAAATGATAAATCATATTTTTTAAATGACCATTACACGACACATATTTTATTTAAAAAATGTGCTATATCAGACTCATCAGATGGCGCGGTTACAGGGGAGGCATATGACTTAGTTTTTTTGTCTTAAAATTTTTGTTCGGTTTTCTGCATTCGGGTAGTCTGACCCCCGAATTTTTCATTGTAAATTCCATTTTTTCCTGCATTTATTTTTAGCATTTATTTTTCTTATTTTTAATTTATTTTTAAGTCACTCTCTTACACCATCTCTCTTATTTTTCTTGCGAGGTATCCGGCATGCGTGGAGCGGTTTTTCAAGAACTGACGCATCTTCACCGACTTCCGAAAAGTCGTAATTAATTTAAGATCGAGTCGAATCATGAGAGAGCGTAGAGTCTAAGATTTAATTTTTCTGCAATTTTAAATTCCTATAATTAATTGCTCATTTAGAGCGGTGTCTGTTTGTACTCTCACGTGTGTAAAAAAGACCTTGAACTTTTTCTGTAGTGTATCGTGGCCTGTTTCACTCTCCGGTGAGGGTGGGGTCCGACATGAGTGGCGATTAGGATAAATATGCACTTACGGCTCTTAGAGCATTTAAATTTATGATTGTGCTCGTAGTATCTAAGGCCACACTGCACTTTAATTGAGACATACATTAGATCGTTCAATTTAGCCAAATTCAACTCAATTCTTCCTCGCTAATAGAACTTTCTGCTAGGTGCTAATTTTTCATCAGCTTCCATTCATATAGACTAAATTTCAATTCTTGTATTGCTTCCCACATGGAGATTGTGAGGATTCATTGTATGTCTTCTAACTGAGCATACATCATTATTTTCACGTGCATCGTCTTTTCCCGAATTTCTCCCTCTTATTTTATCACATTATTTTAAAGGATATTGGGACTGGGCGGTAGATATGCATTTGTGCTCACTTAATTCTTCTGTGATCACCTAATTAAAATTGGGACTGCTAAATGTAGTTGATATTAAATTAATCCATAAAATCAAGAATTTTTGCGGGAGAACAACCCCGACCTTGGATGCTTTTATTTTCTGAGTGAGCGAGAGACGACACTTAAGGCTAGAGCCCAAACCCGGATTTTCATATTGACTACTGATTCTACCAAAAACGATTAGCTACTTCTCAGTGAGGATCTAACGGGTAGCCGAATTTCCTTAGCAGAGTGGGTGGTTTAGAAGACACTGCGTAAGGCTCCGTCCTTAAGTAACGGGTAGCCGTTCTACGGTCCATACTTACTCCCATACTGGCTGAAAGTAGATGCAACTAGTGGTATGAATTCGGAGCAGTCATTAGGAAATTTTCAGTACCTAACAGCTCGCTAAATTCTTTCCAAGATTGTCTTATCACTAACTAAATTTGTAAAGATAATAGCCGAACTCTTATGCTTTCATTATATGCGTTGGTGAACCCAGGGTTTGATTTGCATTTGCATTGGTGTGCATGAATCGATTTCGAAGATCAAAAGCCGCACAATTGATAAAATTTCTTTTGACTATCCCATGCAATCACACCGAGATCAACCATGACAATTCATCCTCAACCTCCTTTGACAAAAACTGGACAATGGTCCGAGTACCCATCTGATTTATATTATGAAAATGAATTTATCTCGGTCAGGCCCAAATCAACTAAATTCTCTTCTTTCAATAATCCTCCAATATTTGTGGGAGACTTTCACCTGCAGATGAACTCGACCCCGCATTGAATTCCTACTCGTATCATTGAACCACACATGACCACCTACCATCTTGGACTGAACCATCATATTCTCGGTTTCTCGCTAATGAACCATTTCAAGATCAAATTAATTTTTAATCTCATGACTGGCCAAGAAACCAAACCCAGATGGAGAGACCCACACTTAATGATCATTAGAGTTGGATTGACCGCAACGAGCAGATCCCTATCGTCCAACCTGAGTACCATTCCTTCGACCAACCTATACATACAGAGGACCACATGGACGATATCAACACATATGCACCTTGTATGAATACATTATTTGAGGATACAATAAATCATGACCATGGAAGTAGACTCTACGCAAATCAGGATTACATGTCTGAGTCACGGCATGTTGAGTATGAGACCTACACATTCCCGCAAAAACTTTCCACTAAGCAGCCTCGTTCCATTATTTTTTAGGAAAAATTTTCAAAAAATAATGATTATATTGATGAATCTGCGATTCATCATCTTTATTCATATATTTTAGCTCGAAATCCCTTATAAAACACATGCATATAACACTAACTCCATATTCTTACTAACTAGCATCTGTGTAAATATTGTACACTTCTTACTAATTTTAACCTAAAAGAAATAAAGAAAGAAAGAAAGGAAAAATAAAGAAAATAAAATAAAAAAAGGAAAAATAAAGAAAATAAAATAAAAAAGGAAAATTGTATACAGGCTTACCCAAACCCTGAGAGAAGGTCAAGACTTGACCTGATCGACCAGGAATAAAGTAGGGGGAGATAAGGGTCCTTAAGCAGAAAATCAAAAAATGTGTGTGTTGTTGTAAATACTTCTCACTTATTTTGTGAATATCTGTATAAAACTATTATTAATTTATTTATTTATTAATTAACCTCAAATCAAATAACTTTCAAAACCAAAATTGTAAATAAAAATTTGTTCTAATTAATACAAATAATAGCGCGATTAAATCATGTACAGAATAAAAGTAACCACACTGGGAAAAAGCCACTAAGCACTAATTGAAAGATCAATTCTGGCTCCATATGAACTCAAATTGAGCCAATATCACTTCCATTGGATTCTAAATTAAATTATCTTCATAATGGCTGTGATTTCATAAATATTGGAGTTACGAGTAAAAAGTTAGTTTTTCAGGGTGGTTTGTGCAATTTCCCATGTATTTTGTGCATATTGTATTTGTTTATATTTGTAAATTAGTCTTACTAATTATTTAAAATAGAAATAAGATAAAAAATAATAAAAATTTTAAAACAAAAGGCTAATTTTCTCATTTACCCGTGTATATAATGTCATATATGTATATAGTATATGTATATAGTTGCTATTTTTAATTAACCACCATAAAAAAATAATAATAACATTTTTTAATTCAAATAAATAAAGTGACGAAAATTCAAAAAAAATAATTTTGTGAATAATTTTATCTCTCTTTTATTTTATCTCATTTCTCATTTCATCTCTCTTATCTCTTCCACCCAAAAAATTCAAAAATTCATTTAAATTTTCATCTCTCTTATCTCTTTATCAAAACAATTCAAAAATTCAAATTTCATTCCATTTTTTCTATTTATATGGCTCCTTCTCCCTCATTTCAACTTGATCAATCTTTAGAGAGAGGAGCCCGATCTCCAAGAGAAAATTTCGTCAAGAATAGTGCTTAGCCTCCGAGCCGTCCGGTGACAGCGAGTCGAACTTGTCGAGGCGACCACGTTCCATTTCCGCTCCTAATGTGAGATCCGGATTTTTCTTATATCTTATCGTAGGTTAATCATAGTTTATTTCGTCGTATTTTTATTTCCATCGTCATTCGTTTTTTTAGATCTTAAAAAAAATCCATCACGTTTTTGATTCGACACCGATCTCGAGTTTTCACCTCATTCTCTTGACCTCTCCATGTTCTATTTCTATCATCCACGATCTATCAACTTCGACCGTGTACGGTGGCCGGAGATCAGATTCGAATCTCTCATTTCCGTTGAATCCCCGTTCATTTTTCGATTTGTAAATAGATAAAAAAAATAATAATAAAATATTTGTTTCTTTTCTCTAACGTTTATTTTGTAGGATCATTAATAAAAAACAACGAAAAATAAAAATAAAAATATTTCTTTATCCTATTTTTTCTTAATTCCTATTTTTCAGATTTTAAAAAAAATAAAAACAATTCATTATATTACTGTTTACCATACAATAAAAAATTTAAAAAAAACAAAAAAAGGGGATGGCTGCCCTCCAGGCGCCACCGCCCCCCTTCTTCATCGGCCTCTATTGCCGCCCGTCGTACCTCTCTACCTTTGGTTGCACGGTCTAGCACCGCCCGAGCCCCATCGCCACCAACCTCCTAATCTCCGCGCTCCTCGTCAGCCCAGCCTAGCCGCGCGAGCCAACACGCGAACCTCCTCCATCGACGACACCACCAGACCACACAACGACGTAGCTGCCTTCCCTCTCGCCCGTCGCACCGCTGAGACCACATGTTCGGTGTGCCGCCCCAAGCACCTCTGCTCCAAGTGGTTCCGTGCCCCACGCGCGCCTCTGATGCCCTCCGCTCTTGTTCGTCCTCCGTTGTGAGTCGCCCGACGCGTGGCCTGCACCGCATCCATCCAGCCGCGGATCTCCCTCCTCAATACCACTGTGCTAAATGGTGCCGCCGCGTCCCAGATCCTGACCGCGTAAGCATTGCAGAAGGGCGGCGGTTGTGTTATCCCATGAACTTGGATTGAAGAACGAAGAGAAGGAACATTGCTAGGGTTTTGATTTAATACAAAAAGGGGGAAATTGCATTAAAGCCTTCAGACATTTCTGAAATTGCGAAAGAGCCAAATCAATTTAATTCGAGAGAATTGTAGTTTGCCCCCTTATGTTTTTCAGAAATTACAGAAGGGTCCCCCACCAGCTCTATCGTGTGCGTAACATGCATAACTTGGGTAATTTGCACAATTCTTGCCTTTATTTATTTCTTGTTATTTATTTATGCGAGAACAATAAATATTTGCATATCAGTCCTCATTATCGAGACATTATCTTTGCATGTGTTTTTGAATGAAATAAATGTTATTTATGTTATAAAAATCTTTTAAAAATTATGCTACACTCCTGATGTGCATATCCATCTAGCATAAAATTTTCATTACATTTTGTCTTAATTTATTATTATTTAAAAATAAAAAATAGAGCCATTTTGTCTACCTAAAATTCGAAAATTCATAAAAATTCGAAAATAGCTCCGAAAATTCCAAAATAGTTTCATTTCATTTTCTTTTAATTTCATGCAAATTTCACGTACAAAGTATTCATAAAATCCCAAAAGTGAAAACATCAAAAATCTTACAAAAATCAAAAAAAATTCTACAAAAATCAAAAATAATGATTTCAGTTCCTGTTTGTAGATAATTGCTTCTAGTTTGTCTTAAAAATAATTGTCAGGAGTATTAGGCAATTAAAATATTTTTAAGTTGCAAATTACTCCAGGCTGTGCATATTTTCGCATTTTCTCACTGTTTGATTTTTAGAAAAATATAAAAACATCTGAAAATTTCTCAAAAATTTTAAAAATGATTCAAAACTTTTAAAACCCAAAAATATTTTCTTTGGTTTTTTCTGAGCATTTTTGACAAATTGAAAAATTAAAAAAGGAGTTGGTGTGCATTTTTTTGTGAATATTGCTTTGTGTTGTTTTTGAAACTTAATAAAAAATATGCAAAATCAAAATCACAAAAAAATGAAAATCAGAAAATATAAAAAAAATTAAAATTATAAAAATTAAAAAAATTAAAAAAAGAAAAAATCACAAAAACTGAGGATAGTTGTCCTTTGAGATTTCTGTTTTTCTCTTAATTAATTCTTGATTAATTGAATAACCCTCAAGATTTGTAGCCTTCCTGAGTTCGACCCTTTCCGCTATATAGGTTAATAAGTAGAAAAATTAAAAAAATATATATTTTTTGTTTGTCGCGGGATTTTTTGGGATAACAACGACAATCTATATCAATAATTTCCGATCCACCGAAAATCGTGCACAACAAAATGGAGATGAATACGTGATTCGTCATCTTTATTCATACATTTTAGCTTAAAATCCCTTATAAATCACCTACATGTAACGCTAACTCCATAATCTTACTAACTTGCATCTGTGTAAATATTGTACACTTTTTACTGATTTTAACCTAAAATAAGTAAAGAAAGAAAAAAAGGAAAAATAAAGAAAAGAAAATAAAAAATAGGAAAAATAAAGAAAAAAAGGAAGACTGTATACAGGATGACCTGAACCCCGAGAGAAGGTCTAGACTTGACCTGATCGACCAGGAATAAACTAGGGGGAGATAAGGATCCTTAAGGAGAAAATAAAAAAAAACGTGTGTGTGTTGTTGTAAATACTTCTTACTTATTTTGTAAATATATATATAAAACTAACACTAATTTATTTGTGCATTAATTGACCTCAAATCAAATAACTTTCAAAACCGAAATTGTAAATAAAAATGTGTTCTAATTAATAAAAATAATTGCATAACTAAATCATGTATAGAATAAAAGTAGCCACACTTGGAAAAAGCCACTAAGCACTAATTGAATGATCAATTCCGACTCTATATGAACTCAAATTGAACCATTATCACTTCCATTGGATTCTGAATTAAATTATCTTCAAAATAGATGTGATTTCATAATTTTTGTAGTTACGAGTAAAAAGTTGGTTTTTCGGGGTGGTTTGTGCAATTTTCCCATGTATTTTGTAAATATTGTATTTGTATATATTTGTAAATTATTCTCACTAATTATTTAAAATAAAAATAAAAATAAAACTAAAGGCTAATTTCCTCATTTACCCTTGTATATAATGTCATCTATGTATATAGTATATGTATATTGTTGCTATTTTTAATTAACCATGATAAAAAAATAAAAAATAAAATATTTTTAATTCAAAAAAATTAGATAATTTTGTAAATACTTTTATCTCTTTTTATCTTTATCTCCTTTCAAATTTCATCTCTCTTATCGCTTCCACCAAAAAAATTCAAAAATTCAAAAATTCAAATATCATCTCTTTTCTATTTATATGGCTCCTTCTCCCTCACTCCAACTTGATCAATCTTTAGAGAGAGGAGACCGATCTCCGAGAGAAAATTTCATCAAGAATAGTGCCTAGCCTCCAAGTCATCCGGTGACAGCGAGTCAGCCTTGTTAAGTTTATCACGGTCCATTTCCGCTCCTAAGGTGAGATCCACATTTTTCTTATTTCTTATCGTTGGTTAATCGTAGTTTATTTCATCGCATTATTATTTCCAACGTCATTTTGTTTTTTCTAGATCTTTAAATAAAATCCATCACGTTTTTTATTCGACACCAATCTCGAGTTTTCATCTCATTCTCTTAATCTCTCACGTTCTATTTCTATCGTCCACGATCTCTCAACTCCAGCCGCGTACGGTGGCCGGAGATCGAATTCGAATATCTCATTTCCGCCGAATCCCCGTTCATTTTCTGATTTGTAAATAAAGAAATATAATAATAATAAAATATTTGTTTCCTTTTCTCTAACGTTTGTTCTGCAGGATCATTAATAAAAAACAACAAAAAATAAAACTAAAAAAATGAATTTCTTTATCCTATTATTTCTTCATTCCTATTTTTGGATTTACAAATAATAATAATAATAATAATTTCTTTTTATTATTGTTTACATTACAAAAAAAACTAAAAAAGGGGACGACTGCCCTCCAGGCACCGCCGCCCCCCTTTTTTCTTGGCCTCCATAGCCGCCTGTCGTACCCCTCCCCCTTTGGCCACGCGGTTCAGCGCCACCCGAGCTCCATCGCCACCGAACTCCTGATCTCTGTGCTCCTCGTCAGCCCCGCCTGGCCATGCGAGCCAACACACGACCCTCCTCCATCGATGACGCCACCAGACCACACAGCGGCGTAGTTGCCTTTTGTCTTGCCCGTTGCACCGCCGAGACCACCTGGGTGGCGTGCCGCCCCGAGCACCTCTGCTCCAGGCGGCTTCGCTCCCCGTGCATGCCTCTGCCACCCTCCGCTCATGTTCATCCTCCACTGCGAGTCGCATGACATGTGGCCCGCGCTGCATCCATCCAGCCGCGGATCCCCCTCCTCAAGACTGTCGCGTTAAGCGGCGCCTCCACTTCCCAGATCCTGATCGTGCGAGCATTGCAGAAGGGCGGCGACCATGTTATCCCATGAACTTGGATTGAAGAACCAAGAGAAGGAACCTTGCTAGGGTTTTTATTTAATAAAAAGGGGGAAAATTGCATTAAAGTCCCCGGACATTTCCGAAATTGCGAAAGAGCCTCTACCATATTAATTTAATTCGGGAAAATTGCAGTTTGCCCCCTCACATTTTTTAGAAATTATAGAAGGACCCCCCACCAGCTCTATCACGTGTGCAGCACACATTACTTGGGTAACTTGCATAATTCTTTCCTTTATTTATTTCTTGTTATTTACTTATGCGAGAACAATAAATATTTGCAGATTAGTCCTCATTATCCAGACATTATCTTTGCAAGCATTTTTGAATGAAATAAATGTTATTTGTGATCTAAAAATCGTGTAAAATTTATGCTATGCTCCTGATGTGCATATCCATCTAGCATAAAATTTTCATTGCATTTTGTGTTCATTTATTATTATTAAAAAATAAAAAACAGAGCCATTTTGTCTTCTTGAAATTCAAAAATACATAAAAATTTGAAAATAACTCCGAAAATTCCAAAAAATTAGGGTTTTTTTCTTTTAATTTTTATATAATCTTCATGCATTGATTTTTCATAAAATCCCAAAAAATTGAAAAACATAAAAAATCTTATAAAAATCACAAAAAAATCTAGAAAAATTCAAAAATAATGAGATTAGTTCTTCTTTGTAGATAATTGCTTCTAGTTTGTCTTAAAAATAATTATCAGGAGTATTGGGTAATTACAATATTTTTAAGTTGCTAATTACTCCAGGCTATGCATATTTTCGCATTTTCTCATTATTTGATTTTTATAAAAATACAAAAACATCTGCAAATTTCACAAAAAATCTCAAAAACATTTCAAAACTTTTAAAACCCAAAAATATTTTCTCTGGATATTTCTGAGCATTTTTGGCAAATTGAAAAATTAAAAAAGGAGTTGGTGTGCGTTTTTTTATCTTATGAATATTGCTTCATGTTATTTTTTGAAAATTAATAAAAAAATTGCAAAATCAAATCACAAAAAAATGAAAATCAGATAATATAAAAAATGTAGATATAAAAAATTAAAAAAATAAAAATAAAATAAAAAAATCACAAAAACCAAGAATAGTTATCCTTTGAGATTGATATTTTCTCTTAATTGATCTTTGATTAATTGAATAAATATCGGGATTTGTAGCCTCCTCGAGTTCGAACATGTCTGTTATACTAGTTAGTAAGTCGTAAAAATAGAAAAAAAATATTTTTTGTTTAAAATGAGATTTTTGGGGATAGCAACGACAACATATATTTACCAATAGATTCCGAACCCCTCAATAACCGTAGCCAACAAAATGGCACCGTTGCCGGGGATATAAAATAAAAAATTCAAAAACCCTCAGAAATTCCCGAGTCAACAAATATATCAGACATTCCAAGAAACTCTCCTCTTAGCACATACAGGAAAATGAAAGATGAAATTATTGAATCTCAAATGCAAAGACACACACTGACTGCTCCTATGATTGATCATGAACAGAATTTTGAGGACGATATTTCAAGGATAAATAAGAAATTTAAATGGAGGAAAAATTCACAAATTTTTTTGACTGACTCAGTTTATTTTATGGGAGCTCAGACATAATAATGGATGAGGAAAAGATTGGATCTCATGTTGTCTCTTTTGAGGATATTCAGAAACCTAGGGATGATTCTGACAACAACACTTCTGCATATTATAACCCTAGAAATGACTATGCCTCTGACTCTTACTCGGAACCTTAAAGCCCCTTCTCATCTACGGAAGACACCACATCACCACACCATACAGAAAATACCAAAAAATTGGAATATTAAAAAATAACCCAAAAATCCTGAAAAATACATAAAAATTAAAACTGAAGACGATCCGAAGAATTTGGTTCCTGCTTTACAGGAAGCACTAGAAAAAAGATTGATATTTGAACTTCCCTTTATACATGCCATTGAACACTTCCCCGACCTTAAAGGATTTTTAATAGATAAATTAATGACGAAAAAGTCGGACAGTATAAGAACAAAGACTGAAAGACATATCTTGTCAATGGCCTCCTCTTGGTATTGAGGAGAAAAACCAAGAGCCGTATAGTGAAGCGGTTGCCCAGATTTGACTATATAATCAAGGACACAATTTTTACCCATACTCGAGTTGATGATAATTCACCGATCAATATCCTCCCGACCTCTGTATTTCACGAACTCAAATTCGGACCGATCAGGAAGATACGAGAGATTGTTCAATTCGCTGACCGATCAATAAAGCGACTGAGAGGAAACATCTCTGTCATCATGACATTCCAAGATGCTCCGCTCAAAGTGGATTTCATGATCATTGATATTGAGCATCAAGGAGAATTCACCCAGTCTCCAATTATTCTCGGAAATCCATTCCTAGCATTGGCTAAGGCAATTATTGAGTGTGAGACTTGAGAAATCAATTTTACAGCACTGGAAGCACTTCGATCTCAATAAATCTTTGTGGAACCACGATTTTATGAGGCAACCCACGAAGTCTTCGACAACTGTAACCACCAAGCGGTAGAAGAGCCCTACCCCATTGCTACATCTGAGATAACGGTTGTTGATGAGACTATTCGTTTAGAGAATCTCCCCACTTCTCCATTCCCAGCTGCTATGACCATGGAGAAGCAAGTATATGAATCATATGATGGTCGCACCTTGGGTCGACCTATTCTGACTACCTTGATCACATCAACTCGATACAAGAATGCTCCAACATCAAAGTAATTGAGAACGAACATGCAGAGACTCTCCCCAGTATTTCAATTCCTACGCATCTCAAGATTGAAGAATGTTTCTTATATGATCCTGAGACATATGCACGGTCACACCCTGGGGCAACCTACTCTGAATACCTTGACCAAATAACCCCAAATCGAGAGTGCACCAACATTAAGAAGACTAAGAACAAACACGCCGGATGAACGCCGACCAAGGAGAAGAATTCTATTGGTTATTCATCTGGAGACTCGAATGGACCGACACCTTCATGAAACGAGAAAAAAAAGTCACCTTTGACCTTCCTGAAGAGGAATCAGCTCATGATCCCTCATAATGTTCGGAAAAGGTCATCTACATGAGTGAGGTCTGCTCTACAGTTCTAAAACCATTCGCAAGGATCCAAACTTCAATTCATCCAAAGCTGATGCTCCTGCCCTATTCAAATACACTGGAATTATCTCTTATGAGCTAACTGAGACCGGTGCTTTCGAGTATTCATTCGAGGACAAACAGCTTAATCCCAAGATGGAACGAATTTTGAGAAAAGAACTGAAGAAACAAAATGACCAGAATATTTGGAGTGTGTCCACTTTTATATACTATTCATCTGAGGATAACTCTGATGATGGATACCTTTCATCTGACTCAAATGCTTCATCTACTATCCATCATGATCTTTCTGAGGATAGCTCTGGTAATAGTTCGGAATCATATGCTTCATCTCCTTCTCAATATTACGACATCCCACCGCAGGCTCACAAAAAGATCAGTCGAAAACCACCTTAATCTTTGTCTAACCACCCTCACTCCCGACCACATCTGTCTCCTTGTACATCTTCTTCCTCTACTTAGGACAAGGCCTAAGTATAGGGGGGGACTGATGCCATCTGTATATACCATTCTCTCCTTCTCACGATCGCTCCATTTCCAACCTTCTCTTATATTTAGGCTGACTAGAGACTAAGTATAAGGGTAACCGACACCCACCTGTATATACTCTCCTCATTCACATGTCCTGACCGCTTCATTTTTTCCGCTCTTCTTCTATACATAGATTGTTTACAGCCTAAGTATAGGGGGGAGAGTCGATGTATCTTTTTCTTTTTCTTTTTCTGTTCCTTTTTCACTCTCTTACGCTTAGCCCGAGCTATGTCTTCTTTACACTTCTTGTGCTTTGAGGACACAACACTCGCTAAGTATAGGGGGGTCTGTGTATATACTTTGTATATATTACCCATATCTCGTACTTTCACATAAATATATATGTATTTACAAGGTGGGTAACTAACCTTAAAAAACAAAAAACAGAAAAAACAAAAAGAAAAAATAGAAAAAGAGTTTTGCTACTAACACTGACTGTGTCCTACCCAGAATTTTTGAAAAAAAATGTTTACTATTTAAATTTTGCATCGTTACATAAAAAACACAAAATTTTTGAATATTTTTTCAAAAATCACAAAAAGAAAAAATTTGTCTGCATTTCACACACCTGTACATCATCCAGCATCACATTCATTTGCATATGTGAAAAGTCAGTAGGTTCTGAACCGAGTAATGAGCAGAAACTGAGACTGGTCTGGACTTGACCTTAATCCACCTAATTTTCAGAGGAACTTCACCGAGAAATAGGATTTTAGAAGCTTCAGGTCTTTGACTTAATTATTTGAGTTCCACATGACAATGTGCAGCATTTGACTCTTAGTGTCTAACCTGGTCTCTTCATTCTGGGTTTGACTCTGGAATAGGGAATTAATTTTTACTCTCGGACTATGTACTTAGCTCAACTCAGACAAGATGTTGAAAGACTATGTGAGTTTCTTTTCTGGTAGCGTGGATATCTAAATACTGGAGTACAGGTTGAAATAAAGCTTCGGAAAAGGGATGGACGGCTG
The DNA here is from genome assembly GCA_037367405.1 of Ottelia alismoides. Lineage (NCBI taxonomy): Eukaryota > Viridiplantae > Streptophyta > Magnoliopsida > Alismatales > Hydrocharitaceae > Ottelia > Ottelia alismoides. The sequence goes on along the minus strand of JAZKJV010002336.1, from coordinate 467,571 downwards.
GGCACAATTTTTTCTAAGACCCCAAAAAATGTAAAGAAACAAAAAGATTCTATATCCGTAGGGGCACAACAAGATCGAAGCAGAACCACCAAAAATTTCAAATACAAAGAAGCCACTACCAAATAAATAGCTAACCAAAAAGGTCCAAGCTTCAAGAAAACGTGCAGATCCTGGTGGAGACTCGGCTACACTGGCAAGCTTCAAAGGAGAGGTGACTAAACTGGCCATCCTCCAGTTATTTTTTCCTTCTTCTATCTTCTCCCTCAATTCGATTGTGAAGACAACGCAACAGAACTTAGAAGGAAATACCTAACTCCCCGAGGATGAGTTATTGGAGAGGAGGTTTGCATGGTAGTCCTACATTCTGGATGGGAAGACCTAAAACCTTTCACACACATGAGTCGATTTTTCAATGTTCATAGGGTATGCTTTGGGAAGAGGATTGATCTAAGATGACTTCTGAGCCGAAATTGGGACAATGATGTGTAGAACTTGAAGGCTATTGATTTTAAAATTCTAAGTCTCACAGAAGTTCTGCCAAACTAATAATCCAAAGGTCGAGTCTAGTTTCATTTTCACCTTCTGCTCATGGTCTTGGTATGTAACCCAATCTCATTTCACCTCGTAGCATTTCTTTTGATAATCAGGGACGAGCATGGTTTAAGTATAGGGGGATGATGAATCTCAGATTCATCACTCTAAATCTCATTTATTAATCCCAAATCCCTCAAAATCATTGACATTTCTTCATTTATTCTGCATAATTAGCATTCATGCATGTTTTCATAAGAATTTCATTTTATCATTCATTTCTGCTCAAAATAAGAAGCCAAAAATCCCATATAAAATTGACCTGTAAATAGCCTAACTTCCTTGATTTTTAACTAATTCATGCCAACTCCGAATGACCCAAAACCACCTCCACTATGTACATATCACTAACAAGAATAAATGAAAAATACAAAAAAATCACAACCCAAAATAAGTGGACCAAAAACCCAAACCCTAGTTTCAGGATTTCCGGACTAAAACCCTCATATCTCCCCCATCCAGTGTCCATTTTGATCTTACTCAGTTTTGAACTAATATAAATTCAATTACCTTCAAAGCAAGACCCAGTTCGAGTGAATCGGAACTCATATGTGAAAATTGGATTTTGGGCCTCTTTTGTACATTTTGTATTTTAGTGGTTTTTGACCTAGTATTTTATGTACATAATTAACCTATTTTACGTTATTTCTTTTTCATTTGTCTTCTTTGATGAAAGTTTTATTAAAATGCATAAAATCCAAATCCAAACTGAGCTTGAAATAAAATAAACAAATTAAGTCTGAGTACTAAATTGGTCTTTTCGTGTTTTATTATATTTCTTCTTTGTCTTAATTTATAAAAATGCAAAAAAATTATATTAATGTGTAAATATTTATCTTTGATTTTATCATATTTTTCTGGGTTTTTATCTTGTTTACAAATGACAAAAAAATTATAAAACCCAAAAAAGTAGGTATTCTATGTACATGGGATACCCCAAAAAAAACACTTTGTGCAATTGATCGATTTCGGTTTTGATGTCTTCATGAAAGCTGTAGATCTCATTGCGACGAGCAATTTTCATGTAAAAATCTTTTCAATCCGAGGCCGTTTGATATTTATTTTGTTTTTTTTAAAGTGTTTATTTTTGGATTTTTGTGGTGCTGACACGTTGCAGCTCCTGGAGCCACCACATGTCAGCCATTTTCAAATCATTATTTATTCATTTTCTAAAAGAAATTAAATCCTGTACGTGCGAGACACGTGCCCTGCGCACGTGCCGCACACGTGCACCGCTTCCTCATTCACCCTCGCCGACCGCCACATGTCTCCATCGTGGCCATCCGATCTCGGCCGATCGGACGACTAATGTTCATCTTCTCCGCTCATCTTCCCCAGTCCACATTTTCCCAATTTTCCTCCGCCACCGATCGTGATTTTTGCACCGCCTCTTCGAATCTCAGCCGACCCCTCCATCCTCTCTATCAATCAAATCCCATCTCTGATCTCGCGTCATCTCCTCAAATCAAATCAGCTACTTCCATGTCCGACCCCATCACAAAGCATATAAAACTACTCCGCCCCCGACCTTGACGAGCATCCGCCGATATTCATCTTCTTCATGGCCGAGCCGGTGGTGACAGCCCGGCGAAGTCGCCATTGACGGTGAGATCCAAGGTCTCGAGACCTTGCTGCAACGCAACACGACTTCTCCTCGTCAACCTGCTCTGCTCTGGTCTTCTGCACTGTTGAGCCAATGCCCACCTTCATCTTCGATAGCCGATAAACCTCCAGCAAGTTATGACTCCTCCGCCGCCAAAGCTCCCAGGTGCTTCGTTGAGTCTCATAGGCCCTGCGCTGCTCCGCCAACCCCACCGCACTCACAAAAGCTCGCCCTTATGCCACCAGTGACAACCGGTCGTCCAGCGAACCTCCACCACCAACAAAGAACCGGCCACACTCCGCTGCTCCTCGCCGATCGGGCAGGCATCCTGAGACCCCCTGCGCACGTGTGAGCCTGGGGGGGACGACGCCAGCCTCCTGGTTCTCCTCTAAATTCCAGATTAGTCCAGCCTCAAGGAGCATGTGCGCCTCCCGTACGACCTTGGAGATTTTGCTCTTTACCCCCCCAAAGCTCCCGGTAATTGCACCTAGGTCCCCCTACTGTATTTTTATATTTATTTTATTTATTGTAGTTGCAGTTATACCCATGTCTTTCCCCTTTATTTTGGATAGCAACATTACACTATTTTTTTCATCCAAAAATAGCATTTTGTTCCACATTTAATTCTCTATATCGTGGCATATTGTAGATATTTTTGTGACTTGTACTTAGTTAAGATATAATTATTTTGTGGAAAATTGCATACTTTGCCCAGTTTGTGCTTTAATTTTCATAATTGATCAACCGATGCTATAAAAATTACCGAAAAATCAATGATTGTAGAATTATTTGCTATTAACATTGTGCCCAAAAAGAATTGCATTTGCATCCATAATTTGCCTTGTAAAAATCATTTTGCATATTTAAATGATTAATTTTTAATAGGTATTGAATCTTGTATTTTTGACGATTAAGATTTTTCTGGGATCCATTACCTAGTGATAAAACTTAGATAATTTTATCCCTTGAAAATAATTATGTTTAATATTTATTATATTTAAATATTGAAATTCACTCTGTTTGCTTATAAAAATTCATAAAAAATTCATCTTGCAACCAAAAATTCAAAAAAATTACAGTGCATTCCTTTCATCATAGTTTTCATCGTGGCCAAGTTTCATATTTTTCGGACATCGTTTGATCTTTACAATTTAGTCCCTAAAATAGGCCGAAATTGCATTTTGCATCCTTTATTGCATCCTTTTTTTGCATTAAAAATTACAAAAATAAGATTGCCTCGAAAATCGCATACGAACTTTGATAGACATAATTCTAGGTTGTTCCTTTGGCTCCTTGTGTTCGACCTTGGGAGTTGCCCAAGTAAAATAAATATAAAATCACACGATTAAAAATTGACTAAATAATTATGGTTTTGTTCTTGACCGATTCCGATTGTCTCCTAGAACGAAACAACAAATCATATTTTTTAAACGACCATTACACGACATGTATTTTTTTAAACAGTGCAATATCGAACTCGTTAGTATCTACACATCGACCTTAGCATTTTCATTTCTCCAACAACAATTCTATGCCCATGTATATGGTTCACAGGCCAACATTAAGATCCATAGATCATAGTAGGTCTCACGACTGCTTTATAAAACTTTCCTTTAATTTTTACAAGAATTTTCTTATCACAGAGAAAAACAAAGGCTCCTCTACACTTTAGTTAGCCTGCATTTATTCTTACAGTACATCTCCACCAATTTCCCCATCACGTTGCAAAATAGATCCCAGATATCTAAAAGAATCTCTCTTCTGAATGTTATCGTCACCAATCATCACCTCGATTCCTTCATCATTGCTTCAATCAAAGGTGCACTCCATATATTCCATCTTAGCCCTACTTATATGAAATCATTTAGTCTCCAATGCATGTCTCTAGACCTCAACCATCTCATTTCCTCCATCTCTAGTTTCGTCAATCAACACAATATCATAAGCTAATAACATACACCAAGGTAACTCATCGTTAGTTAGGGACCTAATTGTAAGAAAAGTTGTAACATATCACAGTTAAGTCCTTGATTAGGGACCTAAATGTAATTAGTGAAAGTTTTAGAGGAGGAAATGTATTATGTAGTTTCACAGGGGTTACTTAGCAAATTCTCCACCAGTTCACGTACGTATGGTTTGTATTAGAAGGGAGCAAGCAATCTGCACTCTTCGTTGCTACCACACGTCGTCCAACTACATGTCATGTTCTTGGGGTCATTCTTCCCCAATCTGAAGGGAGACGCGACGTTGGAGGTTTAGGTCGAGTTCTTCCGTGGCTCCTTGATTGGAGATGGGGCCGGAGAGGGTGCTCCTCACCCTCTTGGGCGCTCCCACTACAAGAGGAGTCGGTGAAGACTATGGCCTGGATATGAATTGGTTCTTGGGTCATCGATTAGGGTTTGAAACACTAAATATTCATATAGCTCGAAGGTCTAATCGACGAAGATTATGCGACTCCAGATAATGATCAAGATGCTCTAGAAGCTCATTGTTGCACCTGTAAATAAATGTGGTGTGCTTGATTCGATGAGAATCAACCAAAGGGTCATGTTCTTGCTGTTCGGATAATGGTTCCAGGAAAGTTGAAGTTTATAACAGAATTGGATGTTATTAGGTCAATATAGAATGATAAAATTTGTGAGGATTAAGGAAGGTGACTAAGGTGTTCTAATGACATGATTTAGTGAGCTAATTCAACATGAAAAATGAAAAAATGAGGTACTTGGAACATGCAAGTTGTATGAACTTGCTGGTAGTCTTTCAATAGGGCAATGCTCCCAGAGCTTCACGTGTGCAAGGGTGGTGATGCAAGGTGGAGGTGGCCATGGAACCTCTTCTCCGATCACCCTCCTTCCACGCGGAGGCCTCAAAAGAAGATGTCACCTCCTTAGATGGCCGGAGTAGAGGGAAGGAGTTGGTGTCTCGGCTAGGTGATTCTGGATTAGGTGAGAGTTAGTTGCAACCATGGATCTTTAAGGGATTATATAGAGTGATTGAAGGCTGGTTTGAGGTGATCCTGGGGTTGGTGTGAATCTTGATGGTTAGGGCGATTGGATCAATGGGTGAGATCGGTGTTTGGATGTATGGAGATGTGGAAATAATTAGGTGATTTTGGGCATTTATAACGACCTTCCAGTAGCTGGTTATTGAGGAAGATGGCCCAGGTTCTGACACGTTGCAGCACCTCATAGGTAGGAAGGAGAAACAATCTTATTAACTAGTTAATAAATAGTAAATAGGCTCATTATAAATAGGTATAATAAGGAAAATTATAAATAATTATTTTAACTAAATTATGGAATAATTTATTTTAGTTAATAATAAATATTATGAATTATGAATATAATATTAATAAATAATTATATAGTATACTTGATAAGTCGGGTTTTAATTTTAAATTTAATAATTTAATAAAATACAAATTATTTTTATATTTTATTAATTATTAGGATAATAAAAAATAGGTGAATGAAATTTTCCAAATTTTAATAAATTAATTTAGATATATAAACAAATACAGATATGAGTGATACCATTTTGTTTCAACAATAAATTAGGGTTTTTTATTTATTTAAAATATAATGCCTAAATATTCTGAAATATAAACAATATACAAGATAAATAAAATATTTAAAAATTATAAAATCAGTAAAACCATAAATAGATATTTTGAATAAAATCAATTTCCCGAAAACCCAGTTGTTATTAGGTCCCAAAACTGACATTTTGCAAACAGACTCTGATTTTAGTGAAATCACTTCATTAATTAGAGAGTATTATTTTATGAAGAGTAGAGGTGGGTAGAGTGATATTGGATTTCACATGAAGAAGTTATGATGTTCGGAAGTTGAGAAATTGACAATTTAAAAGTTGGATTTCTTAGCATATATAGAAGTTGGGATTTTTTAGTATTTTATATTTTTATAAACATTTTTAGAAATAAATAGGATAACAGTTTGATGAAAAATATGTAAAAATGTATTAATTAAAAATCATTGAAGTTTTGACAGTTACTGAATAAATAGTGAATAATGTGTGAAGTGTATAATTAATTCTTTTTGTGGTTTTCTTCCTTATCTCCCCCTACTTCTTTATTTGTTGACCAATCCCTGCCGACTTGGTCTTAGGGGTTTGGTTATATAAATATATCCTTTAGCTATATTTATATTTAATAGTCATAATGTACAATTTGTACATATTTACTACCTGCCTTTTTATTTTCTTTCTTTTTATTTGGTTTCTTTTTATTTCATTTATTTAATTATTTTTAATGCATAAAAATGCATTTTTATTCATGTATGATGTTTTTATAAGAAGTGAGAACTAAAAGGATATTTACATGCATTTGTTAAGGGTTATAAGATAAAATGCGCCAAGAAGTCAATCAATCATGGATTTATCAGGCTAGTACCTCAAAAAGGGCTCTACATTGTAACCTATACAAGTGTGGGTGCAAGTACATTAGATACTTAAAAATAATGCACCTTGATGTACTCCTAGGAAAACAAATGTAGACAACTCAAATTCTTCTAACGGACACACTGATTAACAACAAAAATAAATTGTGTTGAGTTAATAAGGCACTTGAGGGATACCTTGTTCCAATGAGGGGAAGAAAAGAAATGGCACCATCATATTTCCTCGACTATCTGTCCTACCAATCAAACTTGAAGTCTAATGAACTAAAAAGACGGTGGATTAAAGCAAGACTAGATTTAATCCTTAGTGTTGAGGATAAGGTCTTTAGGAGAATCTATGGTATTGGAGCTTTAGGTGACATCCTGACTCTACCCTTGTGAATGCAGTCACCACATTAAGTCATACCTCTACTTACATATATGTATAAATTAAAAGTCTGGTAATTAGAGGAGTTGAATTCCTTTTGATTAGGATCAGGTTGAGCTTAGTGTCTTAAGATCTCTAAAACCAAGTGTTCGGGTTTTCTTAATCCATATCTATTCACTTGCACATTTCAGGAAATTCGGTAAACTTAATAACTCTCTATATTATTCTTTATTTATTAGCTCGAGGACGAGCTTATCTTAAGTATAAGGGGGTGATGAATACAAGATTCATCTACGTTATTCTCTCGTATTATTTATCGAGCTTAAGAAAGCCAATAAAATTTCAAAACAAATAACAATACTTAATTAATATTGTGTTGTAAATAATAATCTATAATTATTGTATATTAACACACCTATTACTGTTCTATTAATTTATGATTTTATTACTGATTAAAAATCCAATAAAAATTAGAATAATATTATAATAATTATTTTAACCTAAATTATAAAATAAAAATTCAAAAAAAAGAAAGAATAAACTTAAGTAATTTATTACCTTAAATTATTTACAAAAACAATTACTTTAAACAACAACAATAAAAAAAGCCATTTCCCACAATTAAGTAGGGTCGGCTACATGGATTCTTTGCTCCATTCAGATCTATCTTGGGTCAATCCCGGGCTTAAATCCACAAAACAAAGATCCCTTCATATGGTCTCTTTTTAACACTTCTTGGGCCGTCATCGCCCTCTCTTAGCCGGCTCAACATCCCAATACTCGCTGGGTTGGTCTCTTTTCCCACAATTAACTCAACCATGGCCGGTCCCAAGCCCAGGTGAATGAGGAGGCTTGTGTTAGGTAGCCGATAGCTAGCATAAAATAGTTAGAGACAACTTCCTAAATAATATTTTTTTAAAAAAATATGATATTTAGGATATTGCCTCATGACAGTCGGATCTTTTCAACATGGATTTAAGCAAACATACGAAAATAATTAGTTTGTATAATAATTTTTTTCTCTCATTGTGTTCTACATGAAAGTTGTAGATCTCGATGAGATCTACAACTTTCACATTTTCCATATTCTCAAATTCATTTTCCTTATATTTATTTTCATTTTCTACCAAAATTTGCATTTCTCTTAATTCCTATTGGGCCACGTGGTGCTATCTCAATGCATCACGTGGCCCTACTTCTTTGTTACCACCCTCCTCACTCCAGGCCGTTAGATCATCAGATCCCACGGTTGGGAGCTCGTCGTCTACCTCCAGTTCAGCCTTCAAGAGACTCGTCCCTTCGTGCACCCCAACTTCCAGTGATGTCACCATCAACCTTTGATAGACTCCCTTCCATATCTCTTCACCATTCTCCTCCCTATTAATCGGTCACCATCGACTAACCTTACCAAATCTTCAACTTATCATGTGCTCATTTGGTCGACGGTTGAAACCACCGCCCTCAATCACTTGGAACCATTATCTTCTCCTCCATCCAAACCCCTTCTCCAACAGTTGCTCCACTTATCTACCATTCATGGAGTGATTCCTAGCCCTTCCCTCTGCTTCTGTTACGGAGAAAGTGAACGAATTAAAGCGACAACAAAGAATTCATTCCAGTGAGATCCAAGGTTATCATGCATTGCTTCAGGCATTTCACAGCTGCTCAAGCTCAATTTCATAGCTATAAATTTCGAGCGATGATCGGAGTTCTTTGAGCTCCAATCCATGCTCGTTTCCATACATCTCTTCGGCTTCTTTGTTCATATATGTTTCCTGGTAAAGCTTCTGATCTTCATGTTTCTCTACTTTCTTTTTAGTATTCGTCTATCTCTATTCTACATCTAAATATTAGAACATCATCGCCATTGATCAAAGATTCATGTATATGTTCCAGTTCTTCCTCTCATGTTTTCCATCACTTCATCCACCATACTCCATTCCAGACCTTGCAAAGGTCCGGAACCTACCTAGGGCTATCTTCCTTCATTTTCTAAAAGCCCTCCATTCTATCTCCCTTATATCCCAAGATATTTTCATTTTCTCGGGCTTTTATTCTAACCCCATCAGGTCTTAAATGTTCGGAAGTTCATCAGAGTAGAACTTCATATATTTCTCCTTTGACATTGCTCCACTGAGCCACTATCTTAGACCTCTTCAATGTCTCTTGTGAGCACCAGAACCTTAACAAGGCCATTACAGAGGTCTTGTGACCTTCATAACTTGCATAGTAGCAAGAAGGAGGAGCACGAAGCTCGCCAGAGCACAGCCTCAACGCTGCCGCCTACAGAGGAGCTTAGTCGAGGATGAAGTACAAAAACCATTGGATAAACAATATTAGGCGTGATATGATAGTCCATAATGAGACACGTCTTGCATCGAGGCAACATTTCATACCTAAGAAATGGAGCATCGAAATCTACCACGAGCCCTCAGCGAGCGATGTGTGGCCCGAGCCTTGTACTCGAGCCTCACCCAGGTCACATGTAGCATGCATGTGGTAGTCGTCAAATTGAAAACAAAACCAAGAAGATTTAGTTTTTACAGATAATCCCCACTATTTGGAAAATTTTCAATTTTTCCAATCAGGTTTCTGTATTTAGGTATTAGTCCAATTTGGACCTTATTATAATAAAATAATTCATATTTTCTTGCATTTATGCCACTACATTGTTTTATAAATGACTTGTGAATCATTTATACACTTTTAATGAAACTGGTTTGTTAGAAAGCAAATTTTGGCTCTTTGTCGAGTTCTATCAGGCCAGAGAACATCAAAACGACTTTCTATGGTCAAACCCAAGTGCTTGCAGTTACAACCATGCACCGAAAAGTGACACACATTTACATAGGCACAAGTCCATGGATTTCTGTATCTAATCCTTATGGTTACGTCATCAACCAATGTGTGTGGGGTTATGTACCTACAACAATGATAGGTTTTCTCTCCCAATACAATTTACATCTTCGTATTTTTTTATTTTTCGATTGAAGTTTAAAAATAATTGTTTTTTATTTGAGGATTTTCATTTTTGTGCATTTTCATAAAATCTATCAGTGATCTGATTTCCTTTACTTTTTTAAAATGTGTCTCATAGAGGGGGATTCCTGGAATGTAGCGAAAATCAATGATGTATGCAAAGAGAGAAGGCATACTTGTCTCTAGCACACTACATGCAGGATTATCAACATAGAAATTGAAAACCTAGACTAAAGAAAAAACATGGTGAGGTCCCCCAAGTGCACCGGCACTTGGCGAAACAGATCCCGAGAAGAATAGATCAAAGTCCAGTCATACAGTCGGGATGTCCTTTGTAGACCCCCTTATACAAAAATAAAAATGGGAAAGTGTCCCTTCCTATTTCACTAAAACAGAAAAATGGGCAAAGGACTTGACTCTCAAAGAAAACAAAAAAATCCTCTAAAAAAATAAAAATTTGAGGCTAAACTCATGTTACTCCTCTACAGCCGGCTCGAAGGAGATTGAACTGATCTATGCACTCACAACTAGGTCAGTTTCCTAAGAAATGGATAATCTTTCAGGCCCTACAACACGGGTTATCTCATACAAAAATAAAGAGAAAAAATCAAATCAAAACTGAATAAAAATCAGAAACAATTGTCAGCTCAAAAATTAAGAAGAAATCAACAGATGAAAACCGATAAAAACCACGAAAATAAAAATCAAGAAAAGATAAGAAAAGTAAAAGAAAATAAAATACACTAAAATCAAGAAGAAAATTAGAGAAAATAAAAGAAAATAAGAGAAAAGAAAAAAAAGGAAAAAATCATGAGAAAAAAACACTTGAAAACCGAGAGTAACTGAGAAAAGAGAAAATGAGAAGAAGAGAAAAATGAGAGAATAAAATCACGAAGAATAAACATAAAAAATCAAGCATGGTAATGCCTCCCTGGCAAAGGCACCATTTTGAAAAGAGGATTTTAAAAATAAGTTATTGTCAGGTAAAAGCGAAGAAGTGATGAAGAAACGAGCAACAATCGGGAGCAAGTCAGAAATTCAGAGAATGTCTAATTCATCCTCACAACGACAACATTTTGAAAAGAGGATTTTACCCACGGTTATTTTTTATATCAGATTTAACGAACTGCTAAAGCAAAATCCTTTTTTCAAACAAAGTACACAAGAATCGGGAGAGAGAGAAAAATAGAGAGAAAATGAGTCAAGTTGGCTTCTCTCTTAAATTCTGTTGTTTCACAATTTTTTTATCCAGGCAGGAGTTCCTGAATCAAACTCAATGAGGTAGAAAATCCGGCTCGAATTTTTCGAATGAGAAAATTATTTTGTGATTTTTTTATCTCTTCTCATCTTCAGCGAGAAAACTCTTTTTGTATGATTTTAAATTTATCTTTTTTATTTGATTTTTATTTTTCAATTTTTGTTTATTTTTCAAAAGGTATATTTTCAAACAATTTATATACAATATAGTATGTGAAAATGATAAAGAAACATGTGATACTATATAGTAGATGAATCGCTAGAGAAGCGGGATCAAGAAAGAAATAAAAAAGAAGCCAAGACGACTCGAAAAAGGAAGAATAAAATCACAATATAATTGCGATGAAAATCCTCAAAATTTAATGCCAACTAAAATGAAGAAAAATATTATGATAGAATAATGTCTAAAAATAGGTGTCTACAAAAGTCCACAAGAGTTTAAAGTTCAATAAAGGATGTAAAAAAATACAAATAAAAGAAATACTATTCTTTCAATTAGGTCCCTCGCCAAGGACCTAGTTGTATGAAAAGGCACTAGAACTCTTACACTATGGCCACTTGTTATGTCCCTAGATGTAAATAAAATGTCTTCTGGAGGCTGGAATTAATTCCAGGAAGATGTAGAGGAAACTATGCAAAATTTCCACCTTTTAATATTAGCGGCATGGATTATATCAGTGGAGTCGATCTGGGTCATCGGTTGTGCCTTGTGTCAGCATTCTATACTACAGTTTTTTGTGGTTTGCTCTTCCCCAAACCACGATGAGTGGTGGTGCTCCTTTCATCTCCTGTAATGGCACAACTGATAAACGACTCGGCGACGCCTTGCAGAACTAGGAGGGATCGCCTATCCCCTCCATGCTTACGTGCATTAGGATAAGGTCGAGGAAGAGCAACAACATCACATCTTGTTCCAGCTAGGGTTTGGAATCTGGAAGCGACACTGTAGCTGATCGATGTGAATACGAAGAAAGGATGAAGTAGATAAGACTCCAATTCTTGAAGATGGAAGAGGCACACTATAGGAGATCTTATCAAAATGTAATTGAAGAAAATTGTGCTCGTTCTCAATGAACTGGCCCAAGTTAAGGATAGACTTGCAGGTTCATTATGGTTCAAAATAGGGATATTGCATAATGAAATTAGATCAAATTGCATTGAAATTGGAAATGGATTTTGAATGATGATCAAAGAATGATGATTACAAAATTCCAAGGTTGTGATTAAGATCCTAATTCAGGCATCGAGAAATTAAAGAAGAAATGGATGAATACCTAAGGTCGTAGTGTATAAGACTCAACATATGACAGCTCGACGATCAGCAACCAAAGCTGGATGCACGTGTGATGGCAGCGATTCAAGGCCAGCTGAGGGCCTTGGAACCTCACTTGCTCTTCCAACTTCCATGTGGATGAACACTTTGGTGCTACGTGGCTTGAATGGCGAGGTGATGACCATGTCTTTCTGGAGTAGGATAGTTGGTTTGAACAGAAGAAACTTTGGATCATTTTATAGAAGAATCGATGGGTAGATGGCTAGGAAAAAATGGTGGGTGATTGATAGGGTTATCAAGTAATTATTATGAAGAGTGAATATCATCAAATGGAGAAGAAATGTGTTGGAATAATTAGGTGAAATTGGTTTGTTAGAACAGGACGCCCAACGCTCTCTTGAGAAAAGAAGGCCTCAGGTGCAAACACATGTCAACACTTGGTAGGCCAGAAAATAAATAACATATAAATTAAGTATTAAATAACAAATAATGTTATTTTAAAAAGTTATAAGAATAGGAACTATAGATAATTAAATTATCTAATTTATGGTATAATTTATTTTTTAAAAATAATAGATATATTATGAAATATAAATATAATTTCAATAAATAAGTATACAGTGTACTTAATAAATATGTTATTGATTTTTAATTCAATATTTTAAGAAGTAACTTTTTAATTTTTATATTTTATAGATTAATTAAATAATAAATAAAATATTTATGAATTTATCTGGATAGATATAAATTAATTTAAGTATATTAATAAATACAAGTATATGTTACATTGTTCAATTTCATCTATAAATTATGGTTTTTGATTTATTTAAAATATCAAATATAGGTAAAAATTTCTGAAATAATTACACACAATCTACAAGATCAAGAAAATAATTTTAAATTATAAAATTAATGAAATTATAAAAAAGTATGTTCAAAATAAAATAAATAGTCTAGAAACACTAATGTCATTAGGTCCCAAAACTGTTTTTTTTTCAAATGAACTATTATTTTAGTGAAATCATCTTTATTAATTAGAGAATATTATTTTATGAACTTTAAAGGTGAGTAGAGCAAAATTGGAGGTCGTATGAAGAAGTTATGATGCTCTGATGTTAAGAATTTGATAATTAAAAAACCGGATTTCTTGGCATATATACAAGTTGGGATTTTTAAAGATTTTTTTATATTTTTATATACATTTTTAAGAATATATATGATAAGATTTTGGTGAAAAATATCAACAAATGAACTAATTAAAAATCATTGAAGTTTTGATGAATAATCGATAAATAAGGAATAATGTGTGATGTATATAATTAATTCTTTTTATGGTTTTCTTCCTTATCTCAACCTTCTTTATTATTCATCTACTCATCTATCTGACTTGGTCTTGGGGGTTAGATTGTATAATTATATGTTTTAGCTATATTTATATTTTATTTAGTCATACTATACATATTTACATATTTATAGTTTGTCTGTCTTTTTATTTTCTTTCTTTTTATGCATTTATGTACATGTTTTTATGCATAAAATTGCATTTTTATTCATGAATGACATTTTTATGAAAAATGAGAATAAATGGGTATTTACATGCATTTATTAAGTGTTTTAAGATAAAATGCATAAAAACATTGATGAATCATTGATTCATCACACCCCCATTAAGAGATGGCCTAAGATCAATACTTCAGACTACGTCTGCAAGCAGGCGTAGCCATACTTTCCCAAGATCGATAGAAGCGCCAATACTTCACTGAGCCTAGGTGATAATCAAGGCAGCCATAGACTCATATTTTGGCTCTAATCATCATGGATCGTGCCTCTTTCAATCTGGAGTATACCTAAAAATAGAGCGAGCTTTATCAAACTGATACATTGTAGTTTAATATGGATTTTATTTATGGTCAAAGTATAATTACCATTCCCTTGTTTTTATTTTTGAATTTTATCACATTTGAGTAGTTTTCAAGATAATATTTGCCAAACAATTTTATTTGGATTTTCTTTTGTTAATCAAATCGGGGGAGAGAATGGAAAAGAAATACAAGTTGACACTATGATGGAGGACTCACCATTGTGTCATAATGATGTATGCTCCGATAGAAGACTTACAACGCTTCCCAGTTCTCTCCATGTAGGATGCAAGGCAAGAATTTAAATACATGAAATTCAAGCCCAAGTAATCACCCTAAGAAGGATCTTCTATTAGCATGAAGCATAGATTAATTTTATCTAGGTCAAAACATATCATAGACTATAAGAACATGTAGAAAAATAGATATTTGGACCTAAATTTCTAATCAAGCAATGATAAGGACTATGGGTTGATTCACATAAAATTAGTACAAATAAGGTAGAAAACTAAAATCGTCGGAAATAAAGAAAATGGTGATAAAAATAAGAAGAATAAAAGCAGAAGGTGACAATAACCGTGAAAAAATCGAGCAGGCCCCCATGGGAAAAAACACATGGTAAAAATGGCCTGTGAATGTCTGAATGTCCAAGTGTTCAACTAATGTTATTACAATTTAAATAGAGTCTCTCGCTAACATAATAAACATAAAATTCTAAGGTATGCTAGTCTGCACTGCCCAGTCTCCTCGGTCTTCTCTTCTAGTCTCTCTTACTGGCCTACAAAAAAGAGGTCGACCTCTGCTCTGCTTGGCTTGCTCTATCTCCTAGAAGACTATCCTCACATAGTGATCCCTAGCAAAAAATTCAACAAAAGAGATGATTAGAATAGATAAGTAATTATTTAAATAAAAGAAACAAATAGATAATTATGCAGGTAATATGCATACAATCTTATCCTATCTGTTCCTCCCCGACAACAGTGCCATTTTGTTGAAAGTAATTGATAGAGGTACCTAATGTTCGGTCTTGGGGGAGCCTGCGGTGTCCAGCAAGTCAAATCTAGTAATCGGTGTATCAACCCCCTCTCGTCACCCATTACGCAAACAACCCACTAAGATAAAAGATTAACCCATAATTATATGTATATGCAAATGAAAGAAATGCGTACGTTAAAATATATTATAACTCAACATTAAATGTGTATAGGGTAAGGAATGTGGAGTGCCATAACACTTAGAACAATGTTGGATAGGTATAATTATTAATAATTAATGATAATTTATAATAATTACTTTTGAACCTTTTTATCCTTTTCTATTTTTTTGGGATTCAAATTATATTTATTTTTTATGTGTTTTTAATTGTTTTACATAATTTTATATTTCTACATTTTATTTACTTTTTAATTTTGCATATTTTTATTTTCTTTTTGGTTTTTAGAATATGTTTTATATCATAATAATATGTATTATATAAGTAATATAAAGTATACATAGTATATATAGGATTTTAAATTGTTAATATTTTTAAATATATGAAAATATATAAAATAAAATATTTTTCTATTTTTGATAGTTTTTCTCTATTTTTGGTATTTTTATAGATTTTTTGCAATATTTTATGTATTTTTAAAATATTAAAATGTACAAAACAATAATAACATAAACTAGTCGAATACTTGAGGTTTTAAAAAAAATAGATAATAGGTTCAAAATTTCCTAAAGTTCTTTTAAATATATAATAATTATGTATATAAAAATAACGGGTAGAAATATTTTATTTTTTTTAATGAATATTTATAGTGTTTTAATTGTTTTGTGATTTTTAAGGTTTTATTTTTATACTTTTTTTGTGATTTTTGGTCTAAAGGTAGAATATTTAATAATATGTGTATTCTATTTTTTGGAATTTTTAAAGGTTGTTTTTATTATTTTTTTGGATCTTTAAAAGCAAACAAGGAATACATATTTTTGATTTTATTAATAAGAAATCACTTAAAATTTTTCGTGAAAAATCAATATGATAAATCTAGGTGGCGAGCACAATATGTAATTTTCCTACAATTTTTAGAAAGAAAATGTTATTTTTAGTAATAAATATAAATAAAATATATGTATTTAGATGGTATAGACTTATTTGCAATTTAGGAAAGTTTAAGTACATTTGATAACCATAAAACAAAGTCTAGGGGAATCCAAGCAATTTATCCAATTAAATAAAAAATTAATATGAGCTTGGCAGGGTATAAATACTATTAAAAGAAAAGATAAGGTCCTGCTTGCAATATTTCAAAAAATATAACGCTATTTAAACAAATTATATGACTAAATATATATACCAAGACCCATGATCACTTAGTTTCAAATACCTAGAACCTACGTGCCCGTGTATGTGAGGTGACCTAACTGAGGATCAAATTACAAATAATAGAAGTTCGAGGGTCATTAGGCAAATAAACAATTTAAACTAAATATATTTACATGATTAAATACTTATTTACAAAATGTGGTGGGGGTCTTAGCAATTTATCCTTAAGCGCTTTATCCAATGGCACATGAGGCACCGCGTCTTCCACTTGAGCGCGATCGAGCGATCGAGCAGCGGCATCGATTTGACTCAAAATTATTGGCACAAATCTAATCTGGGCCATGCCTTCAAATCCAACATCATTGAGATGATATTAACGAACTCAGATAAAAAACCAACTGGGCTTTCTTCAATCCATGATTTCTTGATTCTCTAACGTCCTTCTTCATCTCTGTCATTCCCAGCATGTTGCTGGAGATTGGCCGCACATGCAGGGAATATTCAAGGGGGGCAGACATCGTTGGGAGGAGCTCTAGAGGTCAATGTGCTCCAAGGACTTGGGGAGCTTTTTTTCCTATGATCAGAGCTCTAGGAGCTCCCTCAGGTCCCATCTCATGCATAAAAATGAAGTGGAGCTCGAAGTGAGTTGCCTCGACTCTAATTAAAGCTGAATCACATGAGAAATGGGTTGGGAGGAGGAGCTCCATGCGAGATGGAAGCTTTGTGGATCTGTATCTTATAGATCTAGGGTTAAATTGATGGGGGACTTATGAAGAAGTTGATGAGGGTTCATGTGAAGGTGAAAGTGGGTCGAAATAGAGTCTGGAGCATGATCAATTCGAGCTAGAGTTGGTAGCTCCAACAAACAAAGATATTTGAATATAGTATTAATTACAATCTATATGCTAAAATTAAAGGCTAATCTAAATACTAGAAAGAAATGCGATAAACCCTATGGTTAGCAGCTCATACCTGACTTGGATCAAGAAGTAGAGGAGGTTCGTTGGAGCTGCTCCGGTGAGACTTGGACTACCTTCTATTTCCACTTCTTCTCCACACTGAAGACTCACCGGGTGTCTTGCTATCACCAAGGGTCTCAAGCAATTGAGTTTTGGTGATACAAAGGGCTGAAAAGGGATCAAAATCAAAATGGAGAAGATGGAGGTTTATTTATGCACATCGATTGCATGAAGAGGAGTTGTAGTTGGTGGGAGCTAGATGGTTAGAGAGATGGGGGGATGCAAGGGGAAGATGTTCGGTGAAGGACCCAAGACCCATAGAGCCATGCATCAAGGCTGAAAAATGGGAGAAGTCAGAGGTCTTGTGTCTTCTAACAAAGGGGGCAGGAGGACCGTGAAGTTGATTGAGGTCAACTGACGATGACTTCTGGTTGGTCCACGTGGACCAACCAAAAAATGCTAGGCAAAAACACCTTATTAATCCATTTAAAAATAATAAATGATTTTATTTATTATAACTCAAAACATAAAATATTTTTATTATTTTATGTACTATTTAATTTTGGTTTTTAATTTATTTTTACAACCATATTTATTTTGTGCTAATTTTTACATGTCTGTATAGATAAAAATACTTATAATTTAGGTATGTTTATTTTCATTTGTATTTTATATATTATTACTGTATTTACATATTTTATATATTTATAATATATTTAAATACATATTTACATATTTTTATTTTATTTTTTAGATTCTACTTATGTAGTTAAATAAAAATAAGGGTATATGTATTATGGGTATAATATACCTATGTATTTTAATACCTTATGTAATTTAATTTATTTCTAATGCTTTTGTTTTGTATATTTCTACTAATACATACAAGTATATAAAAATAAAATAGAGGTGAAAATATAAGGAATAAATAAATTGAATAAAATATACATGTATACAGGACTATAGGCCCCTAGAAAGCTGACTTTTACATCTTAACTGCATTTTAAATGCAAATGCATTCATTACATAGATAATTTAATTTTCTGAACAATAATAGTGAGTTTGGAGATTTAGATATTATATGGAGGAGTTATTGGTCTGTAATGTTTTGTTTGCAACTTTTTCATCTGTGTGTTACAGTCATATTGTATGTTATTTTTATGTGCAATAAATTTTGTATTTTTCTATGTATTATTATGTACAGGTTTCATGTTGAACATTCCTTTATTTGAGGTATATAAGATGCAAAAATAAATTGGGGTACAAATAACTATTTACTGATGCATAAAATTAGGTCTTAAGTGTTTTTTTTGTACAATTAAAGGCCACTATTTCCCCCAATTTTATTCCTTGTCAACCAAGTCAATATTTCCTTTGTCTCGGGGTCTAGGGTCTTTCAATATCTTTGGTACTTAATTTCTTTTTCTCTTTTCTTTATTTTATTTTTATTTTGTAATAAAATACATATATTAATACAATAGTTATAAATTAAATAATGAGTGTTATTTTGTACAAATTAATGCTATATACATGAATTTAACATGGGATTAAAGGCTAAAATGAAAGAAGAAGTGTGATATGGTGGAGATTCATTAATCATTAATAAATAGCAATTTGTTCAAATTTATTCTTCTATCTTGACTCTAAATCCCTAATAAATTACCTGTAAATACCACGAACATGCATGAATTAACATCCAACATTAATTTTTAATGAAATCGTAAATACATGTATTTAAACCTAAAATTAAAGAATAAAGAAAAGTAAAATAAATGAAATATTAAAGATACTAACTCACCCTAAACCCCGAAACCATGTCAATTATTGACTAGGTCAACTGGGAATAAAGTAGGGGGAGATAAGGGAAAAATACTGTAAAGAGATACACAAGAAACCCTATTTATTTTGTATATAACATACTGTGTAAATAGACAAACTTACACTATTTTATTCATAATTATACACACCTCAAATAATAAAATATTCAATATAGAACATGTGCATATCAATGTATATAAAATTATAAAAATATTTACCAAAATGAAGCATGCATAGTGCACATGGTACACATAAAAGAAAATGCCGTAAATCAAACTTCATTGATTAGTATCTACTATATATGAATTCAAATTAAACCAAAATCACATTCATTGTATTTAAAAATTAACTACATATCAAATAAAGGTGATTTCATTGAAAATGGAGAAAGGATACAAAAGACAACTTTTCAGGGTATTATTGTACTTGGGCATATGTATATCAAATAAATTATTTTATTATTTACATTTTTTAATTCCTTATATTTTTGAAATAATGTATATATTTTATAAACCATATTAAAATAGAAACACAAATCCAAAGAAAATTAAAATATCCAAGATAAATAATAAAGTTAAATACATAGGTAAAATATACTCATAATGTATATAGATGTAATTATTTATACATACAAATAAAATATCATAAAAATGCCAATACATATTAAATAATGTTGTAAATGTGAAAAATATGTAAATATAATATCATGTATAAAAATATGGAATAAAAATATAAACATAAATTATATAGGTGTATATACTTATATATTAACATGTAAATATAAACACCTAATAAGAAATGGTGTAAAATTAATAAAAATAATGATAAAATAGTTTATAAAACAAAAAACATATTTAATATTTGAGTATTTTTAAAAAAAGTCAGTTATTGTTTTATTTCTAATCTTATTTTCCTTTATATTATTTGTTTTTTCGGCTTATGTGGCCCTATCAAGCGTTGGGAGTGTTGAACCCCTAGTCAACACCTCCCTTGCACGACGTATACCCTCTGCGCCTCTTAGAACCTTGTGATCCCCCATATTTGCCCAATTCTTACTCCTCCTCCTCAACTCTTTTCACCTCGATCCCTTCACCATGTTTGTGAGCAACATCACCTCTTCCTCTCCATACCCTTAGCTTCCACCAATCTCCATCCATTTGCACGGAACCTTGTTCCAAATTCACCTCCTCCTCATTTCTATAAAATCACCTCTACTCCTTCTTTTCACTTTTTTATCTGTCTTGAGCACCATAACCCATTTTATCTATTATGGAGAGTGTACTCTTCATGACAAGAGGTGTACTCCCATGATTGGAGGCATGGAGAAGGTGGCTGATGCAAGGCCCCCAGTGCTTGGAGATTAACTTTGGTGACAATGCTTGTAGGTCGTCTTAGGCTTCTTGAGGCAAATTTAGGTACCATTTTCATCCACTTTTTAATTCTTAGAATAGCCCTACAATTTATTTCAGTCATTTCCTTTTATTTTTTTGTTTAAATTCGTAATTGTACTGGAGCTCTAGGATCCATCCATCGCTACACAGTTCTAATCATCCAACACTTCCATCAGTCCCCCCTTCGTCTTCTAGGCATCACCATCCATATAGATCACCCCGATCTTGCATAA
Organism: Ottelia alismoides; assembly: GCA_037367405.1. Classification (NCBI taxonomy): domain Eukaryota; kingdom Viridiplantae; phylum Streptophyta; class Magnoliopsida; order Alismatales; family Hydrocharitaceae; genus Ottelia; species Ottelia alismoides. Next base: position 446,515 of record JAZKJV010002336.1, on the reverse strand, counting down.
ATCGGGTTCCCATATCTCCATTAGACATCATTCATCGGTGATAAAATGTCCACCCATCTGTTGTGCTTTACAGATTCAATCTGAGGTCGAGATGAGTTGCACTTAAGCCCTGGATTGTTTTGTGCAGGTTAGTGCTGTAGAGGAGCCACTTGGAACATGAATTGAATCGAGTCTTTGCTCCCAAGTGCTCCAAGAATAATTGACCTCCATGCCTCCTCCGATGATGCCTGGACCCATCTGAGAACTCCTACAGCTATGGAGGGGCTCCGATAATGTTTTGTACTCATTAGCACCCCTAGAGGTCACTGGGACGGAGGAATAATCCATTGAAGATCAACACGAAAGTAGTTCTTCAATGTTCTTGCTGAGCCTCCAGAAGCCGTCGGATGAAGGAGCAGGCCCAGATCTAATAAGAACACTTGATTAAAAGTGAACTGGTGTGTTCGCTCAAAGTTGATCAACCTAAGTAAGCATCGTCCAACTATCCGATCCATAGCCACACACCACACACACGCCTCTTTTGGGTATATTAAACCGGCATTCTCCACCATTTTGTAATTTATTTTTAGTATTTTAAATATTATATGCTATGTAAAATAATTCGGTTTATTTGCAAGTTGGACCCCAAACTCTTGTATATTTACAAATAGATCCTATCCATCTCACCTCACATGTAGTCTCACGTGAGGTGCTAGTATACTTACGTATTTTTTCCTCACATTGTTTACCTATTAGGAATTGCTTGTTTATTTTATTTTAGTTGCAATCAGGTCCCTCTACTACTCTGTATTTTATTTTTGCATATATTTCTTGTACTGATTATTTCTTTTATGCCAAAAATTATGGTAAAATTAGGTTAGATGCCTAAGAGACATGATATCTCACACATACATTTTATTTGGCATTTAAACCTATTTTCCTATTTTTTAAATACGAAAACAACATTTTTCTCATGTTAAGCTATTAAAAATCCATAAAAATTCAAATATAACTTCAAAAAATCCAAAAATATATATTATCTATAATATATCATATTTAGAGCATACCGAAAAATCACTAAAAAATACAAAATATAAAACATAAAAATTACAAAACAATAAAACTCATAGAAAATTTAACAAAAACTTTAAAAATACAAAAAATTAAGTCTTTCTGTTAGTGAATTTTCTTTATAATATTTAATAAAAATTGTTTTGGGTTAATTTTGGACTTACAAATATTTATTAATCTCTAAATAAGCTAATAGATTCATTATATTCTCATTTTGACATATTTTTAACTTTAAAAATCCATAAAATTTTAAAAATTAACAAAAAAAGCCAAACCTAAAGACAAATATAGAAACACAAATGCATTTTTATTTTATGTATTTACAAAAAATTTTCTTATATAAAAATCTAAATAGCTGCATTTCCATATATATATATTAGATATTACTTATATATAAGATATATTACCTGTATTATATTGTTATCCATGTGAGCCCAGGGCAAGCCATTTATACAATAAATGTTATTGTAAATCTTTGATATATCAATAATGGCTATTGGTTTATTTCACTTCTTGTCCGAGATTAAATGAATGAATGCACTTATAAGATCGCTTAGTACAATTAGGGTTATGTACCATGTCCATCTTAATAATCATAGAGTTGTGGATTAAATGACAGAATCGTAGAAGTAGGTGCTTGGATGATATCTAAAGAGTTAGATTGAGGATATTCATCAAGCACCTTCAAATGATTGTTAAGAGATGATCTATAGCCTCAAAAGGAGATGGCAATCCTTCTTTAAATGCTAATATCTGACATACCTCTTGATGTAGGTCCTCTGCATAGGGATAGATAATCAGAGGTATCAAATAAGTTAGGTCAAAGAGCTGACTTAATGATTGAGATAACAGAGACCTATGTCATATTTGTCATGATATAGCCATGCATCCTCTAATCAGAGATCAATGTATTACTATATGTATAATTATGTACATTGGGCAGACCATTTGGTTGATGACCTAATCAAGGTCTATACATAATCGAGCCGGTGTACATACAAGGGCATATAAGTAATATAATCTCTCAAAGGGATCACACATGTTCACAACTGAAATAGAAGACAAGCTCACTCATAAGGTATTGGTATCGACCAAATTCCATGTATGGTCATCTTGCTTTGGAAGCATGACAAGAATTTGTAGGTATGAGATATGCTTTTGAAAAACATATGATCGATACCAACTCTCAATGACAGGATGAGAATCTTAATGATAAAACCCTGAAGAAGGTAATCTAAATATTATCTAAAACATCGGGTTTATTCTAGGTCATCTAGTATGCATGATGTACATGTATTAGGAACTCAAGGATTATGCTATCATAAACAATTGTATAACCATGACAGTTCCATTATGTGGGAGTGATGAAATAGGTTTGGATTTTAGTGACTCCTCTCAATAGATTAGTAATCCAATCTCACTTCAATTGCTGGGCATTGATATGAATGCGATTCAAAAGATTAGATTTACAATTTGATTTAATCAGACAACTTTGAGAGGTCCTTGGGATTTGGATTTGAGATATAATCTCAATTCAAGACACTATACACAGAATGTACAATTGCCTTGTCCTTATCTCCAAGTATCCATGGAGAAGCACGTTGTTCTTAAAAGAGTTTAAGAATAATTCAATTGTTTATAATGTATCTGAGCAATGGGAAATGGATAACTAAATATGATTTAATTATCATAAAATAATGTGAATAGGATTCATATTATTTGGACACATGAGAATAGTCATCTACGATACTTAAACATGATTTACCTATCAATGTACGATTGATGTGTATATCACTATCCATAATAATCATAAATATTATAAAACTTATTTATAATATGTTGAAGAAATTTAATTATAAATACTATTTAAGAATTAAATGTCGATGTGAATTGGATTCACATTGAACCATTAATTGTAAATGCAATTTACATTTTATAATTGATATATGAATATGGTTCATAATTGTCAATGTCATGCTTGAAATTATCACAAAATAATTTGGATTATTTTGATGATTAATTTTACAAACAAGTTGTTGCACATGTGGAATACATTATGAGATATGAAATTTCAATATAATTGGAATGAGAGAGCCTCCTTACCATACATAGAGTAGACAACTACCTTGAGTCCTTCAACTTGGTGGCCATCCACCCTATGTATGGAAGGAAACTGGCTCTCTTTCCACGTAATTCCATTTTTTGATTTCATGTAAATTAAATTATATTGATGGATCTTCAATATATTTAATTTTTTTAAAATTAAATATTTGTTATTGAAAATTTATGTAACAAAAATATTGTCTATTGATTAAAAGTACAAAATAATATAAAATGATTATTGTGAGAACATGGATTGAGAACCATGGACATCCAATTTGTTATAAATGAAATGCAAGTCTTAGCTCTTTCTTTACAACAATAATTGCAAGAGCAACAACTCTCTCTATTCTCATGCACATCCTCTCTCTGTCTCTCTCTCTTGTTATTGTGCTCGCCCACCATATTGACCAAAATGACCATCGGAGCCATAGCGTTGTCGTTGTATTGCCGAATCGACTGCTCGTGGATCTCCGCCCTCTTTAGTGCATCTCGTGCATGGGAAGCACACGTCTCTTCCACATGCTCGCAAGTACATCCTTTGTCGAATTGGACTTGAGATAGGAGGTCTCTTCACTTAGAGACATACAAGATTGCAAACACACTTTAAGAGGTAATTCTATTACTAATTTGTGATCTTGATGAAATAATATGAGAATTGTTCTCATCTCATGTGGTTTCATCTTTATAAATTTTTTTAATTTCTGCTTCCCTAAGCAACTAGTATGACTAGTCGCTTTTTTATGGCATGTGATACGATCTTCACACTTACGTAATGTGCTAAGTTCCAAACCCTAGCCTTCAAGTTGTATCATAGCCTTGGTAAAAGGTATTAGATATGATACAAACCGTAAGGGAACAAGGTTTTGTATATCAGATAAGCGGAGACTTGTAGTTTATGCATAAGATGCATGTTTCGAATTGTTTTTCACTAAAATTAAAAGCTACTATTTATGCACTATTTGTATAACTTCTTAGATAATGAAGTATATTTAGAATGTATAAATATGTCCCTAAAACAATAGCCTATTGTTGGCACCAAAGGTGCATAAATTAAAATTTGAAAAAGTTTCCGTAGTGACATCGTTTTTGCATTTATTCACAGATATGTAACAAATTAATTTTTTCTTACCACTTTCCCATCATGAAATATGAAATAAAAACTTTAATTAAATAGACAATTAAATCAACAAATCCTTCGAATTTATTTCACATGATTCCGACTCCATTTTCCCTAGATATTCCATATTTAGTGGAGATGTGTCACATTATGATTGGATCATCAAGATTACTTTTTTAATATATTTATTATTCAATGTAAATCGATGAAATTATGAGTTTTCCATGATTAAATTGATGCGTAATATTTATGGAAATATTTTATTGGATCATCATGATTGTTTAATGACAAAACCCTAATTTAACCTACAATTAATGAAGGCCAAATTTCACATGTAAAACATGTTTGCTTGATATGAGTACAAATTTAAGATCTTTAAAAATGTTTTTAGGATGCCTAATATTTTTTAGTGATTACTATATATGCATCATGCTGGTCATCAAGAGCATGTGACCAATAAAACCTCTTAGTACAACTTGTACCAATTATGTTGTCTTGAATTGATTCAGCGATGGAGTCTAGGCTGTAAATATGCTAATGGGTTACTTAATTGGCACCCTGCACCACAATGGAAGCACTCCCTGTTAGTATTATCTGTTTGACCTTTCTTGATCCATTTCAAGAATGGGTAGCATGAGAAGTCTTAGCATACTTTAAACAATTAATTGGAGTAATACATATGTACAATGTTAGGGAATATACTATATCGTAATATCAAGAAAACCCTAATTGTAAGTTGGTTGAATTGGATTGTTCATTAATTTAATATTAATATGTTAAAAATATTCAATTAAAATTAACACTCTATTATAAATAAAGATGTAATTCCCTTGGAAGAATTAATTATGTGAATATGATTCATAATGATTGAATAAAATTTGAATGAGATATGGATGATCATATAAATGACATCCATAATCCCCATCGAGTGAAGGGTTCCATTACCATGGATTGCATGCTAGAGATGCCTATCTGAAGTGATATCTCCTACATACAATGCACATGGATTAGGGTCTTTACGTCTCAAAAGAGCATGGCCATATGCATAGTGATCCCAAAATTTCTCCTTATATAATTGAGGCGATATCGGATTGCACATAGCAAGTTTTATTCATGTTAATGGTTGATTTAATTAATAATGGGTCAACATCACCTTAGGGTTGGTGGGCCAAGGTGTTAAAGACCGAACTGAGAAATACAAGTTGAACTAGCAAGGCAGAATGAGTTCCCGATTCTTTTTCTCTGAGTTGTAATTTCTCGCATTATTGGGATGTAACAAAGGTAAAAAGAAGATCCCAGATCTTGCTAGAGATATAGTAGTAAGTATATCTCTTGATTTAAAAGTTTAATAATGGAATGGACTTTTAGAGTTTAAAAGGAAAAACAAATTTGATTAAAAATCATTAATCAATGAATTTAAACTTATTTATATAATTATTTATATGTTCTAATATATGTGCATTATCAATCTCATATATGAAATCCATGAACCCTCTCAGTAGGCTTTTGGAGGTCAACCAATTGACTGGATTGAAATATTCTGATTGAATTCATAATTTGGAGCTTGTTCTTTCTGCACACTGTATCGGTTATGTGCCCAAAGATAATAACCATAGAAACCCTATGTCAATAAAAGAATTAAAATTTAATGAAAATTTTAATAAGGGTCTCTCACTAGTTCAATATTATATTTTGGGATCTCTGTCTAAGGTGCTTCAAAACTAACATATGGACATAGAGAATGCCTGTGGTATAATTCTTAATATAAAAGAGATGTTTGATGATATGAACTTCATTGAGCCTAGTCAGAAGCATGGGTTCTAGAAGAGTTCGGCCAAGAGGTGGAGAAGAAGACTTAAAGTGTTGACTCATCCTCTCAAGGTTCCAACATTCGATATATATATATATATATATTTGTATGTTTGTGTGTGTCATCACTGCAAAATGGTCGGACCACTAGAAAAGAGATTGTACAAATTATCTAAAGAGATGGGTAAAGATAATGCCCTAGAGCAAAAACACCCATACCTCTTCGAAGGAATTCGAAGGTGGTTGCACCACCTAAAAGGTATGAATTCCTTGTGTCAGGTGAAATTGAAAATGATCCAACTTCATTTGATGAAGCACTTATAGATCATGCCATGGATAGATGGATGCTAGCAATGAAGTATGAAATAGACTCCGTGTACTAGAATAGTGTATGGACCCTAGAGGAGCACCCTAGAGGGGTAAAAACCATTTTGTGTAAATGGATCTTCAAGTGAAAGAGGGGACCTGATCGGAAGGTAGAGACCTTCAAGACATGGCTCATTGCCAAGGGCCACACACCGAGAGAAGGCATCTACTACGATTTCATCATCTTTACTCTTTCGTTTTGGCCTTAAATCCCTAGCTAAATGCATTCAAATAGCATTAATTTGAACAAAATAACACTCAATTATTAACATAAAATATTGTATAAATATATGTACTTAATTCAAAAATAAAGAATATAGGAAAGTAAAGAAAAATAATGAAGTGTCAAAGACACTAAACAACCCTAGACCCCGACACCCATTTATTATGATGACTTGGTAGACAAGGAGTAAAGTAGGGGGAGATAAGGCAGACCTAACGTATAGAAAACACCATTAAAACCATAATTCTTTTACTAAATGAATATGCTCTTGGGACTTATTCTATTCTTTATTATTTATGACACAACTAATAAAACCCAAAATATGAAAGTTGTACATAAAAATACAAAGAAAATTACAAAATTTATTTCACTAAAAACAATACACAATGCACCCAGGACATAGAGAAACAAAGAACCATTAAGAAAACATCCTAGACCAATATCTACTCCATATAGACTCCAAATTGACCAAACTAACCTTTATTATTCATAAAACTAAATTATCTATTTAATGAAGGTTGTCTGATTTAATTTAGAGTTAAGATGCAAAAGTTGTCTTTTGGGTCCTTTTTGTACCGTATACCTGTATATAATATTCAATATATTTGTTCTTTATATTTTTTCTTTCTTATTTTTTTATATTCATGTAAATATTATTCATAATACATATAAATAATAAACAAATAATAAAACCATGAATAATATATTAAAATAGATAACATAATAAATTATATAGGTAAACTATTCCCATATATTACATGTGGGTATTTATTTAAGTACATAAAAAAAATTTGGAAAATAAAAATATGTAAATATGTATTTAAATATATTATAAACATATGTAATATATAATAATAAAATATAAAATACAAAATAAAAATAAAATACCTTATATATAAGTAAATATGCATATAATTAAAATTGTAAATCTTAATACCTAATAAATGACCTTGTAAAAATAAATTACAATCATAATAAAATATTACATAAAAATATTTGACATTCTTGTGTTTTGACTTTTATTTAATTTATTAATTTTCTATTTTATTTTCATTTATTTAATCTTTTTCCCCAGTTCTATCATTTAGTGGCAGATGTGGACAAATGGGAGGCTTGGGACCGTTGACCTCGAGTCAACTGTCCTCCCTCCCTAGATATTCCCTCTATCAGACACAGACATCCCCTTTTAACCGATTTATACTCCTTGTTACACTGCCCATTGCACTTGGTCTTCTTCATGAAATGTCTTCTATATACATCCATCCTCCACACCTGACCTTCCCCTTGGGCAGTCGAGCATCGATCTGCTCGAAAACCATTGCTTTTTGACCGTCCTCGACCTTTGTATAAATAAGAATCTCCACCCCCTTTAGGATTTTTGATCCTTCTTGTTACACCAAACCCTCAGGTCCCTTCTCAAGATAGGTTTAGCTTGGTAATAGCTCGCTCCCTATCAAATTTGCATCAAACTAGGGATGCCATCGAATGATCCACCACTATCAAAGGTGCTCCTCTAGGTGGTATTGATTCCTCAGTCCTGGGGCAGAGTGGATGCATTTTATTCCACTTTCTAGGTATATTTCTTCATCGCTTTTCAATGCATTCATTTAGTTAATGCATTGTCGTTTGTTTTATGTAGATCTAGGCCAATCAAAGTACGCTTGAGACTAGATCTCCGACCATCATTCACATGTGTTTACAATAAATTCCAGCCACATTTCCACCTTCACTACATTACACTACATTATATCCACCTTTGTAGCTCCCTAGATCTCCTAAATCAACCGTGGATTGAGTCCTTCACTCTCCATCATCTACCCTTTGCTGGAGAGCACATGCTCTACCCCATTTTCACTCGACCTCCACCAAATAACCATCGATATCCTTTGCCATATCTTTGCCATTATTTTCATGTAGGGACAAGTGTTAGCAATGTGAGCCCGAGGCGAACCATTCCTATAATAAATGTTATTGTAATGTTTGGTATATTAATAAAAGTTATCGGTTTATTTTCACTCCCTATCTGAGAGTAAATGAATAAATGCACTATAAGGTCCCTTAGTACAATTAGTGTTATGTACCGGGCCATCTTGATGATCACACATCAATTGATTCAATTGTTGAAAAATAGAGGTTGGTTCTTGGATGAATATCTAAAGAGATAGATTTAGGACTCATTAGCATTGCCAAATTATTACTAAGAGATGACCTCCAACCTGAGTAGGAGATATAAATCCTTTCTCTTTTGGATGATATCTAATCGACCTCTTGACGTAGGTCCTCTTCAATAGAATAGAGATTTGGAGGTGTCAGATAAGTTAGGTCAAAGAATTGACTTAGCGAGATCGAGTTAACCAAGTCATATGTCGTATACTGTCATGATATAGGCATGCATCCTCTGATTGGAGATAGATGTATTACTATATGTTTAAGTATGTATATTTAGTGGACCGATAGGTTGATGGCCCAATCAAGGCCTATACACTGGCAAGCTCATATGCATACAAGGGCATATGAATAATACGATCTCTCAAAGGGATCATACAAGTTCACTTGTGAACGGAAAGGCATGAGCTCACTCATAAGGTATTGGCACTGATCAAATTCCATACATGGTCATCTTACTTTGGAAGCATGACAACAATTTGTAGGTGTGATATATGCTTTTTGAAAGGATATGATGAATACTGACTCCCAATGATCGAATGAGAAACTTAATGATAAAACCCTCAAGACGAAAATGTAAATTGATCAAAATCTTCAGGTTTATTCTAGGATTTCTAGTATGACGGGCGTACATGTATTAGGATACCTGAGGGTGATGTGTTCATTAACGATTGTATAACCATGACACTTCCATTCCGAGGGAGTGAAGAAACATGTCTGCATTTTAGTGACTTCTCTTATTAGAGAAGTGATGTGATCTTTGTCCAAGTCATGGACAATTATCTAAATGTGATTCAGATGAAATGAGAAGATTAGATCTACGGTCTTTATTTAATAAAGCATCTGTGATATGTCACTAAGATCTGGAATTGAGATGTGATCTCAATATCCAAGACAATACACGTGGAACGTACAATCACCCTGTCCTTATATCGAACTATCCGTGGATAAGGCACATTGTTCTTGAAAGTGTTCAAGAATAATTCTATTGTTGAATTATGTATCTGAGCATTGAGATATTGAAAATTAATTATGATTTAATTATCATGAATAATGTGAATACAATTCATATTATTTAGATACATGAGAATGATGATCCAAGAAAATTAAATGAGATTTATTTACCAAGGATATAAATTATGTGGATATTATTGTCCATATTATATAATATTATAAATGTGATTTATAATATATAGGAGAATTGTAAATTGTATCTTCAAATTAATTGGTAATGTGAATTGGATTCACATTGGAGATTAATTGGAATACAATTTACATTTTATTTTGGATTGTAAATATGATTCACAATTACGAAATGGCATGATTGCAATATTCACAAAATTAATTTGGAATTATTTTTGTGAATTAATTTACAACAAAAGTTATTGTAATTATATATGAAGGATTAGAGTTGCCAACACCATCCATTTAATGGATGGTGGACGACCACCCTTTGATTTATTCTCAAGGGTGGCTTTCCCCCTTTTTAGGTGGGTGGGTGGCCTCCTTCCGAATCCTTCTATCCTAATTGATTTAGTTCAAGTTAAATTATATTGATTATTCAATTTATATTTAATTTAATCTAAATCAATTGTTGTTGTATTTTTACAACAAAAATAATGTCCATTAGATAGAAACATAAATCAATCTCAACCATTGATTTTGTGTTCCACATGGATTGGAATCCATGGACCCCCAAAATCCTATAAAAAAGATGTAACCCTAGCTATTCTTCGACACACAACAATTGAATCATCTCTCTCTAATTCTCATACTATACATCCCATCTCTCTATCTCATAGTGGCCATCTATCTTGTGCCCTAAAGAGAATCATTGTCATCGCCATGGCGTCGTGCTGCAGCTTCGACACCATTTGCATCTTCGTCTCCTTTGGTGCACCTTGCTCGTGAGAAGACATTGTCTCTCATGTGATGAGCTTAGGAGGTTCGACATTTGGATCATCAACTCGGATTGCGAGGAGTCTGCATCTCATCAAAACGCTTGCAAGCGTCACCTCTGTCGGATCGGACTTGAGAGAGGAGGTATGTTGGTTTAGAGACTTTATCAAAAAACACGCTTCAAGAGGTAATCCTACATATTACTGATGGTTATATGAAACAATCCTAAAAGTGTTCTTGGATCATATGGTTTCATCATTTAAATGTTTAAAATTTCACTGCATCGAGCGACTAGTGTGACTAGTCGCTCTGATCGCATATGATGCGATCATCACGCTTCCATGATGCACTTAAGAATTCTTTCAATATCCTTCAAGTGGTATCAAATCCTTGTTTGAGGTATTGTGTATGATCCGAAACCCTTGACGATAAAGGTTCAAGTTTCAGATGCATGAGAATCATTATTTTTGCACAAGATGCAAGATTCGAATAGGTTTTTTGCATAATAAAAAACCTATTGTCTATGCACTATTTGGAAGTATTTTTTGGTTAATAAAATGTATTTGTAGTTTCTAAATATGTCTCAAGACAGTACTCTATAATTATTACCAAAAGTGCATGAAAATGATTCGAAGAGTTCCCACTATGAAAGATGTTTTGCGAGGAATCATGGATCTGTAAGAAAGTATTTTTACTTACTATTTATCATCATTAAATATGAAATAAAAACTTGGATTAAGTAGAGAATCAAACAAGAAAACTGGTAAAAATTATTTTGCAAAATTCAGACTCTTTTTGGCCTAGATATTCCATATTTAGTGGAGATGGGACGGAAGATGATTAGATCATTAAACCTATTTACTTAATATGTTTATAATTCAATGAAAATCATGGAAATTATGAATTTTCCTTGATTAAATACGATTCCTAATAATTATGAAAATAATTGATTAATCATCATAGACTTCTGAATGGGTGATTCAAGAAAACCTTAGTTTATCTAATAGTAGTTGTAGGACAATCTATACATGCAAAAAATTGTTACTTGAGTAGGATTGGTGCTTTGTTTAATAATTCTCCTTATAATAATAATCAAAATATTTTTGATAAATATTATTTGGTATAACGTCGGTTGAAAGATCGATTATCATTCCAAATACAAAATAATCAAATCACGTTATCCTGACCTAAGGCAGATAAGGTGTCTAGTCGGGGATTGTTGGTGTAACAGGTCGCTCTATGAGTGGTATGTCCCACATCCTGTGCATACTGGCCATGACATGTGTAAGAAATTTTCAGATTATACCATCTTTTAATGTAACAATCAAGATTGTTTGTTGGTTGGTTAATTTGGATTGATAATTGATTTAATATGATCAAATTAATTATATCCTATTTAAAACACTCTATTATGAATGGAGTAGTATTTCCATTGGAAGAATTAATTATGTAGATATGATTCATAATAATTAGTTAAAATTTGAACATGATATGGAGGATTGCATAATTGACATTCACGGTCTGCCATCAAGAAGAGGCGTTCCATCGCCATGGATTGTATGTAGGAGACGCCTACCCGAAGTGATAGCTCATGCATACAAGCGCACATGGATTCGGCTCTTTGCTTCTCGAAAGAGTAAGGACGTTTGTGTAGTGACTCCAATATCGGTTCCTCATATTATTGTGGCAATATTGGATTGCGCATATCAAGTTCTAATCATGTTTAAGGTGGTTCAATTAACGATTGGTCAACATCACCGTGGAGGTGGTGGGCCCGGGTGTAAAAGATCAAATTTGGAAATGTAAGTTGGACTTGTAATGTGGAATGTGTTCCCGTTTATTTTTATACGAATTACATTTTCTCATATTATGGGGATGTAACTAAGGTAGAAAAGGAGTTCCCAGTTCTTGCTAGAGATATAACAATAAGTTTATCTCTTACTTTGAAAGTGATTAAGGGAGTGAACTTTCAAAGTTGAAAAGGAAAGATTAATTTGATTAAAAATCCTTATTCAAATAATATAATATATATATATTATAATATAATGCCATCTTAATTTCATACATTGAAGTCCATGAACCCACTCAGTAGGCTTCTGGAGGTCAACCAATTGATCGGACCAAATTACTCAGATTGTATCTGTAATTTGGATCTTGTCCTATCTGCAGAACACAGTCCGATGTGTTGTCCAAGGACAAGCATGAAAACCAGAAGACATCAGAAGTAATTCAATACAATGAACAATATGACAAAGATCATACACTAGCTCGGTGTTATATTCTGGGATCTCTTTCCAATGTGCTTCAGAAGCAACAAATGGAGAAGGGGGCCTGCCATGATATAATGTTGAATTTAAAGGAGATGCTCAGTGATGTCAACCGCACTCAACATTATAATGTTATGAAAGAGCTTATTCTCTGCAAAATGTAGAAAGGGACTTCAGTTAGGGAACACGTAATCAAAATGTTCGGGTACCTCTCGAAACTGGAAACTCTCGGGGCTAACATGGATGTAGTTATGCAGTCCGACTTTATTCGGCTATATCTCCGTAAGTCTTTCAGTAACTTTGTGGTGTCATTCCACATGAACAAGGTAAATTGGTCTAACGATAAATTATTGGCTTCATTAAAGTCTACAAAAGATGTAATGGAAAAAGATAATCTCTCTAGTAGTGCAATGGTTGCAATGGTTGCGAGGTGTTGTCTAATCTTCTACTGCTTCTACATTATTGACATCAAAGAAGATTGATCTATGTCATCGCTGCAATTAGCTGGGGCACTGAAAGCATAACTGCCTATATTACATGATGTCTGCCAACAAAGGTAAAGCCCGAGCAGGTATGGATTCTACTTTCATTTTTGAAACCAATTTTCTCGTATGACGAGAAGGTAGTTGGGTCATCAGTTCTGGTACTTTTGTAAATGTATGCAATTTGTTGCATTTATTCATGAAACGAAGAGTCTTGATGAAGGGAAGATAGTCATCTAGATTGGATCTGATGCAACTGTTGCAGCAGTTGCCGTTGAGACTTGTAGATTATCATTATCGAGTGGAAGAGCCCTAGTACTTAAAGAATGTCATTATGTTCCAGATGTTAGTAGGAACTTAATATCTATATCTAAATGAGATAGAAGTGGATATTCATTTCTATTATGTAATAAACTTGTTATAAGTCGTTATGATAGATATATTATAGATGGTGTTCTGACTTTTCGTGGACTCTATGAATTGTGCATTGATGAAAATGTCATGAATGTTACTACCACTAATAAAAACCCTAAAAGAACAAGGGAGGATGGAAATTATTCTAACATAATTTGGCATCGAAGCAATGATTATTTAGCTATTGATAGGATTAATATATTGATAAAGGATGAACCCTTAGATTTTATACAGGTCCAATCATTACCTACCTACAAACATTTGTATTCAAGGTAAAATGACTACGCCTTTCCATAACAATGTTACAAGATGCGAATGTATTCTTGACCTAATAGATACTGATGTATGCAATCCCTTCAGTACCATGATCCAAAATTGATATCGATATTTTTTTTATGTTTATTAATTACCAGTCACAATATGGGTTTGTCTTCCTATTAGTCATAAATATGAAACCTTTGAAAAGTTCAAAAATTTCATGGCTTTGGTTGAGAACCAAACCTATTGGAAAACAAAACATATTATATCTGTCTAATGTGACGAGTACCTCTCAAATGAATTTAATGAATGCCTTAAAGAGAAAGGAATTGTCTCCACTCTTACACCTCCTAGAACTCACCAACTTAATGGTGTTGGTGAAAGACGCAATAGTACCATCATGTACATGGTCCATTAAATGATGCGTAAACCACATTTACCACTTAGTTTCTGGGGATATGCAGTAGAAACTACAATATATATCCTGAATAAGATTCCTAGAAAATCCATACCTAAGACTCCTCATGAGCTTTGGTATGGAACCAAACCTCATGTTAATAACATAGGGAGCGTTTGGTAAGCGGGTTAAGGCGGGTTAAACTGGTAGAGGGTAACCCATTTTTGGATTTTGGTGTTTAGATAGAAGGTTAAACTGGGGTTGGATTGGAAGTGGGTTTATTGTGATATGATTGTATTGAAGTTTGAAAATGTGAGTAGTTATTGTGATGTGATTATAATGATGTTTGGAAAAGTGAGTATAGGTGAAGTAATTTCTAATTTTTATATGATATGATGGTATAATATATTTTTTTTGATGGAAGTAATTATGGAGAATTGATTTATTTAATTTATTTAAAAAGAAATAATGTGGGGCCCACGTATGAGAGATAGAGCGGGTTAGGGGGGACTTGGGGTTGCTTTGTCCATGTGAAGAACGTGGACTCAAGTAAGCTAGAATCTCGCACTCGTGAGTGCTACTTCATTGGGTATGTTATGATGGTATTGGATACGGGCTTTATGAATGAGACTCAGAAGGTCTTCATCTCTACAACAACAACAACAAAGCCTTTTCCCACAATTAAGTAGGGTCGGCTACATGGATTCTTCGCCTCTATTCAGATCTATCTTGGGTCAATCTCGGACTTATATCCAAAAAGCTAAGATCCCTTCGTATAGTCTCTTTCCAACACTTCTTGGGTCGTCCTCGCCCTCTCTTAGCCGGCTCAACATCCCAACACTCGCATCTCCAAACCGGTGCATCAGTTGACCTTCTTTGCAAATGACCAAACCATCTTAAGCGGTTTTCTCGCATCATATCCTCGATCGGAGCTACACCAACTTTCTTTCTAATTGCATCATTCCGAATCCGATCTTTACGTGTATGTCCACACATCCATCTTAGCATTTTCATTTCTGCTACAACCATTCTCTGCACATGTCTATGGTTCACAGGCCAACATTCAGAACCATAAAGCATAGCAGGTCTCACGACTGCTTTGTAAAACTTTCCTTTAATTTTTAAAGGAATTTTCTTATCACAAAGAACAGCGGAGGCTCCTCTCCACTTTAGCCAGCCTGCATTTATTCTATTAGTAACATCTCCATCAATTTCCCCATCATATTGCAAAATAGATCCCAGATGTCTAAAATAATCTCTCTTCTGAATGTTATCGTCACCACTCTTCACCTCAATTCCTTCACCATTTCTTCCATCAAAGGTGCATTCCATATATTCCGTCTTAGCCCTACTTATACAAAAGCCTTTAGTCTCCAATGCATGTCTCCAAACCTCAAGCTTCTCATTTACTCCATCTCTAGTCTCGTCAATCAACACAATATAATCAGCAAATAACATACACCAAGGTAACTCATCCTGAATGTGACTTGTCAACTTGTCCATAATCAAAGTAAAAAGAAATGGACTCAAAGCTGAACCTTGATGTAAACCAATGTTGATATCAAAATAGTCTGTCTTCCCCGTCGGGGTCCTTACACAAGATAAAGCACTATCATACATATCCTTTATGAGATTAATGTATAGGACAGGTATTTGTCTCTTCTCCAAAACTCTCCATAGATCTCTCGTGGGACGGAATCATAAGCCTTCTCCAAATCAATAAAGATCATATAGATATTCTTCCTTTTAGTTCTATAAATCTCCATTGTTCTCCTCAGCAAATGGATGGCTTCAATAGTTGAGCGACCTGGCATGAATCCGAATTGGTTTTCTTTTACTTGGGAAACTTGCCTCAACCTTCTTTCGATCACACGTTCCCAAATTTTCATAGTGTGACTCATCAGCTTGATACCTCTGTAATTTGAACAATTTTGAATGTCTCCTTTGTTCTTATAAAGTGGCACCACGATACTCCTCCAATCATCAGGCATTTTCTTGCTTCGCCAAACAACATTAAATAGATTCGTAAGCCAAGTCAAACCACGCTCACCTAAAACTTTCCATACTTCTACAGGGATGTCATCCGGTCCAACACCTTTCCCAGGTCTCATAACCTTCAAAGCCTCCTCTACTTCTTTTCTTTGTATTCGTCTATAGCATGCACGATTCAAGTAACTTTCACTACTAGCTAGATCACCCAAAGTGATCTCTCTACTTCCTTCTCCAATGAAAAGTTTATGGAAGTACTGCTCCCATCTAGTCTCTATATCCTTCTGAGTAACAAGCACGTGACCTTCCTCGTCCTTAATGCATCTCACTTGAGAAAGGTCTTTGGTCTTTCTTTCTCTTGCTTTGACCAACCTGAATATATCCTTCTGGCCCTCCTTAGAGTTGAGATTTTTATACAAAAACTCATAAGCTTTTGACTTAGCTTCGCTTACAGCCTTCTTTGCTTCCTTCTTCGCTATTTTAAAGTCTGTGACAGTTTCCTCTGTTCTATCCTTAGACATAGCTTTAAAGCAAGCTCTTTTAATTTTTAGCTTCTCTTGCACCCCTTCACTCCACCACCAAGCCTCCTTTTGACCCGGAGATCCTCCTTTTGACTCGCCTAGCATCTCTTTGGCTACCTTTCGAATACAAGATGCTACTGCCTCCCACATCTCGTTTGCACTACCGCTACAATCCCAAGATAAGTCTTCTAAAACCTTCTCCCTGAAGCTTGATTGCTTCAGTGGAAGATTCCACCACCTAGTTCTAGTGATCTTAGGAACCTTCATTTTCTTTACCAGCCCTTTTATTTGTAAATCCAAGACTAACAAGCGATGTTGGGTTGTTAAACTCTCTCCAGGGATTACTTTGCAATCTTTGCAACACAACCGATCTCTTCTCCTCAACGCAAAGTAATCTATCTGTGTTCTAGTTGAGCCACTCTTATAAGTAATTAAATGCTCCTCCCTCTTCTTGAAAAGAGTGTTTGCTATGAAAAGATCATATGCAGTTACAAAATCCAGAATGACTTTTCCCTCTTTGTTTCTATCCCCAAAACCATGTCCTCCATGCACACTTGCATACCCTGAAACATCTTTTCCCACATGTCCATTAAGATCTCCACCTATGCAAATCATCTCTCTTTGTGGGATTCCTTATAAAATCTTATCCAGATCCTCCCAAAAAGCTTGTTTAGTCCTTTCATCTAAACTAATTTGCGGTGCATAAACTGAGATGATATTCAGAATTTCTTCTTCAAGCACCAACTTTAGCAAAATAAACCGATCCCCAAATCTTTGCACCTCAACCACACAATCCTTCAAATCTTTATGAACAACCACTCCAACACCTTTTCTGCCCTTATCTTTACCTGAATACCAAAGTTTAAAGCCTGTCTTCTCGATCTCCCTTGCTTTCTCTCCAACCCATTTAGTCTCTTGAAGACAGAATATATGAATCTTCCTTCTTTCCATTGTATCCACTATCTCCATCAATTTTTCAGTTAAAGTATCGATATTCCAACTACCAATCCGTAACTTCCTTTGCAATCTCTTTTGGACTAACTTCTTTACTCGCATGCGTCCATTATGCGAGAAACCTTGTAAATTTTGGACTGCATCCGGGCGGTGATGCAGTGGAACTAGCTTATTTACCCGCATGCGTTCCTCATGCGAGAACCCTTGTAAATTTTGAACTACATCCAGGATGCGATGTAGCGGCCCTTGCCAATTTTTTGTTGCATTCGGGCGATGCAACGCGTCGCGAGTAGGGAACGCCCCAACGAAATCTGTATGTTTGCCTAAATCCATGTTTAAAAGATCTGAACGGTTTCGAGATAAATTCATAAATAGTGTTCTTAGAAGAGCTTTAAGAACACTATTTACGAATTTATCTCTCCTACGCTGGCTGTCGGCTACCTAACGCGTAACCCTCCTCATTTATCCGGGCTTGGGACCGGCCATGGCTGAGTTAGGTCTTCATCTCTACACATGTAAAATTTCTAGAGGATGATTTCCTTAAGAGTCAAGACAAAAATAAAGTAAAGAAGCTCATTGAATTCCCTGAGGATACCGAGTTTCCTGAACCAGAGGCTGAAGAAGTAAATGAAGATGTAACATATGTACCTCTTCAAAGAAGTTCGAGGGTGGTTGCACCACCTGAAAGGTATAGATTGCATGTGTCAAGTGAAACTGACAATGATCCAACTTCATTTGATGAAGCACTCACAGATCATGACATGTATAGATGGATGCTAGCAATAAAGTCTGAAATAGACTCCATGCATAAAAGTTATGTATGGACCGTATAGGATCCACCTAGAGGGGTAAAACCCATTCGGTGTAGATGGATCCTTAAGAGAAAGAGAGGACATGATGGGAAAGTAGAGACTTTCAAAGCACATCTCGTAGCCAAGGGATACACAAAGAGAGAAGGCATCGACTACGATGATACATTCTTTCATGTGGCTATGCTTATGTCCGTCAGGGCACTGCTAGCTATAAATGCATTTTTTGACTATGACATCTGGTAGATGGACTCCAAGATGGCTTCATCAATGGATACCTCGAAGAGGATTTCTATATGAAGCATCCCCAGGGCTTCATAACTAAGTAAGACAACCTCTGCAAGCTGAAGAAATCCATCTATGGGCTCAAACAAGATTCTTGTAGCTGGAACATCATATTTGATGAAACCATAAAGAGTTATAATTTTGTGCAGAATCCTGATGAAACGTGTATGTACAAGAAGCTTAGTGGGAGTGCCATTTTGTTCATTGTGCTTTATGTCGATGACATCCTTATCATTGAAAATTAAATAGGGATGATGACCAGTGTTAAGATTTGGCTATCCCATAATTTCGAGATGAATGATCTCGGAGAAGTCTCTTACATCTTAGGTCTTAAGCTATTCAAAAATCGAGAAAAGAGGATCTTGGGATTGTCACAACATGGTTACATTAAGAAAGGAGTGGTTCCATACAGAGAACTCCAAGAATGGTTTCCTTCCCTTAAGACATGGTATCCACCTATCTAAATGGATGGCTCCTCAAAATGTTGAGGAAAAGAAATCCATGACTGGAAGCCCCTACGCATCAGCTGCAAGAAGCTTAATGTATGCCGTAATGTGCACAAGGCCAGATATCTGCCATGTAGTGGGAGTGGTAAGCCGTTACCAATCCTGCTATGGAGAACAATACCGGAATGCAGTGAAGAACATCTTCAGGTATCTAAGACGGACACAAGATTACATCTTAGTCTATAGACATGGTGATCTCCAAGTCTTAGGATACACAGATTTTGAGTTCCATCCTGATATTGATGATCAAAAGCCGACATTAGGGTTTGTGTTCATGTTGAATGGTGGTGTTGTGAGTTGGAGAAGCAAGAAGCAAGACACTACAACCGATTCAACAACAGAAGCTGAATACGTTGTCTCATCAGATGCTACAAAGGGGGTGGTGTGGTTACGCAAGTTCATCCCGAAGCTTGGCATAGTCTCCTTTGATACTTACAACCCGCTACTCTACGATAACACATGAGCCATAGCTCAAGCGAAGGAACCCAGATGGCATCAAAAGATCAAGCACGTAGAAAGAAAATACCACATCTTTCGGGATATTCAAAAGTGTGGTGACATCGTCATCACCAAGGTGGCCTCTACCGACAACGTTATTGATCCGCTTACCAAACCTTTGACATAAAAGATTTATGACCAGCATGTAATGAGTATGGATTCAAGGATTGTACCTGAATGGTTCTGAGGGCTAATGGGAGATTGTTAGCAATGTGAGACCGAGGCGAACCATTCCTACAATAAATACTATTGTAATGTTTAATATATTAATAAAAGTTATTGGTTTATTTTCAATTTTCACTCCTTGTTTTAGATTAATGAATGCACTATAAGGTCCCTTAATACAATTAGGGTTATGTACCATGGTCATCTTGATGATCCCTACAACTGTTGATTCAATTGTTGAATCATAGATGCTGGTGCTTGGATGAATATCTAAAGAGTTAGATTGAGATCTCATCAAGCACTGTCAAATGATTATTAAGAGATGATCTCCAGCCTGAGTAGGAAATGGCAATCCTTTCTCTTTTGGCTGATATTCGACTGACCTCTTGATGCAGGTCCGCTACATAGGAATAGAGATTTGGAGGTGTCAGATAAGTTAGGTTAAAGGGTTGACTTAGCATGATTGAGATAACCAAGTCCTATGTCATATACTGTCACGATATAGGCATGCATCTCTGACAGGAGACAGATGTGTTACTATATTTCTAAGTGTGTATATTTGGCGGACCGATAGGTTGATGGCCTAATAAAGGTATGTACACTGGTGAGGTAGTTTACATACAAGGGCATATGAGTAACACGATCTCTCAAAGTGATCATACAGGTTCACTTATGAACGGGAAGACAAGAGCTCACTCATGAGGTTTTGGGATCGATCAAATTCCATGATGATCGTCATGCTTTGGAAGAGTGACAAGAATTTGTAGGTATGATATACGCTTTTGGAAAGCATATGATCAATACCAACTCTCAATGATATCGAATGAGAAACTTAATGATAAAACTCTGAAAATGATGGTGTAAGATGATCTATATCTTCGATTATCTACATCTTCCAGTATGCAGGATGAACATGTATTAGGAAAACTTGAGGGTTATGTGATCATCAATGATTGTATAACCATGATGCTTCCATTATGAGGGAGTCATGAAACATGTCTGGATTTTAATGACTCCTCTTATAAGAGAAGTGATCTAATCTTAGTACAAGTGTTGGACATTGATCTGAATGTGATAAAGATGAAACGAGAAGATTAGGTCTATGGTCTTGTTCTAATCAAGCATTTATGAGAGCTCCCCAAGATCTAGATTGAGATGTGATGTTAATAGGCAATCACTATATGTGGAACATACAATCGTCATGTCCTTATCTCTAGGTATCAACGGAGAAAACAAATTGTTCTTGAAAGAGTTCAAGAATGATTCCGTTGTTGAATTATGTATCTGAGCATTAAGATTTTGATGATTAAATGTGATTTAATTACCATGAATAATGTGAATACAATTCATATTATTAATACACATGAGAATGATGATCCAAGATAATTAAATATTATTTAGTTATCAAGGATATAGATTATGTGGATAGTATTATCCATAATATATATATTATATATGCGATCTATAATATATTAGAGAGAACTTATTGTAAATAGTATATTCAAATTATTTGTTAATGTGAATTGGATTCACATTGATGATTAATGGGAAATACAATTTATATTTTATTTTTGCATTATGAATATGATTCAAAATTATTCAATGGAATGATTGTAATATTCACTAAATTAATTTGAAAGTATTTTTGTGAATTAATTTACAACAAAAGTTATTGTAAATATATATGAAGGCTTAGATGAGCCAACACCATCCATTTAATGGATGGTGGACGACTACCCATTGACTTGTTCTCATGGGTGGTCGTCCCCTCTTTTTAAGAGGGTGGGTGACCTCCTTCCCAATCCTTCTATCCTAATTTATTTAGTTCAAATTAATTTCTTTCTAATTAAATATATATATTTAATTTAATCTAAAATAATTGTTGTTGTATTTTTACAATAAAAATAATGGCCATTGAATAGAAACATAAATCAATCTCAACCATTGCTTTTGTTTTTCACATGGATTGGAATCCATGGACTCCCAAAATACTATAAAAGAAGTGGAAATCGTAACTCTTCTTTGACATAAAACAATTGAATAATCTCTCTATCATTCTCATACTACATGGCTGATGAATCTCCATTCCATCACCTTTATTCTACCATTTTGGCCTTAAAAGCCCTAGCTAATGCATGTAAATAGCATTAATTTGTACAAAATAACATCCATCATTTATTTCATTTATTGTTTAAATAATATTGTTTTAATGCCAAAATTATAGAATAAAGAGAAGATAACGAATAAGGAATAAAATATTGAAAATATTTAATGACCCTAAACCTCGAGACCAAGTCAAGAATTGAATTGGTCGACAAGGAGTAAAGTAGGGGGAGATAAGGGCCAAAAATGGAATAAAAACCCAATTCTTTTATTCAATATTCATACATTATTTACTCCTGTTTTATTCTTCATTATTATTCATCAAATAAAGAAACTTTGAACAAAAAAGTTTTATATAATAATGTAAATAAAAATACAAAATTAAGTTTGTACAAACTTAATACACTGTGTACATTTTAGACACAAAACAAAAAACCGGAAATCAAACTTCACATACCCGTATCTTTCAAATAAAAACTCAAAACAAATCAAAACAACTATTTTTATATAACTTTTCACAAGCTATTTAATGGTGGTGGTTTCATATTTTTTGGAGTTATTGTGTGAAAGTTAGGTTTTTGACCCCTATTGTACATTCTACCAATTAAAATATTCATTTTTGCATCCATTATTATTTTTACAAATTCGTATTTTTATAATATGTTAAATATTATCTATAACATATGTGTATATTAAAACTAGAAAAAATTAGAAAGAAAATGAAAAATAAAATAAGTCTCTGTAATTATGTAAGAAAAACACCTATGATTATACAAGTATATAAATAAAAGGGGAAAGTCATTCTTTAATTCTTTATTCTTTTGTAATTTTATAATATTCTAAATATTATTCATATTCTATTAAAAATACCAAACCAAAATAAAATACAATAAAATACATTAAAAAAAGATGTATGTAAAACATAGGTAAAATACCTATAAATATACCTATACAAATCACAAATCTATTTTTTTAAGTATACAAATTACATAAAAAAAATAAAATAAAAATATATTTATACTCACAAAAATAAGTTATAATTATACAAAGTAATAGAATAACATAATAAAGTAAAATATACAAAACAAAAATAAAAATATACAAAATATAGATGAATATACCTATAAATACACTAATAACAATTAACTACTAATATATAAAAAACTTAAAAAATAAATAAAAATCATAATAAAATGCTACATAAAATAATAAACATTTTTTATTTTATATTCAAAAATTAATAAAATAATTTACTATTTTAAATTAATTATTTTCGAATAAAATTTGTTGTTTTGTCGTTTAGCGGCTTAGGTGGCCCAATTAGGGCACTTCATTCGTTGACCTCGGTCAACTTGACCCCCGCCTCTTGATTTGACTCAATTTTGCGCCTTTTGTCTCAGCCACCACATCCATATGTCGCCTTCGATCCCTTCATACGAAATGCTCATTGATCATTGTACATACACATCATACCTTCTAATCGTGTGTACCTACAACCAAATCGTTGTTTTTCCCCCATCAATGGGGTCAATTTCCACACTTGGCCGAGCTCCAGGAGCAAGGGGGTGCACCCACGACCGTCGTCGCCCGTGACCCTGCTCCTTGGTCAGCCCAGGTATAATAGATGCATCTTTTCCATTTATTTTGCTTACTTTTGCTTCTAGCTTTTATTTCTAATAGTTAGTTTAATTCCTAGATGGTTAGATTAGTGTAATTTAACCCGCCCGTACTTTGACGGAGTTAAGCTCCGGCGATCTCCTCCACGCGTCATCAATGCCCCTCCGTCATCCCCTATTCCCATTCACTCCTGATCACCCTACGATCATCCCGTACAACTCGCTCCCTCCAGATCCATCGTGAATCTAGAGATTCAGGTGCTCCACTCCGCCATTCTCTGGAGCACCTCCGCCCGCCTCACTCCGCTCCATTCCACCACCAATAGGGCTCCCGGAACCCCCGTTTTCATGCATGTAAACTTCTGCAGGTCCGGAGTGCCAAAGGACACCAAACGGAGTCGATTTTCGAAGACTCGAGGTACCTAGGCACCCATATCTTCTCCGACCTCGTTGGAGAGATCCGGAGCACCTCCGGGGTCTTCGAGCCCTCTAGTCGATCACTGTGCTTCCAGGAACGTGCTGAGACCCTCGGTGGCGATGGAGAAGATCGGAGTGGTCCGTAATGATCGATCTAAGCTTTCCCCAGGCAAGCTTCGTCCCTATTCTTCCAGCCCTTTCCGTAGACATCTGATCAAGAAGGCAGCTCCAGTTCGCAGCAGAACTATTGGATCGAGCCACGCGCCAACCATCAGATTGCTTCGTGCGATCTAATCCTAGCCATCCTACCGTGAACCGCCATCGGCACATGAGAAGCTGACACGTGTCTAGGTGAAGAGATCCAGACCGTCGGCCAGCACCTTTAATGGGGTAAATTGCATATCTCACCTCGCCATTTTTGTATTTATTATTTAGTCATGTAAATAAAGTTCACTGTTTAAAATAAATAGGATATTTTGCAAGCAACCCCTATACTTATTTTATTTGCATTTCGGTCAAGTCCACGTCACCTCACGTGCCGTCCCATGCGAGGTGGCAAAACTGCATGTATACCCCTGCAGGTTTGTGTATTTATAAAAGTCCAATAAATTGAAATAAACATTATATATTTTTATGAAAATTGCTTGAAGGTCCCTGGACTTTTTGTATTTGTATTTTAATCTCTCCTAGGCTACGTCACGTGTCGTCCCACATGATGGGTATTTTGCATGTATGACCCTGTCATTTTTTTGATTATTTTTTAGTCCCGTAAATTCTTAAACACATTGTATATTTCTGGTATAATTGCACAGAGCCTCCTGATGTATATTTTATTTGAACTTATATTCCTACCAAGATATATATTCTTTAGCTTTTATCTAATTATTAAAAATACATTTTGAGCTCCTAAAAATACGAAAAAATAGGGACAAACGCTTCATGCTATGTAATTTCATGCCCATTTTTAATTGGACTTTATTTGAATTTTATCCATTTATTTAAATTAACAAGGATTCCAAATAATCCATGTCTAATTTATAATATACCAAAAAAATATAAAAATATTTTGAAAAATTCCAAAAAAATTATAAGGTATATTTTGATATTTTACTAAGTCCAGAAAACACAAACCCCTAAAAATAAGAAAAAGAAAATTAAAAAAATCAGAAAGCTCCAAAATCCAACAAAAAAATATAAAAATTCTACAAAAATACCAAAAATATTTTTTTTGTTCTATAATTATCTATATATTATTATCATATGAAAATTAATTTGGGTAATTTTGGGAATTATATATTATTTTTAAAACCTCAATCAATTTCAGTTTATTTATTAATCCCATATTTGGGATATTTTTGACTTTAAAAATACATAAAAATTAGCAAAAATTCCAGAAAAATAACAAAAAAATAGAAAAATATAAAAATCATAAAAATATCTTATTTACTCTATTTTGACTATTTTACATTTTATTATCTATATAATATCTATATATGTCTTATCTTGTATTTATACATATACATATATACATACATTATTTTTAAATAAAAATAAATATAAAAGGATAAAAATATAAAAAGAAAATAAAAAATCAGAAAATTAAAAATCGAATAAAAATTATAAAATCCAAAATAAAATTAAAAATTATAAAATAAAAAACCCACAAAAAGATCTATACAAAGGAATGACTTGGTTGTACATAGATAACCGTAGTCTACCATTTTGCTCTCTATGGTTCTACCTCTACATGCTAGCCTGCTATGCATTTTATGGTGGAGATAATAAATGTTAACCTCACTTGTGCTCTTCATTGCCTTAATATTATATTGTGGGTTAATTGTTGAATAAAGTAGAGTTTTCTTGAGCAGTCACCTCAGCGATGGTAATTGAGTTTAATTAGCAGACCCTCAGAAGATCCTCTTTATGAGATGGCACCATTGTCGGGGAGCAATGATCGTAGCTTATTTTTACTAGTCATTTTTGTATAATGATTTATCTTAGTTATTGATTCATTGTTGTAAATTTTTATCAATTTATTTGCATTTAATTCTTTGATTATTGTTGTAAATATGCATTGATGTTGTAAATATTCATTGGTTTGATTATTTAATTGAAAATGCTAATGCCATATTCTTACAACTTTGATGTGAGGGCCCACCACGTGAGGATAGTATCCTAGGAGGTCGATGTAGCCATGTTTGGAGGAGGTTGGTGTTCTCTTTTTGACCAGCTGGAGAGAGCACCAAGGAAGCAGGGGGAGGAATTAGTTTAGAAAAAAAATCACTTTTGTAATTTTATAGTAAGAGAGAGAATTTTGGCATGTAATATAACTAGGACTCTACTCTTCATAACGAGGTCCAGTGCCCGGGTGTATGTTCACCTGGGGGCCTCGTCGTAGTTTCGTGCATTTTATCACCTTCTTTTTATTTTGTTTTCCGTTGTTTTGAGCTTTCCGCCTAATTTTACTTTGTTTTGTGTGCATGAAGCCCCTAGACTTAGATTGCTTATCTCGGTAACTAGGTCCACACCTTAATAAGAATGCATGTTCCTATAGTCTCTTACGTATGGATCTAGTCAAATTAATAAAGTTAGTAATTCAGATCTGAGACAACGTGCCATAAGAGGTCGTATACAACGCGTGCAGGACCATTGTGGCATGCACCGATCGACATCAGAGACCGGACCTTGGTCTCATTTCTGAATAACTAACAATTGGTTCTTCATGATTAATAGTAGCTACTGTTTTGGGATATTTTGTCGATTGCACACCGCCATGTAGATAGGTTTAAAAATTCTACTTTGCATACCACATGGATAGAACTGGGATGCACTGTAATTCTTGTAACTCATCATGCATCATGTGGTTCAATGGTGAGATATCCATCATTGTATCAACTTGCACAGCTTTTCCGCTATCTCCCTCTGATTTTGAGAGCCTAGGACTTAAATGAAAATCTACAAAAACGTTAGCCGCTTGTATGAAAATAGACTCAAAAAATGTGAAAATCCAATAATTAAAACAAGGTGACTGCTAAATAAACTTCGACCTTAATTAAAATCTGTAATGGACAATCAATATTCTGGGTTCATAAAACCCTCATTGTTTTCAGGTACCTTCAGAGGGGACCAAAACCCCTCCCATGAGCGAGGCACATCCCATAAGGAATAGAGCCCAAATCCCAGTTTGCAACTACCTTGTGTATCGCCAGGATTTCCGAAGTAATGGCACTTCTATCGTACGTGATCGAATAGGGCCTTGTCAATGATGGTGTTCCCACTTTGTATGGAACATCGACAATGTATGAAGTACTGAGCATAGGCCATGCCTTCACGGTGGTGTCTGTCTCATCAGTTTGCATCTGAGTAGGTTTTTGCAGACTCACGGGTGATTCTGTTCCAAGCGAAACCAAAGTATTGGTTTCCTATCGGCTTCCTCCCTCTATTTCTTTGGATGAGTAGGGATCCAAGAAGGGTTACAAGGACCTCAAAAAGTACAGACTACCGGTTACAAAGGAGGATGACAAGTACGGGATACTTTTCTGATAGTACTCTCTCTCCTATAGGGTTAGCATGCTATGGACTTGCTATAAGATATGCCTGAGATAATAACTCTAAAACTGAATAGATAATAAGTAGACAAACTTTTACGGCTTCACATAGTTTTAGTGGGTGAAACCAATTTTGTATCGTGTTTGTATGGATATAGATTAAGATTCATAGATCAAGTGCCGCACGCTTGCGCAAATTTTGTCATGTGTTTCTCCCTTTGACCCTTTCTCATTTTGAGCCTTATTACTGTTTTGCATTCTTATTTGCTCCTCATTGAGCACCGTATCTTTATTCCAATATCTACTCCCCTCTTGCTTTGTGAAGGCGATTCATGGATGGTTTATTCGGATCCTGTTGACACCTACATCGATTCCATGGACTCGACCATGCCAATAATTCGGGGCAATTACCGAGAACCCGATCCAGACCTTGCGGGTCGATCTCCAGACTCCTTGTCTTCTACCCTTCCTCTTGACCACTCAATAAACCGAGACCACTCATGTACCACTTTCGTCATTGTGAATGAAAGTTGATTACAGTTCATATCCTTTTTCATTCACAACACTCTGGAATTGACCTTGATTCCCGATTCATCATGGCAACTGGGATCCAATTGCAAAGTGGTCTAATTCGAATTCTCTCATCTTATAGATAGAAGACAAACCAAGCCCTAGATCCCAATCCAGATTTCATCTCCTCATATTCAGACCTTAAGATGGCTCCTCAAGGAAAGGGCAAGGGTCAGCAGCCCCCTCAGCCAGAGCAAGGATAGATGCCTGATCAGAATCTAGTCAATGCATAGTTATTGGCATCCATCGAAGCTATCCAGCAACAGCTGACAGAGCAAGCCCTCGCATAGATAGCATTTCAGGAAATGTTGAATGATTTGATGAACATGCATGAAGGAGGAGGCAGACAAGGAGGAGGAGGTGTGAACCCCATGACAATCTATAAGAGGAAGAGCCTAAACAAGTAAGGCTGAAACCGACGCTGAAAGAGACCTACAACCTTGGAGACAACCAGATGACCAAGTGGATCTGTATTCCACCGGTGCATGCTCACTTTGAGATGAAGCCTCAGTTCCTCTCTCTTCTTCCCTCTTTCCATAGGAACACTAGTGAAGAGCTGTAAATTCATCTCCAACAGTTTTCATGCATCTGTCGTACTACTCATTACCCCAATGTCCCTCTGGACATAGTAAAGAGGATGGCATTCGCATTCAGTCTACATGACAAGGCCCTCTACTAGGTCAACCATATTTGGAAGGTTGTGATGACTTGGGAGGAGCTGAAGTCTGCATTCTTACACAAGTTCTACCCTCTCGGTCAGCTTAATCAGATGCGAGCCAGAATCAACTATTTCTCTCAGGGTGCACATGAGAGCATCCACAAAGCCAGGGAGAGATTCACTGAGAAATGCCCTCATCATGAGATCCAAAGGACCAGCTTGATCCAACACTTCTTTGGGGGCCTGAATGTAGAAATTCAAAGGCTCGTTAACGCATCCTGTGGGGGATCACACTTTAACAAGGATGAAAATGTTGTCTGGTAGATTTTTGAGGAAATGGATGAAGGAGAGGCCACCCTATCTTCATCCAAGGCATACCAGAAGCAACCTCAGATCCTCCAGAAGTAAGTACACATGGCAGTGTCCTGAGAGGCAGAGGTGAGAGCTCCAACCTTAGCATTATCAGGGGCCATCTCTCGAATGTTCACATCATTGAGAAGAAATCACAGGACCTTGAGAAACTCCTTGTGATCGAAAAGAGGACGTAGAATTTCGATAAACTGGATCAGTATACCAAGTAGTTGGAGCTGTTGGTAGGCACTATCAACTATGTCTAGTCGGCAACACCATCTGTAGATGCTCCAGCCGAGAAGATTGACGATCCATCACCGCCACATCAGCCACAGCCGAGCCAGCAGCCACCGGCAGTTCACCATGAGTATTACATGCAGACACCCGACCACGGCCAACCGTAGTCCAGATTTCCTCAATCAGTCGGATCCAGCATTCCCACCACCTCCTCTGATCAAAGAAGTAAATGGGGTATGGAGTAATGAGCGTAGTTGGCTCATCCTTCTAAAAACCCATATGGCCAAAAGCAAGCCAACATGCAGTACTACCAACCACAAGGTGTTCATTCTGGGCAGTCCTCGCAGCTGTCGCCACAACATCATCTGCCTCCCCAATATGCCAACGAATGGAGGAAGAACCAACACTACTAGTAGTCGTTGTACCACCATCAACCTCCTTATCATCAGTATGCGCCTGCTCCACCACTATAGTATCAACAGTATCCTCCTTCCTCCTACAATCAGTTTCAGCTTCCTCCAACACCGCAGCACCACCAACAATCGTTGCCTCAGCTCCCCCAGCAGCAATAGCGTCGTATGCATGCTGAATCTTCTGAGGGAAATCCCATGAATCCAACATTGGATTGCTTGGCCCAGCTTGTCAAAGGCCTAGCAGATATGACCAGGAAACTAGATGACCTGACTGCCACTAAAATTACCATTCCAACACAGGTCGAAGCTAACCCTAACATCTTCAAAAAGAAGGATCAGGTAGAATGTGATGTCCTGTCTATGCCTATAGAGTCAAATAATTGTACTATTGTTTTATTGAATGATGTAACTCTCAGGAGCGGTAGGACCTTGCATCTGCCTGCCACCAACAAAGGGGAGAATAAAGCTTCAGGTGAATCGTCATCTTCTGCATCAACCGTGCCAGCTATAGGGACAGGTGAGGAAGAAGAAGAAAGAGGAGCCAGTCCAGCTGCCACTGACCACCACCTGCATCAATAAAAAGCAAAAAAAAATCAGCAAAAACAAAAAGAAGATCGTCGCTGAAGTGAAGCCATGCTAGCCTTGGAGGAGCCGCCAGCAGCAGCCAATCCCACGCCAGACGATGGAGCAGAGGCCCTATTTTTTGCCTTCCACCAGCACCAACACCTCAGCTTCTAGATTGTACACCTTTTTGTAACCCAGATGTAAAACATTTTGTAGACGATGATTTTTTTTTGTATATAAGAACTCTGTTTTTGATTCCAACAATGTAAATATTCCTTTTCCTGATGCAATAAAAAAATCCAAAAAAATACAAAAAATAAAAGTACATTATCTGATCATGGAGTTGTGGATATCATTAATAACTTGACTGTTGAGATTCCTCTAATGAAGGCCATGGAGTACATGCCAACTGTGAAGAAAGGTTTGAAAGAAGCTTTTATAAACAAGCATCAACCAACACGAAAGAAAAGATGCAAACAAGTTGAGAAGCACGTTCTCACCATGACCACTGTAGCAACCGTCAACAATCTCCCATAGAAGAAGTAGGAAAAAGGAGCACCTCTTATCAGCTCCGAGATTTTTGATCAAATCTTCGAGCGCTCTCTGCTTGACAGCGGTTCTTACATCAACCTTATGCCCTCGTCACTATTGCAAGAATTTGGGTTAGGTCCGCTCAAGTAGACATGAATGATTCTTTAGTTCGCTCATTGATCCATCAAGCGACCTAGAGGACTTTTAGATGATGTTGTAAAGGTGAGGGAAATGCATTTCGCATTTAACCTTGTAGTCCTTGATATGGACTCTCCCGCACCCTTACTCCAGACTCCTATCATCCTTGTCCGACAATTCTTGCGCACCTCAGAAGCCATGGTTGATTATGGGTCTAGCAAGATCATGTTCAGCTCGAGTAATAAGAGAATCACTATAGACATGATCAGCGAGCCGAAAATCGTGACTGATGTGAGTCGTGCAGCAGAATGTGACTTTATGAAGAAAATCAGAGATATACTACTCTCTTTGGACGATCCATGGACCCAAGAAATCCTCTCTCTAGAGGAGGACTTGGAAAGCACAACCGACACATGCTTCGATGATATTTGGGATACAAAATCCAATGTGCTGATGCACCTTTTTGATCCCAATGCTTCATTCCAGTCCGAACATGATGAGCCTAGTGTAGAACTATTCGACACATTACCAGAATCTCAACAAAGTACTGAGGGTAGTATCTTGGCCAAAGTTCAGGCATCACATCCTACCACCAGTACAGTCTCTGAAGTGACTAACAAGCTGGCCAGATTGGAACCAGAACTCAAGCTACTTCCAGCAGGCTTGAAGTATGCATTCCTTTCAGGTGAAGAATACATGTACAAGGTCATCATCAGTGGCAGGATGACTCCGGAGCAAGAATATTGACTCCTCAAGGTTCTAAAAAAGAACCTCAAGGCACTTGGTTGGCATGTATTAGATCTCCGAGGGAAAAATCCAGCATTGTGATCACACCATATTTACCTGGACGAAGATGCCAAGCCATCCCGCGAAATCCAAAGAAGGTTGAATCCAAATCTCCAAGACGTTGTCATGAAAGCAATCATGAAATGGTGTGACACAAGCTTCATTTACTCCATCTGCGACTCAAAATGGGTGAGCCCCTTGCACGTAGTTCCAAAGAAGTCAGGGATTACTGTGGTTACAAATAAAAAAGGAGAGGAGATATCTACTCGGGTACCGACATCCTGGTGTGTATTTGTTGATTACCACCGTCTTAATGCATCAGCAAAGAAGGACCACTTCCCCTTGTAATTCATTGATCATGTTTTGGAATGATTAGCCAACAAGGAGTTCTTCTGTTTCAGGATGGGTACTCCAGGTACAACCAAGTGGCAATCGCCCCTAAGGACCATGAGAAGACTACCTTAGCTTTCCCGTTCGACACCTATGCTTTCAAAAGAATGCCCTTTGGATTGTGCAATGCACCGACGACATTCCAAAGATGCATGTTGCACTCTTCGCCAAGATGGTGGGAAGTTTCTTGAGGTGTTTATGGATGACTTCTCCGTCTATGGTGACAGTTTCAATTCTTATCTTGAGCACCTGGACAGAGTACTTCGGAAATGTCGTGAAGTCAATCTAGTGTTATCATGGGAAAAGAGTTACTTCATGGTCACAAAAGGAATTGTGCTAGGTCACGTCGTTTCCAAACATGGCATGGATGTCGACCCAGCAAAGGTGGGTGTGATTGCCAATCTTGAGCCACCTCAGACAGTAAAGAATGTGAGGTCATTCTTGGGGCATGTGGGTTTCTACAGAAGATTCATTCGAGATTTCAGTTGCATCGCCCGACCTCTAACAGAACTTTTATGCAAGGAGATCGAGTTTAATGTTGATCAGTAGGTTCTCCTTTCGTTCAATCAATTGAAGGAGCTTATCAATCAAGCTCCAGTATTACAGCCACCGGATTGGTCTCTTCCTTTCGAGATCATGACGGATGCGTTAGACTTTGTAGTTGGGGATGTTTTAGGACAGAGGAAAGACAAGGTTCCCTATGCCATTCATGATTCCAGCAAAACATTAGATGAAGCTCAAAGAAATTACACTGTAACAGAAAAAGATTTGCCGGTTGTGGTATTCGCCCTGGAAAAGTTCAGATTTTATTTTATTGGATCGAAAGTTACCATATTCGCAGATCACTATGCTATCAGATATTTACAGCAGAAGAAGGATGCCAAGCACAGACTCATTAGATGGGTCCTTCTCCTCAAGGAATTTGAATTTGAAATCAAGGACAAGCATGGAGTTCAGAATGTGGTAGCAGATCATCTCTCCTAAATTGACCATCAAGAGCCTCCGTTGAACAGTGCTCCCATTACAGAAACCTTTCCTGAAGAGTCAATTTTGGTTGTGGATTCACTCCCTTGGTATGCTGATATTGTCAACTACCTCATTTCAGGGGCAGTACCACCTGATTGGATGAAAATTCAGAAGGATAAATTCATGTCGACAATCCATTTCTACCAATGAGAAGATCCTCTCTTATTCAGGGAAGCGGCAAATTGCATTTGCGCAGGTGCATTCCCCAGGAGGAGCATCAAAGTGTCCTTTAGCATTGTCACTTGCTCGAATCTGGTGGACACCACTCTAGAGATAGGACGATAGCGAAAGTACTTCAATGTGGCTTCTGGTGGCCCACACTATTCAAGGATGTAGCCGCCTTCGTCAAACGATGCACCGACTGTCAGAGATTGAAGGGCACACTCATAGCAAAAGACTCGATGCCCTTGAAGATCATTCAGATAGCAGACGTCTTCGATGTTTGGGGCATCGATTTCATGTGACCTTTCCCTAATAGTCATGTATATGAGCACATCCTCCTCACCGTCGACTATATGAGTTGCTGGATTGAAGCTATCCCCGCTCGAGTCGCCGACAGCCGGATAATATGCCAATTTCTAAGAGAGAATATCATTTCACGTTTCAAGATTCCGAAGATTCTTATATCAAATGGGTGTAGCCACTTCATAAATAAAGAGGTCAAGAAATTAACGAAGGAATATGGCATCGACCATCAAGTCACATCTCCTTATCATCCACAAACCAATGACATGGCAGAATTATCGAATAGAGAAATCAAGACGATCCTTCAAAAACTTGTGAGTCCGAACAGAAAGAGTTGGTCCCAACTCTTGGACTCCATCCTATGGGCATACAGAACAACTTACAAGTCTCCCTTGGGCATGTAAGCCTATCGTCTTGTATATGAAAAACCATGCCATCTGCCCGTAGAATTAATTGATAAATCCTTGTAGGCAATCAATATGTGCAATTTGGACTCACAAAGTAGGGGTCAGAAAAGGAAAGATGATTTGAACATACTCCTGGAATTCTGAGACTATGCATATGATAACACATTGATATACAAGGAGAAGGTGAAATGTTGGTAGGACCGACACATCAGACGAAAGACCTTCGAATCTGGGCAGAAAGTGTGGTTATTTGATGCAATGTTTAGGATATTATTGGGCAAATTAAAAAGCAAATGGACAGGGTCATTACAAGTTCGTGAAGTGTGCGACAATGGAAGTATTGCCATATCAGAATTGTCTCCTAACGCACAACCATTCGTTGTTAACAATCAACTACTGAAGACCTACCTTGAGCTTGATACTTTCTTGGTCGTTGTTGACTCAATCCAAGTTCTACGCTCTAACGATACATCCACAATGCTGGCAGCATCAAAAGATTCAGACAATGCACCTCAAAAACTTTTCCTATGATTTCTTCTCTTTTCTTCTCTTCTTCTTTTCTTCTTTTCCTTTCTATTTTCTTTTTTTCTATCAAAAAGGTGTCACCCCTTGTTGTCAGTCTTCTATGCTTATGATGTAATTTGTCCTAAATATAGGGGGGTGAGCACCCAGAGTCCTTTCATTCGTTGCTCCTCTCTGTTGTCTCATCATGTTGTCTATACTTTGGGATATCTTACCCTAAGTATAGGGAGAGACAACCTGAGTATGATATGTTCATTCTCACCCTTGACCATCCCTGCCTTGTGTACAGTTTGTTATACTTAGGATTTTTTGATCCTATGTATAGGGGGGACACTCAACTTCCTGTTCATTTATTGTCTCCTCATTCCTTCATTATTTAGATTTTTCTATATTCAGTCCGAGTTATGTCTTTTCTTTTTCTCTTTGATCTATGAGGACATAGCTCGAGCTAAGTATAAAGGGGTCGTATATACTATGTATATACTTTAAGCCATAACTCGTAATTTTGTATTTTATTTTAAGTAATACCTATGGATAAAAATAATGTTAAAATTCATTACAATATTCTAATAAAAGATGTTTGTAACTCCTCAGACTCTTATTGTATATTATGATTAATAAATCAGGCAAAAATGCTTTTTGCAAAATGTTTGAAAAATAGTTTAAAACTCTTTTTAAAAAATCTTCTAAAAGCTGTTTGGAAAATATTTTGTAAAAATTGTTCAACCTTTGTATAT
Organism: Ottelia alismoides; assembly: GCA_037367405.1. Lineage (NCBI taxonomy): Eukaryota > Viridiplantae > Streptophyta > Magnoliopsida > Alismatales > Hydrocharitaceae > Ottelia > Ottelia alismoides. The sequence continues at coordinate 410,758 of JAZKJV010002336.1, read as the reverse complement.
ATTTTTCTTTGCAAAAATTTATTTTCTTTATGTGAAATATAAATGTTTGAAAACCTTTTGCAAATGGTTGGAAAAATGGTTGCAAAAATATCTTGAAAAATCTATATATAGTATTTGAAAAAAAAACCTTTCCAAAATGATTTTTAAATCTGTGTAAATGTTTGCAAAACTATTTGTGAAAATTATTTTGGACTATAGTTTTCAAATCGGTTGCAAAATGATTTTCAAATAACTTTGAGGAGTGTACACACTATACTCAAAAATCTTTACAAATGTAAAAAAGTGAGCAATAATCCCTTGCAAATCCTTTAAGAACCAAAACCCTTTTATACATAAAACATATATCCATGTAAAGATATGTACCCATTCTTTTTGTATATACCGATTAATAATGTAGGTTAGAAATATCATTGCAAAATGATTTGAAAAATGGTGTGACCCGTTTGGAAAACTTTTTGTGAAATATTTTCAACTTTTGTAAAAATATTTTGAATTGCAAAAATTCTTTTCTTTGTAAGAAATAAAGAATTTGAAAACCTATTTCCAAATAATTTTGAAAATGTTTTGTGAAAATATTTTAAAAAAATGTATATATTGTTTGAAAAATCTTTGCAAAATAACTTTCAAATATTGTGTACTATAGTTTCCAAAGTTGTTTTCAAATAAATTTGAGGAATAAATGCATTATTAAATGAAAATGAATATATAAATAAACATAAAATTCTTTACTAATTGTACATAAATACTTAAATAAAACATAAAATTAATTATATAAATCTTGTAAATTCTTAATTCTTGGAAATAAATAAAAAGAAGCATGCCCATGTAAATAGCTGTACATATTTTATACTTTGTGTCAAAATTCTTTTTATTTGTAAAATTCTTTATGTAAAAATTCTCTTTTTCAGATTTTTTGAAAAATTTTGCATCATTCTTTGCACCATTGTACATTGCATTTGCATAGCATTCATGTTCTTTTCAATTAGCTTGATGATTGAACACGTCAAATAAAGTCGAAGATTGGAGCTTAGTTGGACCTTACTGCACCTATTTGCACTGGAACCTTGTGGGAACTAGGTTTAGGGTACTTCACGTCCACTAGGACTTAATTCTTTAAGACTCAGGGCTGGGTTCAAGTCACCTCCAAAACTAACTAGAACTTTCGAGATGCACGCATGACTCATGTTGTTCGTGACCTAACTTGGACACTTGCACCTTTCACTTGGCTCAACTCAGTTGGAGTGGTGAGGGGGTTGGATTTGCTAGTCTGAGACGCACACAGGTGGAAACATTCATCCTCGTCTAGGGAGGGAAGTGCACCCCAACCTGGTTCGGTTCCAATGAAGTCTAAAGACATGAGAGTGTGGGTTGCAATAAAGCTTCAAAAGACAGATAGTCTTCTAGCTCAAGAGGAAAAACTCCTTATGTAAATACTGCAGTGAATAGTATGTTTGAAAAAAAAGTCCAAAAAGTGGACATGCTTGAAAATAAAAAATAAAATGCCTACTAGAGTATAGAAAATAAGCAATCTTGAGCATCAAAGTTATACCATGTGAGCCTACAGCTGGATGACTTGACTACACTGGTCAGTCATCTTAGGATAGGTATTTGCATTCGCTACCATCCATTCTTTTCTTCACCTCCTCCTCTTGAGTAGGATGCCACTTGAACATAGAAGGGAATACCCCGCTCCTCGAGGACAGAGTGATGGATTGGGGAATTATTGGGTTGTCATTCTGGAGAAGTCAGTTCCTTTGTCGTTTCAGATGGGGAGAGCCACTATCACTTACACCATACAAGTCAGCTTTGAAGTCATAAGGGTTTGCTTATAATGTGGGCAAGTTCTGACCTGGCAATTGAGGTGTGTTGAACCGAGTTCTGCGACTCTCGAATGCTATTGTGTTTTAAATTTGCTTCCCAACCAGGTTCCACACACATTCTCACATCAAGGTCTAACCCGAGCTCCAAGCTTTGATTTTGTAAGGACAAGTTTTACACCTAAAAGCAATTCTATTCATTCTTTCTTTTTCTTTTTCTTTTCTTCTTTATTCTTTTTGTACTTATTGCATAAGTGTTTGCTAGGGACTAGCAAAGGAAAGTATAGGGGGTGATGAATCTCCATTCCATCACCTTTATTCTATCATTTTGGCCTTACAAACCCTAGTTAATGCATGTAAATAGCATTAATTTGTACAAAATAACATCCATCATTTATTAAATTTATTGGGTAAATAATATTGTTTTTAATGCCAAAATTATAAAATAAAGAAAAGAAAAGAAAAAGGAATAAAATATTGAAAATATTTTATGACCTAAAACCCGAGACCAAGTAAAGAATTGAATTGGTCGACAGGGAATAAAGTAGGGGGAGATAAGGGCCAAAATGGAATAAAAACCAAATTCTTTTATTCATTATTCATGCATTTTTTAATCCTTCTTTAATCATAAATGTTTATTCATCAAATAAAGAAACATTGAACATAAAAGTTGTAGATAATAATGTAAATAAAATACAAAATTAAGTTTGTACAAACTTAATACACTGTGTACATTTTATACTCAAAACAAAAAGCCAAAACCAAACTTCACAGACCCATATCATTCAAATAAAAACTCAAAACATATCAAAATCACCTCTAATTTTCGATACTTTTCACGAGCTATTTAATGGTGGTGGTTCATATTTTTTGGAGTTACTGTGTTAAAGTTAGGTTTTTTACCCTTATTGTACATTCTACTGATGAAAATATTCATTTTATTCATCCCTTATTATTTTTACAAATTCATATTTTTATAATTTTTTAAATATTATCTATAACATATGTGTATATTAAATTAGAATAAAACTAGAAAGAAAATGAAAAATAAAACAAGTCTATGTAATTATATAGGCAAAACAACTATGATTATACATGTATATAAATAAAAGGGGAAAATCATTCTTTAATTATTTATTCTTTTATAATTTTACAATATTATAAATATTACTCATATTCTATTAAAAATATAAAACCAAAATTAAATCGAATAAAATACATTAAAATAAAAAGATGTATATAAAAAATAGGTAAAATACCTATAAATATACATATACAATTCACATATCTATTTCCTTAATTATACAAATTACATCATAAAAATAAAATAAGAATATATTTATACTCACAAAAATAAGTTATAAACATATAAAATAAAATAATAAAATAATAAAATAAAATAAATAAAATAAAAATAAAAATGTACAACACATTGATGAATATACCTATAAATACACTAATAAAAATTAACTACTAATAAATAAAACAAAAAAATTCTACTAATAAGTTATAGACATGAGGTCTCTTGTTTTAGAGACTTGATCGCAACTGCGCTTCAAGAGGTAATCCAACATCCTACTTGTGGTTGGATGAAACGATCCAAGACGTGTTATTTGATTATGTAGTCTCATCATTTAAAAAAATTTTCAATTCCGCTACACCAAGCAACTAGTGTGATTAGTCGCTCTGATCTGATATGATGCAATCATCACACTTCTATGATGTGCTGAAGAATTTTTTCCATATCCCTTAACCAGGTCCCGAAGTACCCATCTTAGAGTCCTTAGTGCTTCGAACTTGCATTCCAAGTGCTCCAGTCTTCTTTGATCTCGAGGCCCATATCGAGGGACCCTGCCAATTTTGAGCATCCCAACTGATGTAGAGGAGACTAGGCTCTATTTTGGCCCATCTAGCAGTGCTCCAGGTAGCTGAAGGATGGAGATCCAATTGTATGAAGATCGCTTAGGTGAAGCTTCAACCGTGTTCTTCCAGGCCACTCTACAACCGTCAAATTAAGAGCTTCGTATAGAGTGCGTAGCTGTCGTTGGATCAAGCCAAGCTTCCACCGACCGATCTCTTGAGATATCTAATATCAAGCATCCAACGACGATGGGGTATCCACCATCCACCACGTGCCACATGTCCAATTAATTCCATCATCACCATTGGATCGAATGCTAGTTTGGGTAAACATCAAAGATGCCCCACTCTTTTTGTAATTACAATTTAGTACTGTATATATTGACTTTAGATTTATTTTTTGTGTAAAAATTATCGAAGGTTCCTCGAACATCTTTAATATTGCTATCAAGTCCCTCGCCAAGTCACCTCACATGGACAACTACGTGAGGTTCCTTGGGAATTTTGTAAGGAAGCCCCTTCAGCTTCCCCTATTTGGTTTTAATCCTATATTTTGTATAATTAGTGTATTATTATGGTTTTAATCCTATATTTACATGGATACCCTAAAACTGATATTTTATTACAGAAATACCCTTGTTAGTCTTGTATTTTGTTCCTCATTCATTTATTTTTAATAATCAACTCCTATGCAATATAAAGGTTGGGAGAATTATTATAGAGGATTGATGTATTATTGTTTCATACCCTATTTTTATTTTGCTATTTACTAGCATTTCTCCATATATAAAAAAATAGAATAGGAGATATTTGATCCATGTTTGCTTATAAAAATAAAAAATAGAAAACTAACTTTAAAAGATCTAAAAAAATACATAGTATTTATTATATATTTTAACTCTGAAATAAAAATAAAAAATATAAAATAGATAAAAAATAAAATCGAAAAACCCTGGAAAACTCATAAAATTTAGTAAAACATCTATAAAATTCAAAAAAAAAATTCTGTTGTAGTTTTTATTTTATGAAGTATATATAAAAATGGTTTTTAGAAAATTTGACATTACACATATTTTTTAAACACAAATCAATCCCACTTATTTATATAATAAATAACTCCCTGATTTGCATATTTAAATACAATAGAAAAAAAACAAATTAGAAAATATATAAAAAATGGGAAAATAGAGAAAATATAAAAAAATTAAAAATACAAAAAAATATTTTGTAAATGTTAACTATTTATACGTATATTTAAAATTATAAGAACCTATATATACTGTATGGGAAAAAGGAGTATGCTCCTTGGCAGCACGTAATTTACATGCTCCCACCCTTTTTTTCTCCATATTTTTTATTTTTCTGAAATGGAACCTAATGGAATTTAGATAAAAATATGTCTCCATGGTGTCATTTAAAATTTGACTTAATTCGAGACTTCTATCCCCTTCATCAAGACTATCAAATTTTAACAGTCACAAAATTGTTGAAATTGACCCCCTTCAGATGGAAGTGTTAGAAACGTATGTTTTACACGAAATTTGAAACACATTTTCCATTTATTATTATAATTATATCCCCCCAGGTTTCATTTCAAAAAAAAAATTAAAAACATTTACGGAAAGAAAGGTGGGAGCATACTCTTATATTCTCCCAGGGAGCATACTCATTTAACCCATACTATATATACTATATAATACTTATATAATAATGAATAATAATATTATTAATTAAAAATAACTAATATATATTTAATCCCTTAAAAAAGGATAGTTCTTGTATATATTTCCATATATTTCAATATTTTTATTTAGTGTATCCCTTATATATTATTTATTTTATCTATTATATAATTATTATATATACACATATTATATCATAAAAGAAAAGGAAATTAAAAATTTCCAAAAATGAAAAGAAAATAAAAATATAAATATAAAAAGAGGTAAAATATTAAAAAACTGCAAAAATTGAATATAATTTAAAAACCCCCAAAATTTAAAAACTAACAAAGTTCAAAAATAATAATTATTTATTTTTATTATTAGATAATAATTGAACCTATCCACATTTGCTTCCATTGGTATGACCCTTACTAGGTGTCATTGTACATCATTTGTACGTTATAAAAAATTTCACCCTACATCTTATTCATTGTTTATTCTATGTTGTGGGTTAATTGTTTGATGAATTGATTGATTGACGCATCGAGAGTTGAAATAGGGTCGATACTGCAATCATCGGATCTGGCTTGTCGGACACCTTATGCTCCTCCAAGACCGGACGTTAGACACATCTCATCGACCACTTCAACAAAAGCACGTCGTTGCCAGGGAGCAATAATTAGGATGGGATATTAGGAATATTAGCTATTAAATTTATTTCTATTTCTTTTTATTTTAATATTTATTTATTTGTTCTATCATTTCTTTTTGTTGACTTTTCTATGTGGGCTTGCTACTCTAGGACAACCTTTTAGGATGCTAAGGCAGCCAAGTAGTGCGAAGGTCGGTCCCTTCTTTGCAGATCAACCAGAGAAACAGGAGATAATATTGAGGAGAAGAGACGAACATACTAGCTTTAGTATAGAATTTTTATTTTGTGAGAGAGACTCTTCTGTTTTTGTAAAATAATTGTAATAGTTCAAGGACTTGGACATATAAAACACTAGTAATCCTATTTTATCAGATATCTATTCACCTCAGGGCTTGCTCTGTTTTTCTTGTGTTTTCTCGGCCTTCTTCTTTTTTTCCTCCATATTTTTCTCTTTATCTTATTTTATTTCCATGTTTTGAATTTTTAGCTTTCTTTTATTTTGTTTTATGTGCTTGAAGCCCCTAGTTCTATGTTATTATTTGGAGAGTCAAGTAGACTTAGGTCCACACAATTAATAGAATCTTGTATCTATAGATTGTTGGACAGGGGTAAATAATAAATTTGTGCTTCCCGAATAGAAGTTCCTGCTAGGATGGATTTCTCTTGCAATCATATATGTTATATTTTATTTTATGTGTGGATCATCTTGTATGTAGACTGCTGGATTCAGGTACCTATCCTCATCTCCAGCTTCTGCATTCATTGAATTTCATGCATCAACTTTTCTGAACTCCTTCCCATGTTTTCTTAGACATGGGTAATAAAAGGAATCAAAAAATTCATTAGATGTTTTATTTCTCAAACCAAAAATGTGAGAACCAATAAAATTAGGACTATTAATTAAACTCGACCCTAAAACCAAATGTAAAGGACAAATATCATTGTTATGGGAAGAGTAATTCCCTCATTATAACGGGTACCAATCAGACTGAGTGAGGTATGCACACATAAGGATTAGAGCCCCCAACCTCAGACTTGTGCCCTAAGCACTTGGGTAGAATCTTGGGACTTGTTATTGTTGTAAGCACATTCCTCTGACTTTAGATGAAGTGATCCAGTGTTCTAGTAGCTGTGCTACGTGAACTGGAACACAACCACACTAGGCAACTACACCTATGAGTTTGTAAATATTTGCTTTGTAACCTAACTCTAAAAAAGAAAAGATAAAAAGACCAAATTTCACGATCTTTATATTGTTGAGTAGGTGAATTGTGGGGTGTTCGATTTAGTTTGTTTTGTGTGTGTTCGATTACTCCGTGCATTTGCAACTTTTTCTTTCATGTTTTCACTTAACTATCGTGCTCACATCATTCTAGCCTCTTAAATATTGAGATGGTTGACTGGAGCTATTTTTATCTGGATTTTGGGGTATTTTTCTCACTCCACTCCAGTCAGTGCACCTCCATTTTATCGCGAGGAGTTTCACCATGATTTTTCTTTTTGTAAATATCCACCGCATCTACAATTTCAGCCACCGGATTTTGACCATTATCCACCACCACAATTTTTTAACCCACCATCATCCCCTCCCGGTACTGAGCTTTTAGACTCACCTCTCATGAACACCGCTCTTAACCACATGACCCGATTAGTGGAGAAAATGCAAAAGAGGATAGATGACCTTACCACACTAAATAAAAGCCACACTATCACTTCACCTTCTGGAAAAACGGAGTCACGAGAGGCCACCCATGGGAGATCACAATCACCGAAAATACAAAAAATGAAGAAAAGATTAAAAATCCAAAAAGATAATAATGAAAGACACCTAGCCGGGATGGAATGTGAGGAGAGGGCACCAATGCCACCCACTTTGCTCACACATGCACACAACACATTTCTCACCCACCCACCCTACAAAGATGTCACTGTGCAGGCTGATTTTAGTAATCCATGTGTACATGATGATTCTGACTTCGTAACTAGTGAGAAAGAACTAAATAACATAAAGAACTTGTTGACCAACCCTGAAATGGTGGCAGCTATTCTGTATATTTTTGGTGCCCCACTTTGAAATTCCATGAACATTATTCATGCAGCCAAACCCAAGAAAAAGAAGATACGTCATAGGACCGAGCTCCATGTTCTGACCATTGCCATTGCCCACACCATCAACCATCGTCCGCCCAATGAGAAAAGGGATGCCAATACACCCTTTGCTAAATGTGCCATTTCTTACCATCAATTTTATCATACTCTCATTGACAGCGGTACATCGATTAATAGAATACCCTTCTCACTTGTCGAGACACTTAATCTAGGGCCTCTAAAGAAAACCAAGAATATTGGTTAAATTCCTTACCAATCAATAAAGAGACTAAAGGGTATTCTTGAAAATGTTGTCCTTCAGATCCAGGGCTTGAGCTATACTGTAGACTATGTTTTACTTACACTAGAGACCTCCACCTCTATGGAGGGCACTCTAATCATCCTAGTTCATCCTTTTCTCTCTATAGTGAAGTCCGTTATTGATTATGTATATGGAGAGATATGCTTTCTCTCCCATAATGAGAGTGTGCAAATTGTGATGATTACCAGACCTACTACCAGTTAGAAACCCACACCTAATGAGAGTACCTGTGTCAGGCGACTCAGAGGACAATGACCTTTTTGTCAAGATCAGATATGTTTGATTTTCCACAGATGATACCGAGACCCGAGAATTCCTCTTCATGGGGGAAGACTCAAAAAGCATAGACCTATGTATTCCTTCTTATAGTGTGTGGTGATGTGTTTATAAGATATGCAATATTTACACCATAGACTTTTTACTGCATAGGGCAACTAATGTTGAGACTTCCTAGGCCGGACTTGACCATACTACATCTACTGATGAGTTCATGCCTTTTCATTTTGAGACCACTAAGGACTTCCACCTTGTTGACCCTGATCAAGATTCGTCAACTGTTGACCCTGATATCGATTTGCACCCTGTTACATCCATTCCTCAATGATTACACAAGAAGATACGGTTTCTACCTTCTTGATCACTCTACAATCATCATCTTGTATATTCACTTTCGTTTCTTTCTTTCCATCTACCAATCTCTTGTCCACCTCGATTCGTGTGTTTGCCTTGCTTAGGATGTGATTTATCCTAAGTATAGGGCAGGTGGACAAGTCAAGTGTTCTTCCTTGTTTTGTTTCATCACACTTGCCGTTGCTTATACTTAGGGATCTCTTACCCTAAGGTGGAGTGATGTGTTCATTCTTAGATTTCATTTCTCATTTTTCCTTTTTATTTTCATTTTCTACCATTTACTTTTCTCCTCACTTCTGTTTATACGTAGGGATATTTTACCCTCAGTATTGGGGGAGATAAGTCAAGCTAATATTTGTTCATCCTTACCATCGATCATACTTGTTTTATGTACAGTATGCTATACTTAAGATTAGTGTATCCTAAGTATAGGGGTGATGATCGACCTTTCATTCTTTTATGTAGTTGTTGTAGTATAGACTTTCTTATACTCAACATGAGTTATATCTTCCTTTTTCTCTTTGATCACTATGAGGACATAGCTCCAACTAAGTATAGGGGGTCGTATATACATTGTATATACTTTAGCCATAACTTGTACTTTCGTATTTTTGAATAATATGTATAATATACTCTACGGGTAAAGGATATACAGTAGATCAACTATAAAGAACACACCTGTACAACTTTTTTCAAAATTCTTTGTAAATATGACTAATAAATCAGCTCAAAAATGTTTTGCAAAATGATTTGAAAAAGAGTTGGAAAATGTAACTCTTTTGAAAACTTTCTGGAAAACTTTTTGCAAAATGTTTTCAAACCTTTTTAAAAATCTTTTGTAAATATTTGCAAAAAATTATATCATTTCATTGAATTTTTTTTAAATTAGTTTGCAAATGATTTGGAAAGTGTTTGTAAAAATATTTTTAAAAATCTATCTGTACCCTTGGGAAAATCTTTATAAAATGATTTTAAAAAATTTATATATTTTTTGTAAGTTGTTTGTCAAAATTATTTACAAAATAGAGCTTTCCAAATGGTTGCAAAAATGTTTTCAAATTATTTTGAGAATGTTGTATATAATTATCAAATAAAATTCTTTATATATGTGTATATCCCTAGTATAAAATCTATAAATAACAACTAACTCAAGTACAAATTCTTAGTGTAAATCCTACATCTAATGCTTGTAAATAAGCATGCACATCTATGTAAAAATATTTATATTCTTCTGTTACTAACCTTTAATAAAAATCCTTAAAATTTTCAAAATTTTAAAAAAATGATTTTTCAAAATGCCTTCAAAATTGCGTAATATTTTGAATAACATGTTCAAAAATCCATAAAAATTCAAAATAAGAAAATAGCTACACAAATTTTTCTATTCATTGCATTTTCCGGATTGATAATGACAATTAAACTATTCTAAGGAAATCCTAAGATTGGAGCTTGGATGGACCTTAATCCACTTAATCACAAGAACCTTATAGGAACTGGAATCGAGACACTTCAGGTCTTGTAGACATAATTCTTTGAGACAATAAGACTTGGTTCATTTGTCACCTTGATTGTCAAAGAAGAATATTTCAAAACACACACATGACTCTTATCGATAGTGACATAACTTGGATACATGCACCTTACACTCTGCTCAACAAAGTTGAAGTAGTAGAGGGCTGGATTTACCGGCATGAGACACGAGCGAATGGAAAAATATGAAGTGATAATCCGTGGCCAGTATACCCTATCCCGATCTAGTAGCGATGAGGTCTAAGGACATGAGGTTGTGGGTCGCACTAAAGCTTCAAAAGAGGGATAGTTTACCGGCTTAATAGAAAAAAATCCTTATGTAAATGCTGTTGTAAATAGTCTTCAAAATAAAAAAAATTGAAAATCAATCACTAAAAAAAGTAGACGGGCAAAAATTAAAGAAAAATTAATTCTCGTCAAAGTATGTATATATATTAAATAAGCAAGCTATGCTTCAAAGTCAAAGTATTCATGTGAGCCTGCAGCTAGATGACTTAGCTACACTGGTCAAGCATCCTAGGATTGGTCCAATGTGGTTTTCCATCCATTCTCTTCTCCACCTCCTCTTCTTCAGTCGATTGCACTTGAATTTAAAAGGAAATACCACTCTCCTAGAGAAAAGAGTTGTTGGATTAGAGAATTAGGGTCACCATGTTGGAGAATACTATCTCTTTACCGCTTCAGTCGAGAGGAGCTACACATCACTTACATTGTACAAGATACGTTCATAGTCATTAGGGTGTATGTATGACATAGAGTTGTTCTGACCTGGCTTTTGAGGAGATTTGGACCGACTTTTGTGGTTCTTAGAGGCTGTTGAGTTTCAAGTCTACTTTCTAATACGGTTCTGACCAAACTTAACTATTAAAGGTCTGACTGAGCACCAAACATTGATCTTATGAATATACGTATAAAAGTAAAAATAATCAACCATTCTTTTTCTTTTCTTTATTTTCTTTTTCTACACTCATTAGCATAAGTGTTTGGTAGGGACTAGCAAAGGCAAGTATAAGAGTGTTATTAATCTCCATTTCATCACCTTTATTTTTTCATTTTGGCTTTAAATCCCTAGATAAATGCATGGTTATATCATTAATTTGTATAAAATAACTCTATAATTGACTCAAATTACTATATAAAAATATGTATTAATTCCAAATTAAAAGAAAAAAGGAAAGAAAAGAAAAAGAATGAAGTGTCAAAGATACTAAATGACCCTAGACCCCGAGACTCAGTCATCATGATGACTTTGTCAACAAGTAATAAAGTCAGGGGAGATAGGGAAGACCATTGTACATAAAACACCATTAAACACTAATTATTTTACTCAATAAATAGGCTATTAGGACCTATTTTATTCTTTATTTTTTATACCTCAACTAATAAAACCCTCAACGTGAAAGTTTTACAAAAAAAACAAAGAAACGTACAAAATTTGTTTAAATAAAAAATAATACACATTGCACCTGGCACACACAGAGAAAAAAGGCGTAAAGAAAACTTCCCAGACCTGTATATCCTCCATACATACTCTAAGTTGAATAAACTCACCTTTATCATTCATAAAACTAAATTATCTAATTAATGAATGTTGTTTCATTTAATTTGTAGTTGAGATGTAAAAGTTGGCTTTTGGGTCCCTATTGTATTATATACATGTATATAATATTCAATATATTTATTCTTTATATTTATATCTTTATTATATTTTTATATACTTGTAAATATTATTCAAAATACATGTAATCAATAAACATAGAATAAAATCATGAAAAATACAATAAAAAATAAAATATTTAGCTAAACTGTACCCATATATACATGTGCATATCTATGTAAGTACATAAATAAAATCAGAAAAATAAAATAAAAATGCGTAAATAGGTATTTAAATATATTATAATTATATAAAATATGTATATATAATAATAAAATATAGAATACAAAATAAAAAATATACCTTATATATAAGTAAATATTCCTTTAATTATACTTGTTAAAAATAATACCTAATAATTGACCTTGTAAAAATAGAAAAATCATAATACAATATTATATAAACTAATTAAAAAATTTTATTTTGACTTTTATTGATTAATTAAATTTCTGAATTATTTTCATTTGCTTATTCTTTTTCCTCGATTCTGTCGTTTAGTTGTAGACGTTGACAAATTAGAGGCATGGGATTGTTGACCTGGGGTCAACTATCCTCCCTCCTAAGGTCTGCTCTCTGTTGGACACAAACATCCCCTTTTCATCTATTTATCCTCCATGATACACTACCCAATTCAATTGGACTTCTTCATGAAATTTCTTCTATGTACATCCATCCTCCATGCCTGACCTTCCCCTTGGGCTGTAGAGCATCGATTTGCTCGATAACCATTGCTTTTTACTGTCCTTGACCTATGTATAAATAAGAAGCTCCGCCTCCTTTTGAATTTTTTATCCTTCTTGGTACGTCGGGCCCTCATGTCCGTTCCTAAAATAGGTTTCGCTTGGTGACAATTTGCTCCCTATCGGATTTGCAATGCATCAAGGGCATCATCGAAGTGATCCACCAACATCGAAAGTTCTCCTCTTGGTGGTCTTGCTTACTCAGTTCAAGGCCAGAGTCGAGGCATTTTACTGTGCTTTTTAGGTAATTTTCTTCATTACCTTTCAATTTAGTAATTTAGTTAATGAATTATCATTTGTTTTAGTTTATATCCAGGACAATCACAGTACGATGGAGCTTAGTGCTCCGACCATCATTCACACGTGTTGACAACCAGTTCTAGCCACATTTCCACTTTCACAACCTTTGTAGCAACCCATATCTCGACAATCTACATTAGATTGAGTCCACCAATCTCTATCCTCCACCTTTCATGGAAAAGCACATGCCCCAACCAATTTCCACCCAATCTCCATCAAATATCAACCAAGATCCTTTGTTAGAGCTTCACCATTCTATTCCTGCAAGTACTTGGTCCTAAAGGACCTATCTAAGGGTCATTAGTGACTCGAACAAGCACTCAAGGTGCTCCAATCTTCTTCAAACTCCAGGCTCTTATCGAGGGGGCCTAGACACTTTTGAGCATCTGAGTTGTTGCAGAGGAGCCTACACTCAATTTTGGTCCATCTAGCAGTGCTCCAGGTGTCTAGAATACTGAGTTCCAGTTGATTAAAGCTTTCCCAACTGAAGCTTCAATTGTGTTCTACAAGGCCACCTTATGACCATTAGATCAAGAGCTTCGTCCAAAGTACGCAGCTGTCATCGGATCAAGCTGAGATTCTACCATCTAATCTCCAGCAAGATCTAATCCCAAGCGTCCTGAACGAAGGGGTATTCACCATTCAACACATTCCATGTGTCCAAGTGGTTCATAAACGTCGTTGGATGTCATGATATATTGGGTAAACATCTAAGAAGCCCCCTCTCTTTTTATAATTACATTTTAGTCCAACAAATATTGACTTTAGTTTTCATTTTTGTGTAAAAAAGATCGAAGGTCCCTTAAACTTCTTTAATATTGGTAATAGATCCCTTTCCACGACAACTCACATGTCCAACCATGGGAGGAGCCTAGGGAATTTTGCAAGGAAAACCCTTCAAATTCCTTTATTTAATTTGAATCCTGTATTTTATATAAATAGTGTAATATTTTGGGGTTTTTTGCACATAGATCCTGAAAATTCTATTTTATTGCAAAAATATTCCTGCCTTTATTATATTTTATTTCTTGTTATTTAATTTTTAGTAATTAGCTCTTTTGCTCTATAAATGTTGAGAAAGTTATTGTAGGTGGCTGATATATTATTGGTTCGTGCGCTATTTTTATTTTGGTATTTTCTTGCATTTCTCCATTTATTAAAATTAGAATAAATGCTATTTATTTCTCACTTTCATAAAAAAATATGAAAAATTAAAAAAAATCATCTTTAAAAATTCAAAAAAAATATATAGTTTATATTATTATATCTTATTCTCCACTCCAAAAATTCACAAAAAACATAAAATGAAAAAACTAAAATTTAACAACCCTAAAGACTCTAAAAATCAGTTAAAAATCTATACAATTCAAAATAAAATCTAATGTATATTTTTATTTATATTATATAATATATATTAAAAATAGTCTTGGCATATTTTGACTATTATTATATTTTTAAACCCAAAACAATCCAGCCAATTTATATAACCGTTGGCGTGATTTTACGCAGTCTAAGAAGTTGATTTTACCACGTCATTGTTATTCCATGAAAAGATGTAATCGAAAAAATAATGTTACAACCACAAGCATAATGAAAACACATAAGATGTATAGTACAAGTAGAGGTTCATATCCGTAGGGACTAAGCAAACACGCAAATTTCATTCTTTTTCTAAATTTGATTCAAATTTTAATCTATTACGATGAAAGAAAAATTTTGCTAGGGAGAGACGAGAAAATGTAATCTCTGGAGACAACATATTCTAGAACATAAAATAAACAAAGGAATGCATGAGTGGAACTAAATAAGAAAATGAGAGCCGAATTGTAAATTAAGATAGATGAAATAAGGTGACATTTGCAATATTTCAAACATAATGGAAAGTAAACTTGCAATGTATTAAAGAAAACTTAGAGTTGAGAAGGAACCCTACAAAATAAAAATGTTGTCAAGTTCAATTTAAACAATACCACTAATATAAAAAATGCAAGATAACTTATAACATGATAGTTGTTTCCTTTAAGTTCAACTTAAATAAAATAACTAAGGGAAAAAAGACAAATGAGAGAGGATGGGAATTCTTGTGTATCGGAATCTAGAACAGAGACGAAAGCGAGGAGACGGTTCGAGGTGGAACGAAGAGGACATCGCGGAGGCGGACGTGCGCACAAGGTAGCGTGCGTAAGGAGGAAGTCGCGCGAGTTGGTGGGAGCATTAGCAGGGGCTGATCGCACACATGGGCACACGTACGGATGGGTGCGGAGAGAAGGTATTGGCCGTGTGGGCTAGTGTACGCGTGATGTATATGAGGAGAAAGTCAAGGATGAGAACTGTTGGTGGACGAAGGAGGGCTGCAAGAGTGCTGAGAGAGAGTGAGAGAGAGAAAGACTACGTCCATGGAGTGATCATCAGGGAGAGAGAGTGTAGGGAGGGGTAATTTTGGGTGAGTGATCAGCCTCTCCTCTTCACGATGCGGAGCCTCTCTTCTTACAGTTGCAATGGGTGGCTTATTTTGTACCTTCACATAAAGATAAAAGTTAATGCATGCGTGGGAATTATGGGGAAGGGTTTGCATGGGAAAGGGATGGAGTATTATATGCTTGCATGGGAAAGAGAGGGAGTATTATATGCTTGCTTAGGAAAGAGTTTGAGTGGGTACGTGGGGGCTCTATGCTCATGAGAAAGAGAGTGGTAAAATTGCAAACTTCATCCTTCCATTTTCAATACAAAAATGTTGAGGTAAGTAGAGATTTAATCTTGAAATAATATGTTTGTCTTTTGATTATCTTCAATGCTATAAATCCAATGAAATTTATTTTCTCCCTTACTATAATAAATATAACTATGATTTGTTTTGATTATACATATAATTATTTGAGTTATATTTTGGTTATTTAGCATGGATGAATATAAATTTTAGTGTTGAATGCATTCCCACCATATAATTCATAAGTCATATATAGATATATTTGTATCAATAGAGATCGTTGAAATATTTTATCCAGATATATGATCATGAATAGTCGGTTTATACTTTGACTAGACGTCTTTCATATGTATTAAGTGGTTTTCTCTACTGTGTGCATGTAATAAATAAAATGTCTATTATGCAAATTTGGAGTTTATAGATTAAATATTAAGGCTATACTCCACATAATTTAAGCATGTTATAACAATATATAATGTAATCATCAATAACTCTTTGATTGTTATATTAAAATACCTTAGAAACACCTGAAAATTATCAAAAAATATGTAAATAATAAAAATAGAGAAAAATATCAAAAACATGATAAACTTTTATTTTATAAATTTCGACTATATATAAGTATATTTAAAATTATAAGAACTTATATATACTTAATATACTATGTAGTACTTATATAACAATAATAAATATTATTACTATTAATTATAAATATCTACTATATATTTAGACCCTATAAAAAATAAAAAGGATTTTTTTGTATATATTCCATATATTACTATATTTTCACTTATTATACACCATATATATTATTTATTATATCTATTATATCATTATTATTTTATATTGATATATATATACATATTATATCTTAAAAACAAAGAGAAAGTAAAAATTACAAAAATAAGAAGTAAATAAAAATTAAAATATAAAAATTTTAAGAATATAAAATAATTAAAATTTCATAAAATCTGAATATAATTTAAAAACCCACAAAAAACTTAAAAAGTACAATTATTTCTATTAATAGATAACAATTATACCTATCCACATTTTCTTTATCGGTGTACATCATTTGTAGGGTATAATAACTTCACTAGTATTTTATTCATTGTTTTTCTATATTGTGGGTTGATTGTTTGATGAATTTATTGATTGGTGTGTTGAGATCCGAGAGAGGGCCGATACAACAAGAATTGGATTCGACTTGTTGGACACTGCGTGCTCTACCAAGATTAGATGCTAGACACCTCTCATCGATCACTTCAATGATGGGTACATTAGAAAGATCTTAGATTGTTTTATGGAGAATTCCAAGAAAGGCTTCCTTCCCTTAAGAGTGTCCACCTATCTAAAGGGATGGCTCCTCAAAGTGTTGAGGATAAGAAAGCCATAGTTGTATGCCCTTACACATCAGCTATGGGAAGCCTAATTTATGCCATGATGTGCTGAAGGCTAGATATCTGTCATGTAGTGGGAGTGGTAAGCCATTACCAATCGTACTATGGATAACAACAATAGAATGCATTGAAGAACATATTTAAGTATCTAAGAGTATGCAAGATAAATTTTTGGTCAATGGAGATGGTGATATCCAAGTCCTAGGATACACCGATTCAGACTTCCATTCTAATATAGATAACTGCAAGTCAACTTCAGGGTTAAATACAGAAATGTCGTGAAGTAAATCTCATACTATTTTGGGAAAGAGCCATTTCATGGTCACTGAAGGGATCGTTTTGGGACATGTCACCTCCAAGAGTGGCGTTGAGGTTGACCCGACGAAGGTGGATATGATCGTAAATCTAAAACCACCTCGGAATGTTAAGAATGTCAGGTCATGTCTTAAGCACGTTTACTTTTATCACCAATTCATCAGGGATTTCATAAAGCTTGCCCAACCTTTTGTTGAGCTACTCTGCAAGGAGACTGAGTTCATCATTGATCAATAGGTTCTCCAATCTTTTCAATTGCTAAAGGTTACTGTCACTCAAGATCCAGTCCTATAGCCTCCCGATTGGTCTCTCCCATTCGAGATCATGACGAAGGCATCAAACTTTACAATTGGGGCAGTTCTAGGACAAAGAAGAGATAGGATGCCCTATGCCTTTCTGATGAATATGCATTTCATCTTCTTTATTCATTTATTTTAGCTTAAAATCCTTTATAAAACACATGTATATAATACTAACTCCGTATTCTTACTAACTTGCATCTGTGTGTAAATATTGTACACATATTACTATTTTAACCTAAAATATATAATGAAAGAAAGAAAGGAAAAATAAAGAAAACAAAAAGAAGAAGAAGACTGTATATATGCAATAGATACAGGCTAAACCAAACCCCGAGAGAAGGTCAAGACTAGACCTGATCGACCAGGAATAATGTAGAGGGAGATAGGGTCCTTAATCAAAAAATTGTGTTGTGTATATTTGTATACTGACGAATCTCGTATTCATTATATAAGTATATCAATATTGATCCATTCTATTAGATAAATCGTATATTCTATGATGCATGATTATTTTAGAGATTGGTAATACATGCATATCGGTTTGCATGATTTATCAATCCAATCACATGAACAGTCACATATTACTGTTCAATTCATCTTTGTTTAAACCGTAATTAAGAGAAAAGAAAATGATAAGTTAAAAAAAGATTGGAAGTTTTACATGATACCTTCTTAATATTGCTTCTTCAAATACAATTGATGAATCTGTGATTCATCACTCTAAAACTTGAAAATAGAGCTTTGTTCCCGAATAATTAGCTTCATATTTCTACTTATATTGCATAATTAGCATTCATGCATGCATAAATAATACCTGCATTTTAGCATTCATATTTTGCATAAAATAAGAAGCCCAATTCACTTGTAAATATTCACCTGTATATTCATCATATTTCATTTATATGTATATATTTTATACTAACTCTGAATTCAATAAAACCAACTCTATTGTGTATATATTACTATCACTAATTAAAGAAAAATATCAAAAAATACTAACTTATAAAATTGACCAATAAAACCCCATTACAAGTTTGAAACTAGGAGCCTTAAAATGCACATATCTCTCTCATATAGTGTCCGATTAAGGTCTACTTACTTTTAAAGTAATATAAATTTGAAGACCTTTAAAACAAGATCAATTTCATTAAAATCGGAGCTCTTATGCAAAACTTGGGTTTTGGGCACCTCATTGTATATTGTACAAATTGAACTTTTTGCCCTTTATTTTATCCTTTTATTTTTTTAATTATTAAAATCCAAAAAAAATTAGATTAAGTTGTAAATACTCTTTTTATATTTTCTTTATATTTATTTTTATTTTTCTTGAAATTAAAAATGACAAAAAAATTACAAAAGATAAAATGCAGTATTTTATATCTATACCGTAGCACCCCAAAATACATTTTGTACAGATGATTTCATTTGATTTTTTACCAATCACAAAAGTTGTAGATCTCGTCGAGACGAGCAACTTTCGTTTTGACCACTTTTTGATTTAAATCCTTTTGTTATTTCCTTTTTATTTTTCTTTACATTTAAATTTTGAATTTTCTAAGAGTAACATGTGGCAGCTCCTGGAGCCGCCACATGTCACCCCATTTTTATTTATTTTCGAATTTTTTTATTATTTTTGGATTATTGTATTATTTTATTATTAATATTTTAATTATTTTTATTTTTAATAGCCTACTTATTTTACTTATATTAACCCTCCATCTTGTCCACCTCTTTTCTAACTCCCTCATCCTCTTTATATTCACATCATCCTCCATTTTTCATCATCCGGCGTATCGAGAGAAGTGAGGTCGAGCCCCTTTAACCTTCAGGTGACTTCTGCAGGAGACGAGTTGAGCGACGAAAACCTCAAGGTGAGATCCGGTGGTCTGCACTACCGTCACGAGCTTCACAACGCTCGTTGAGCTTCGGAGCACCTGCCATCTCCTTGAAGCTATGACAAGAACCGCGAATTGTAGCTCTGCCCTTTGGCGACATTCCAGTAATCTCTCCATCTTCACTTTGTCAAATTTATTATCTCACATATATTGTTTGTCTTGTGCATCTTCATTTCATTTTCACCATCATTTTATTCAAACACCACCACAATCACAATAATCTCTTTCATCATCATCTCCATCATAACCAAACATCATCACCACCAACATTTTTACCTTTTATTTCTGTTAAAAAATTACAAAAAAATTGCAAAAAAAAATGGTTGTACGTCCTGGCCATCCTGGTCCAGAACGCCGCCAGCCGCCCGCTCGCGGTAGCCGGCACGTCCAAACAGGGCACCTGCGGCTCCCGCCGCCAGCTCCCCAGCACTCCAGGTCGCACCGCTCGCGCGCTTCCGCCTGCCTCCGCCGCCACAATCCTGCGGCGGCCAGCCTGCTCCCCTCATCGTAAAGCTCCAGCACCGCAGTCCCTTCCAACGGGCACCTCCCACCGCTCGGCGAGCACGGCCCCATCCGCCTTCGCAGGAGCGTGTGCCCTCCAACCACGTGGCCTCCGCCTCATCGATGTCGACCGCCTCCGCCCGAGGCCGCCCGCTCCAGCTTCCCTGTAGCCAGGCACGTCGCCCCTCTTATTAGGTCCCTCCCCCAGGCATCGCACCGCCCTGCGACAACCCGACTCCAGCGCCGCCCCTCGGCTGCACACGACTCCGTGTCGGCCACCCCTCACCACCTCGCATCGACCCCGCACAGCCGCTCCATGCATACGTGTGTACCGTCGTGGACCCTATAGCGCCACCCGCTCCTAGCCCTCACGCTCTCATCGTCGAGGAAACACGCCGCCCTAGGCTCGCGTATGCGCCACCCTTCGCCCATCCACCTTCTGCCACGACGCGCACCACCTCGCCCAACGCCGCTGCCCCCTCTCTACGTGCCCTAACTTGGGTTCCAAGTTAGGAACCCAACGAAGGTCTATTTTTTTTATTTTATTACATTTGTGAAAATTACATTTTCAGTCCGTTTTGTTTGTTCATTTTCCAAAGTGCCCTCACGCACATTTCAGCTTAACATTTTCATTCCTGTCTTGCATTGACACCCCTGAATTCTCATTATAATTTGGATAGTATTTTTGCATATTTTTTATCAGAAAAATAGCATTTTGTAGAGCAACGAAGTCTTTTTCTCGTGTCTATTTACTTGCATTTTTGTGAGCATCTGATTATTTATTAAAAATCAAAGAATGAAAATCAAAGATATTTTGCTCTTTTAAGCTCTGAAATTTGCATAGCCAAATTTCTTGCTCTAAAAATTGTGAAAAAATTGTAGATGATGCCTCTCTTTGTGCTTTAATTACTACCCAAGTTTCATCGAAATTGGAGTTGTTGTTTTCACTAAATAAATTCTAGAGTGATTTCTGTAATTGATTTTTAATTAAATCCATGAGTAAGATTTTTGAGAAATTTCAGTTCTCCTGGATTCCTTTTAAAATATCTATTTGATATAAATAAATCTCTGGATAATTTGATTTTGCAGATTAGTTAGGAATTAAATACTCATAGTCGCTCTATTTTCAGTAAAAAAATCATAAGAAAATCATAAATTGTCAGAAAATTAAAAAAAAATGCCTAGCTTATTTCATCATGTTTATCTTCCAGTAAATTTTTCATAATTGTTGCATATCATTTGCATGAAAAATTGCATAAAAACTCAACAAAGTTTGCATTTTTCATTTGTGCATTTTAAATCAAAAATTTCAAAAAATCCATTTTGCATTAATCATTGAATTAGGTTTACAAGAAATATACAACTTGGTTAATTTGGACTAATTTCAGATTAGAAATTAATTTTGGCTAAGTTGTTGATTTTATTAATAACCTAGTTAATTCGTATTTTGCATTTATCATTTATATTGCATAAAAAATTTAAAAAAAGTCCCACTTGGAAAACAACGATCTAATCCCTCTACCTTGATCCCGAGTTGTTCCTTTGCCTCCTTGAGTCAACCGTGGGGCTTGCCCAGGTTAAACAAACATAAAACCACACATTAAAGTTCATTCAACGATTCATCGATCCGTGTGGTAATTTTTGATCGATCCCGATTTATCTGACTGCAACGAAATCGTTAATTCGATACTATCAAAAAGGGTATATCTGAGGGTTCTTCAGAATGGTGTCGTTATCTCGGAGGCACGGCTTAGGTTAATTTCTTGTTAATTTTTTAGTGTCTTATTTTAGTCTGATTCTCGGTTTTTTGTAGTATTTTTCTCTCATTTAATTTTGAGTATTTGTGTGTCGTCCTTTATCTAATCTCAATTTGTTTTTGTGCGAGGAACACGAGGAGTCCTGAGGCGCTTCGAGGAGCTTGCATTTTTTACTTTTTGAGTGATTGTGAAGACTTGTACTTTTTTTATTTTCCATTATTTTTGCATTATTTCCAACGGTTCCCGTTTGGGTTCTCGTGTGTGTAAACATAGTGGAACCGTATCCCCGTGTGCTGTGTGGATTGAATTTTTAGACTTGGCTTGCACTAGCAGCTCCTCCAGCCACTCTAGGATTTGCTTATGCTCGTAATTCTTTAGGACCACACATCATTTAAAAGACACACTTAGACCACAAGACTGTATCCAAATTGAATTTGTTCTTCATTCGCTAATAGAACTGCTTGTCTAGGAGCGGCTTTTTTGTTTGCAATCATTTAGTGTAAAAATTTCAATTCAGTATTGCATCCCGCATTGTAGAGAGCTGGAGGCACTATAAGTATTCTTACTCAAGAATTCATCATCATTTTTTGATTGCATCAGCTTTTTCCGATTCTCTCTCTCAGTTTTCTAAACGTAGGAT
The DNA here is from genome assembly GCA_037367405.1 of Ottelia alismoides. Classification (NCBI taxonomy): domain Eukaryota; kingdom Viridiplantae; phylum Streptophyta; class Magnoliopsida; order Alismatales; family Hydrocharitaceae; genus Ottelia; species Ottelia alismoides. The sequence continues at coordinate 387,981 of JAZKJV010002336.1, read as the reverse complement.
AAAGGAATTGGGACTGGACGATAGACGTGATTGCTTGTATGGATTAATATCATTGACAACTAATCTTTAAAATTGGGACTGCTAATTGAATTGGACCAAAAAAATTGACTAAAATTAACCTCTACTTGTGGGAGATTAACCCCAACCTTGTTTTCAGGTTGAGTGAGGGTACTTGAGTGTGTGTGAACACCTTAAGGCAGAGCCCAAATCCCCACCTTCCATATCACGTACCGATTGATCCTAGCAAATATCACAAGTTGAATTCTTCAAGTTCACTGACTAGTACCAAGTAGCCTCCGCCTGTTGACAGGTAGATAAGGGTGAACCAGCGGTACTTCATGACAAGTTGCTAGTAACCCCCCAGGGTGAAGTTCCAGCCTTGTCAGCCTCCGCCTGCTTGCAGGTAGATAGGGGTAGGTCCTTGAACTTTCGCATGGTGATAGGAGCAGAGAAAGGAAGGGCGTTGGTATCTTAGGCGACAGGTTAAACGGGGGAGACGCATTCGGCTTTTAGCCGACTCCCCTATAGGCCGCGCAACATTTGGTACTTGTTTGAAAATTCACACTTAAAATCACCTAGACTAATCGGACTCTGTTTTGGGTCCTTCATCGTGTTGAGTGTGAACTCGGGGTTTGCTCTTGCATTTGTCTTTGAGTCTATCCGTGTGTGTTATCCTTTGTAATTGCACGTTCTCTACCTCAATCTTCTTACATTCATCATTTCCTCTTCAAGATGTCAGGATATTGGCCCCCATACCCTGAAACCTCTGGTCCTTTCTCCTCGACCATATATCAATCATTTTCACCTTCTCCTTCTTCCATGTATCATCCACCACTCCAGAGAGAAACCCCTTGCTCCGACCATCCTTTTGGAGACAGCAATTCGAAGCGACGTTGAGAGAAAACCGAGCTTCTTCTCTGGCGAGATCCACGGCCAACCCCGTCGTGCCGCAGCTTCTCCCGTGAGCTGCATGAGCTCAGGACCCTCTACTAGCCTTCGAGCGACGACCAGGAGCACAAATCCGAGCTCCATTCCCCAGGTAGATACCTCCATCTTCTCTTAGATCTTCTTCTTCTTCTTCTTCATTTTTCTCGATATTTATTCCCCTCCTCTGCGCATCTTGACCCCCTTCTGACCATCCTTCGAGCTCCGCCTTGGAGCTGGCATCTTCGCGCCCATATCCATTCGCTCAGAAGACGCTGTGCACAGCACTCCGACGAGAGCTCCACCACCTTGGCGGAGCAGCACCTCCGGACACCATCATTCCACTGCAGGCCTCCCTCCGCATTCCCGTTCACCCCACACGCACTTTGCACGCCTCGGCTATTAAGTAACCCCCTGCAGGTACACTCTAGATCATTGGCTGGAACGTCATCGGAGCTCAGCTCGAGCTTCACTGCTACTAGTGATCAGACTTCCCCAACGGCTCCTGAGACCTCCGACGGCTACCTGATGCCTCCACGATCCTTCCCAGCTGCTTGGGAGTTGCCGGCGAGTTCATCGATGACGGGAGAAGGAGGCAGAGCAAGCAGCTCTTCGCTGGAGCACAACCACCTCCGCTGTAGGAGGTGGCATACCATTAAGCACGAAGCCTAGTAGCCGTCTGATTCCCTTGATCGGATGGTCTTGAGAAAGACACGTCGCAATCGATTCATAGCCTCGGATCAGGAGGATCCCACGCTTCGTGTCACGCCACATCATCGACTCGCCCCGAGCTTTAGATGCCGTTGGATTCATCTTGATCCAATGACTGTTGATCGTCCACGCCTTCATCTCAGGAGCCATCTTCCACTGTTGGATCTTCATACGATCTAACCGATCCAGGCGCGCCACGTCTCAAACCATCAGCAACCGTTGGATCGTCACTCGATCGAACGGTCCAGAGAGTGCCACGTCACTGCCTCCGAGCCTCTGCCCCGACCATTCGCCTCGGAGCCCCCGAAGCTAGTCCATGCCACATCCGAGCCTGCAGTGCCTCTGAGCCTCAATCTGAGCCTCAGAAGTCACCCGATCTTGTGACCTCATGTGTCTGTCACGTGCGGTCTGGGCAAATTACACTGAGGCCCCCGGTGATTTTGAAAATTACATTTTAGTCCCTACCAGGAGCACCACATGAGGCGCACGTATTTTGTGGGCAATTTGCATACTTATCCCCTGCATTATAGGTAATAACATATGAGTCCATGTTAGCACGTTTAAATTTCAGTAATTTATTTTCTGTATTTGCAATTTAGTCCATGTCTTTGCATGCTTATTTAGGTATTCATTTGACATCATTTTTTAGTTATAAAAATTGCATTGTGTAGCTGAACTTGTCCTCTTTCATATGTGATACTTGTCTTATTTTTGTTACATCAGTGGAATTTATTATAATTAAATTGGTGAAATTGTTCATATTTTGCCTATTTGATGCCTTTTAATTTCTATTAAATTCTCTGTTGCTCCAAAAATCATCAAAAAATCACATTAGACTTATAATAACTTAGTTTACATTGTGCCCAAAAATCTTTGCATTTGCAGGCATCTAGAGCCTGAATAAATCATTTTGTTATTTCCTTAGTTATTAATTTTCCTGGATTCTTCATACTTTTATCTATCTAGGATAATTTTTAGATCTGAAAATATTGTGTTTTAGTATTTACTAGAATTGAGTTTGTAAAAATCAACTTGCATTCATATTTAATTTACAGTAAATTCATAATGTGTCAGAAAAATCCCAAAAAAATTAGTGTAGCTTAATTTCATTGCATTTCACCATCTGGCCAAGTTTCATAAATTCTGGAATTAATTTGACCATATTTTTAATTTAACTTGTAAACTGACCTGAAAATTGCATGTGTCTTTTCTTAATTGCATAACAATTGTTGAAAAATACCAAAAATATATTCTGAAAATCCAACCTCTTAAATTCATTTAAAATCTACCTAAGGAGACTGCTGCCTCCCTTAGTTGGACCTTGGGCTTGCCCAAGTAGAATAAATTTGCAGCTCACGATTAACTTGACATTAATTAAAAGTGGTTTTTGATTAGTCCTTATTACCTGACTACAACGAAAGACACGACATTAATTTGACCATTAATTTGATTAAATTAACAAGGGTACTACGTGGCTCTTCAGAATGGCGTCGTTTGTACATATATTTGTACCTTGTATTTTTTATTTTATTTGACCTCATCTCCATTTTTTGTCAACATAAAAACTGTAGATCTCATCGAGATCTACAACTTTTATGTTTTGAATTTTTCCAAATTCAGTCTCCTTCTCTCTCGAAATTCATATTCTTTTTCAGCCATTTAAAGCAGGCATGATTGCGACGCGTGGCCCGCTCCATTGCGCATCTCGCGCCCTGTATTCCCCGCCGTCCAATCTCGCTCCCTCTCTCTTGATCTGGGCCATCTATTCCTGTTGTGACCACAACCCTTCGATCAAACCCTGAAATCCGTGGTCATTCCTCATCGACCATATACCGATCATCATCACCTTCTCATTCTTCCACGTATCCTCTGCCACCCACGGGAGACCATTACACGTGGTCGGCTCCACCTCAACTCGATTATAAAGTCAGAACTTTTACAGAATTTATTCGCATTTCTCACCTACTCGATATTCCAACACTCTGAATCCACATCCATCTTGGGCTGACTGTCCTGATTCTCGAGAGCTTGAAGGAATCGATGAATCGAATGAAGAGCAAGCCACTATTGAGACAAATGATTGGCAAAATTATATTTCCCACATACTTCATTCTCACCTCAAGTAGGGACCAGACAACAATTTACATATACACATCCCGACTTGACCTTAGGGCATAACATGGTCGATCGAACAACCCGAATTGAGAGGCATGCACATCATGATTTCCCAGACTTGATTGACTTTAGTGATCAAGCTTCCATTAACCAGCCTTCATTCGGAGAGCCTATACATTCACAAGATTGGACTCATGAGCTAGACATATCAGTATCCGTTTCATTGACTCCATCATATGAGGCTCCGACCAATATTTGCCTTTTGGATGGTCCTTACTCGACCCAGCATTACATGCCAGAGTCTAGGTATGTTGAGTATGAGACCCCAACATATCAGTAATCTTCTCCAATTGAGCAGAACTCTCCCATGAGAACATTTTGGAGGATGACATTTCCAGACTTATTAAGAAAAATGAATCATTAGGTAACAAGTTGAGAGATGTCAAGGAAATATTGCACTCAATTTCTGCCAGCTTGGGAATGAAAGTGGAAAAGGACATGAGTAGTTTTGAGGTTGAAAACAAAGTAAACATTAGGGAACCCACACATCATGTACAGCTGGAGTCCATTCTATCTCCCTCTTCTACTAACCCCTTGACTTCCAATCTAGAGTCTGATCATTCATCCACCAAAAACACCAAAAAATTTGAAAAACAAAAAATTCACATAAAAATTGAAAATTATTTAAAAAAGTTGGATCCTACCCTAAGGGAAGCACTCGATGAAGAATTGATTTTTAATCTTCCCTTAATAAAGGTCATAGATCACTTTCCCGATCTCAAATGATTTGTGAGAAGTAAATTGATGCCCAAGAGGTCAGGCAATAAAAGGACAAGGACTGAAAGACACAAAGTGTCTATGAACACCTCCTTGGTGATGGGGAGAAAGAACAAAAGCCGTAGAGTAAAGCAGTTGCCCCAAGTTGAGTTTGAAATCAAAGACACTATCTTTGCCCATGCAAGAATCGATGATGACTCCCAGATAAATAAACTCCCGACCTCTGTGCTTGACAAGCTCAAACTCTGGCCTATCAGAAAGTCGAGAGAGATCGTTCAGCTGGTTGATCGATCTATCAAACGGTCGAGAGGAAACATTTCAGTCATCATTACTTTCCAAGGTGCTCTACTCCAGGTGGATTTTACGATCATTGACATAGAGCACCGAGGAGAGTTTACCCAATCTCCAATTATTCTCGGGAAGCTATTCTTAGCCGTGGCTAAGGCGACTATAGATTGCAAGACTCGGGTGATCGATTTTTTAACATTGGGAGCGCTTCGACCTCACCCACTCTTTAATACAATTTACTCTAAGGTGTCCCGCACATCCACTGACAGTCGTGATCACCATGTGGTAGATGAGACCCACCTCTCTACTACATCTGAGAGACTGACTATCCTGATGACCGTTGGTTCAGAGACTCCCCACACCGTCACTTCATCAACTGCTTGCACCACCACCGTGATAGCTTGTAAGGAGGACTCATTACCAGAAGCTATCATTTAGTCGGACATGAGCTTTGTTGAATGCCTTGACCATTTTGATGATCCGACACAAGAGCCCAATAATGTCAATCCAACTGAGATAACTAGCACCTTCTCGAGACGTGTGCTGACCCTTCAGGAATATTCCAATCTATATGGTGAATCGTCTGATGAGGAACCCATAGTCAGTACCGCACCACTTCCCGGACTTTCAAAGGAAACAACTAAGACTAAATTGACTCCACATAAAAACACGGTTGCTCCATCTTCTAGTCAGCTATCTAGTGAGAGGAAGTCGAGAATTGATTCCTCGAGGTGTTCCCCTGAACCTCTCAAGGTGTGTCGCTCTCATCTCCCTCTCAATGATTCAAGTTCTAGAAAATCGACCAAGAAAATTTCCTTCAATATTCCAGAGAAGGAATTTTCAGAGGAATCCTCATCGGGTCCGGATATGGTGATTTATATGAGTGAGCTCAGTTCGGCTGTTCTTAAGCCATATCTAAGAAAGCAGCTGTGTGTCGACCCGCGTTGGACGATCTCATCACCTTACTACTATTTATCTGAGGACGATTCCAACGGCGACACACTTGTATATTCCTTACCTCCTCGCTTCCACGAGAAAGTTAGTCACAAACCTTCATGATCCTTGTATATTCTCACTCCTAATTGTATATATCTACCCTTCCCTCCCACGACTCTAATCATTCACCCCAACTTCATATATCTTCATCTACGACTATACTTAGAATAACTAGATCCTAAGTATAGGGGGGAAGAGTCACCTGAGTCCGTTCACTGTACATCCCCCAGATTCCATCGATCCTCACACCACTCCAGTCCTATATTTAGGCTGACCAGAGCCAAAGTTAGGGGGACCGATGCCTGCCGTGTATATACTCCTCCATTTCCCCTCTTAACCTCGCTCGTCCCATTTTTGATCATCTTCTACACTTAGGCTGCCAGAGCCTAAGTATAGCGGGCGGAGAGACTTCTATACATTTTTGTTATTTTAGCTCTCCTACGCTTAGCACGAGCTATGTCTTTTTCCTCGCTTTTCGTGCTCTAAGGACATAATACATGCTAAGTATAGGGGGCATGTATATATTACATATATACTCTACCCATAACTCGCACTTCCGTGTATTTTCGCATATTTTTGTATATATTATGCAATAATTATGGGTGCGTAAAAATTGAAAAAAAATTATACTTGTTGTATAATACTTGTAAAACTTTTTAAAAAAAATTGAAAAAAAAACATTTTTTTGTAAAATACATGTATACTTGTATATTGTATAACACTTGTATAATTGGTATAATACTTTTTGAAATCTTGTAAATTGTTGTAACATAGGTGGTATACCAAAATTTGAAAAAAGAAAAAACAACAAAAACAACAAAAACAAAATAAAAAATAGGCTTCTTATTTACTCTTTCACATCATCTCTGCATCTAAAAAAAAGAGTCTTACATTTTCATTCATCCACATAGCATGTCATCTGCATCTCATCTGCATATCTTGCATATGCAAAGTGAAAAGCTAGTGGGTTCTGTACCAAGTTACGAATAGATGTTGAGGAGAGACTTGATTTGACCTTAATCCACCTAATTTCAGTGGAACCTTATAGGAACTAGAGTTAAGATTTCTCAGGTCAAGTGACTTAATTCTTTGAGTCCGCAAGTCTATGTACACATGTCATCTTGATTAGTCTAAGTAGAATATCTCGTGCACACGCATGATTCTTTTAAAAAGTGACCAAACTTGGACAAGCACCATGCTCGTAGCTCTTCATTGATGAGGTGGTAAGGAGGTTTGATCCTTTAGCTTAGAGTAGCACACAGGTGGAAACATCCGTCCTCCTATAGGGAGGGTAGTGCATCTCAACCTAGCCTGGTGGTGTTGACGTCTAAAGACGGGACGCTGTGGGTTGCAATAATGCTTCAAAAGAAGGATAGTCTACTAGCTCAAGAGGAAAAACTCCTGATGTACATGCTGCAACTTATATATAGTTCAAAAAAAAGAAAAAGAGAAAAAATGCAAGAACTCCAAAAAAAAGTAGACAGGCCAGATAGAAAATAAAATACTTATCGCAGTACGTACATTAGAAAGAAGTATGCAGTTGGATGACGTGGCTACACTGGTCATGCATCCCAGGATTTGTAGCTACACTGGCTACTATCCATTATTTTCTCCACCCCCACCTCTTGAGCTGGTCGCACTTAAACTTAGAAGGGAATACCCCGCCCCTCGAGGAAAGAGTTACTGGACCGGGGAATTAGAGTTACCTTTTTAGAGGAGGCTGGTTCTGAGCCATTTCTGATGTGGAGAGCTATTTTACACTTACACAATACAAGTAAGAATCATAGTCATCAGAAATTTGCATTTGAAGATTTGTTTTTACCTGACTGTTGAGGCATCTTGAATAGGAGACTTGTGGAACTTGAAGTCTGTTAGGTCTTAAGTTCAGATCCCAATAAGGTTCCTCCATACATATAATCCAAAGGTCGAGTCAACCTCTATTTTCAACTTTTGTTCTTGACCTTGGTATGGAACCCAATCTCATTTCACTTTTGCATTTCATTGTAGTTGCTCGGGGACCGTTGAGCGCGAATTCGAGGAGCTTTTGAATTTTCTTTTTTTATCTCCCGGCAACGGCAAAATTTTGTTGGGCAAGGAATTTATTGCCGGGAATTAATTGATGAATAGGTCGTTGCTTTTATCCCTAAAACCCGCGTCAACAAAAGATTATTTTTTTTTATTTTTTTGCTACTTATTAACCTGTATAGCGGACAAGGTCGAACTCAGGGAGGCTACAATTCCTGAGGGTTATTCAATTAATCAAAAACTAATTAAAAGAAAACAGGAATCTCAGAGGACAACTATCCTTGGTTTTTGTGATTTTTTTAATATTTTTTTATTTTTATTTTTTTATTTCTAATTTTTTTATATTTTCTGATGTTCAAATTTTTAGTGATTTTGATTTTTCAATTTTTTTATTTTCAAAAATAACATGATGCAATATTCACAAGATAAAAAAAACGCACACCAACTCTTTTTACAATTTTTCAATTAGTAAAAAATGCTCAGAAAAATTCAAAGAAAATATTTTTGGGTTTTAAAAGTTTTGAAATGTTTTTGAGAATTTTTGTGGAATTTTCAGATGTTTTTGTATTTTTCTAAAAATCAAACAGTGAGGAAATAAGAAAATGTGGACAGACTGGAGTAATTTGCAATTTAAAAATCTTTTAAATGCCCAAAACTCCTAGCTACTATTTTTAAGACAAACTAGAAACAAATATCTACAAACAGGAACTGAAATCACAATTTTTCAATTTTTGTAGAATTTTTTATTGTTTTTAGAATATTTTTGATATTTTTCATTTTTTTGGGTTTTATAAATAATTAATGAGTAAAAAATGATCAGAAATTAAAAGACAATGAAATACAACTACTCTAATGTTTTTAGAATTTTTAGAGGTATTTTCAAATTTTTATGAATTTTCGAATTTCAAACAATGAAAAAGACACTGTTTTTAATTTTTTAATAATACCAAATGAAGTCAAAATGCAATGAAAAATTTATGCTAATAAAACAATCACATGAAGAACATAGCACAATTTTTCCAAAAATTTTGGGTCATGAACAACATTTATTTCAATAAAAGATCATGCAAATTATTGTTCTGCAGTTCGGGGACCAAATTGTAAATTCTGTGAATGTTTTGGACTGAAATGTAAAGATTCAGAGTTTTTGTCTCAAATAACCATTAAAAATAAACAGAGAAGTGAAAGCGTAATTTTACCAATATATCCTGTGCATATCATGTGCTAGAGGCTTCTGGCAGGGACGTTCTTGTAAATATGAGATCTTCTGGGGCTCTTTTGCAATTTGTAAAACTTAAGGAGAGAAACTGTAAATTTTCCTTTTTTTAAACAATATCCCAGGAAGCCCTAGGGCTTCTTTCGTATCTTGCAAGAGGGGTCAAGAGGGAGCCAAAGGGGGCAAGGTCCTGCCGCCGCCGCCCCTTCTTCTTCGGCGGGCAAGGGCGGCGGGCAAGAGCGGCGGTGCCTTGGCACCGCCACGAGCGGCGCGGGGTTGCTGAGGGGCTCGCAGGCGGCGGGCGCTGGGATCAGCGGCTTCGGCGGAGGTCAGCAGGCTACCGTGGAAGGCGGCTCTGGAGGCGGAGCGAGAGGGCGGTGCGGGCGCGCCCTGGAGGTCGGCGGGGTCGCGAGGGCTTCAGAGGCGGCGCGGGCGGCTCGACGCCGCACCTGCGCGGCGATGGAGTCGGCGCGGTGAGTGCGGGCGGCTGCGAGGGCCAGCCGCAGGTAGCTGCAGTGGCGATGGAGGAGGGGGCCGCCGCGCGTGGCTACTGAAGACGGAGGTTGCGCGGTGGAGCGTGGGCCTGCCGCCCGCGATGGAGGGAAGGCCAGGGGCGGTGCCCGAAGGTCGGCGTAGGGGTGGTGACCTGCTGCCGATTTTTTTTGTTTTTTTTTAATTTTTTTATATTTTTTCTTATGTAGAGATGTAAACAGGAATGAGAATAAATAAAAAACCTTTTTAATTTTTTTTATTTTTTTTGTTTTTATTATGTAAACAGTGAACAAATCAAAGAGAAAAAAACTTTTTTTTATTTTTTTTTCAAATCCGAAAATAAGAAAATAGAAGAAATAAGAAATGATTTTTTTATAAAGTTTTCCCCGCAAAACAAACGTTAGATACAATAGAGGTTTTTTTTATTATCCTGCAAAACAAACGTTAGAACTAAAAGCAAATTTTTTTTATTTATCTACAAAATCGGGAAGTGAATGGGGATTCGGCGAACGGTGAGGGATTCGAATCCGACTCTCCGACCACTGTGTGTGGTCGGAGTTGATAGATCGTGAATGGTAGAGATAGAACGCGTAGAGATCAAGAAAGTGAGATGAAAAATCAAGTCGATGGCGGATCAAATCGAGATGGAGAATTTTTTAAGATCTAGAAAAAAATGTCAATGGGAATAAATGCGAGAAAAAAAACTACGATTAATCTAGATAAAAATAAGAAAAATGCGGATCTCACCTTAGGAGCGGAAAATGAACCGTGATCGCCTCGACAAGGCCGACTCGCTGTCACCGGGCGACTCGGAGGCTAGGCACAATTCTCGACGAAATTTCTCTCGGAGATCGGGCTCCTCTCTCTAATGATTGATCAAGTTGGAATGAGGGAGAAGGAGCCATATAAATGTAAGAGATGAAATTTGAATTTTTTTGAAGAGATAATGGAGATGAAAATTAAAAATGAATTTTTGAATTTTTTTTGGTGGGAGGGAGATGAAATTTGAAAATGAAAATAAAAGAGAGATAAAAATAAATACAAACTTATCTAATTTTTTTGAATTTTCGTCACTTTATTTATTTGAATTAAAAAATGTTATTTGTTTATTTTTTTATGAAGGTTAATTAAAAATAGCAACTATATACATATACTATATACATATGTGACACTATATACAAGGATAAATGACGAAATTGGCCCCTTTTTTGTGTTTTAAAAATTTATTATTTTTTTATTATTTTTTTAATTTTTTTATTTTTATAAAAAAATCAGGGGGATTAATTTACAATATATACAAATACAATATACACAAAATACATGGGAAAATTGCACAAACCACCCAGAAAACCGACTTTTCAACCGTAACTCCAAAAATTATGAAAATACAGCCATTTTGAAGATAATTTAATTTCGAGTTCAATGGAACTGAGATTGATTCGATTTGAGAACATATGGAGCCGGAATTGATCTTTCAATTAGTGCTTAGTGGCTTTTTCCAAGTGTGGCTACTTTTATTCTGTACAAGATTTAATTGTGCAATCAATTTTAGTAATTAGAACACATTTTAATTTACAACTTTGATTTTGAATGTTATTTGATTTTGAGTCAATTAAGGTACAAATAAATTAGTGTCAGTTTATACAGATTTATACTAAATGAGTGAGGACACATTTTTTTGGATTTTATGGTTGAGGACCCTATCTCCCCCTACTTTATTCCTGGTCGATCAGGTCACGTCTTGACCTTCTCTCGGGGTTCGGGTCAGCCTGTACACAGTCTTCCTTTTTTTATTTTCTTTTCTTTATTTATTTTTTTTATTTTTTTCTTTATTTTTCCTTTCTTTCTTTATTTATTTGTTTTAGGTTAAAATTAATCAGAAATGTACAATATTTACACAGATGCAAGTTAGTAAGAATATGGAATTAGCGTGATATGCAGGTGTTTTATAAGGGATTTTAAGCTAAAATAAATGAATAAAGATGACGAATCGCAGATTCATCATGGACGAGCAAGGTTTAAGTATAGGGGGGAGATGAATCTGTGATTCATCACTCTAAAACTTGAAAATAGAGCTTTGTTCTCGAGTAATTAGCTGCATATTTCTACTTATGTTGCATAATTAGTATTCATGCGTGCATAAATAATATCTGCATTTTAACATTCATATTTGCATAAAATAAGAAACCCAATTCACTTTTAAATATTCACATGTATATTCATCATATTTCATTTATGTGTATATATTTTATACTAACTCCGAATCCAATAAAACCAACTCTATTGTGTATATATTACTATCACTAATTAAAGAAAAATATCAAAAAAATACTAACTTGTAAAATTGACCAATAAAACCCCAACCCAAGTTTGAAACTAAGAGACTTAAAATGCACATATCTCTCTCATACAATGTCCGATTTAGGTCTACTCACTTTTAAAGTAATATACATTCAAAGTCCTTTGACACAAGACCACTTTCATTAAAATCGGAGCTCGTATGCAAAACTTGGTATTTGGGCCCCTATTGTATATTATACAAATTGACCTTTTTGCTCTATATTTTATCCTTTTATTTTTTTTAATTATTAAAATCCCAAAAAAATAGATTAAGTTGTAAATATTCTTTTTATATTTTCTCTATCTTTATTTTTATTTTTCTAGAAATTAAAAATAACAAAAAAATTACAAAATATAAAATGCGGTATTTTATATCTATAAGGTACCACCCAAAATACATTTTTTACAGATGATTTCATTTTATTTTAATACCTTCACAAAAGTTGTAGATCTCGTCAAGACGAGCAACTTTCGTGTTTACCACATTTTGATTTAAATCTTTTTATTATTTCTTTTTGTTTTTTCTTTACATTTAATTTTTGAATTTTCTAGGAGCAACATGTGGCAGCTCTTGTAGTCGCCACATGTCACCCCATTTTTTATTTATTTTCACATTTTTTTATTATTTTCGGATTTTATTATTATTATTTTCTTTTTAATATTTTAATATTTTTTATTTTTAGTAGCCTACTTATTTTACTTATATTATATTATATTTTTATTATTTTTTCTCTCCCTTTTACTTCTTCTTTTCTTATTCGCCACTCCCAGTTACCACATCCTCCACCATCCCTCCATCTTCTCCACCTCTTTTCTAACTCCATCCTCCTCTTTATATTCACATCTCATCCTCCATTTTTCATCATCCGCCGAATCGAGAGAAGTGAGGTCGAGTCCCTTTAACCTTCAGGTGACAACTATAAGAAACGAGTTGAGCGACGACAACCTCAAGGTGAGATCCAGTGATATGCACTACCGTCGTGAGCTTCACAACGTTCGTTGAGCTTCGGAGCACCCGCAATCTCTTTGAAGCGACGACAGTAGCCGCGAATCGTAGCTCCGCCCTTTGGCGAAATTCCAGGTAATCTCTCTATCTTCACTTCGTCAATTTTTATTATCGAACATCTATTGTTTGTCTTGTGCATCTTCATTACATTTTCACTATAATTTTATTCAAACACCACCACAATCGCAATCATGACTTTCATCATCATCTCCATCATAACCATAAATCATCACCAACATTCATTTCACCTTTTATTTATCCTAAAAAATTACAAAAAAAGGAAAAAAACAAAAAAGGTAGTACGTCCAGGCCGGCTTGCTCAGAACGCCACCAGCAACCCGCTCGCAGTAGCCGGAACGTCCAGACGGAGCACCTGCGGTCACAGTTAGCCGGCTCCCACTGCCAGCTCCCTAGCCCTCCTGGCCGCACCTCCCGTGCGCCTCCGCCTGCCCCTGCCGCCCCAGCCCCATGGCGGTCAGCGTGCTCCCCTCATCGTAAAGCACCAGCACTGCCATTCCTTCCAACGGGCACCTCCCACCGTTCGGTGAGCATGACCCCGACTGCCTTCGCAGGAGCGTGTGCCCTCCAGCCACACGGCCTCTTCCCTACCAATGTCGACCTCCTCCGCCCGAGGCTGTCTGCTCCAGCTCCCCTGTGGCCAGGCGTGACGCCCCTCGTATCAGGTCCCTCCACCTGGCGCTGCGCCTCCCTGCGACAACCCGACTTCAGCACCGCTCCTCGGTTGCGCACGACTCCACGTCGGCCGCCCCTCACTACCTCGCGCCGACCCCACGCAACTGCTTCATGCGCACGTGTGTACAGTCGTGGACCCTACAGCACCGCCTGCTCCTAGCCCTCGCATGCTCATCATCAGGGAACCGCACGGCCCTTGGCTCACGTACGCGTCGCCCTCCGCCCGTCTGCCTTCTGCCGCCACGCGCGCCACCTCGGCCAGCACCGCTGCCCCAACTCTGTGTGCCCTAACTTGGGTTCCATGTTAGGAACCCAACGAAGGTCTATTTTTTTATTTTTCTACATTTGTGAAAATTACATTTTCAGTCCGTTTTGTTTATTCATTTCCAAAGGTGCCCTCAGGCACATTTCAGCTTATCATTTTCATTTCTATCTTGCATTGACACCCCTGACTTCTCATATTACATTAGATAGTATTTTTGCATCAATTTTTTTATCAGAAAAATAGCATTTTGTAGAGCGCAATAAATTCTTCATCTCGTGGCTATTTACTTGAATTTTTGATAGCATCAAATTATTTATTAAAAATCAAAGATTGAAAATCAAAGATATTTTGCCCTTTTATGCTCTGAAATTCACACAACCATTTTTCTTGATCTAAAAATTGTGAAAAAAATTTAGATGATGCCTCTCTCTCTCTCTGTGTTTGTGTGTTAATTACTGTCCAAGTTTCTACAAAATTGGAGTTGTCCATTGCATGAAATAAAATCTAGTGTGATTTATGTAATTGATTTTTAATTAAATGCATGAATAATATTTTTTAGAAATTTCATTTTTTCTAGATTCCTTGTTAAAATATCTGTTGGAAATAAATAGCTCTCTGGATAATTTATTTTCGCATATTAATTAGGAATTAAATACTCATACTCGTTGTATTTTCAGTAGAAAATTAAGTAAAAAATTATAAAGTGTCAGAAAATTCTAAAAAACTTAGCCTAGCTTAATTTCATCATGTTTGTCTTCTAGTAAATTTTTCATAATTTTTGCGTTTCATTTGCATGCAAAATTGCATAAAACCTCAAAAAAGTTTGCCTTTTTCATTTGTGAATTTTATATCTAAAAATTTCAAAAAAAATCCATTTTGCATTAATCTTTGAATTAGGTTTACAAGAAAAATACAACTTGGTTAATTTGGACTAATTTCAGTTGAAAAATTAATTTTGGCTAAGTTGTTTATTTTCTTAATAACCTAGTTCATTCATATTTTGCATTTGTCATTTATATTGCATAATTTTTTTAAAAAATAAACCCACTTGGAAAACAACGATCTAATCCTTATACATTGATCCCGAGTTGTTCCTTTGCCTCCTTGAGTCGACCCTAGGGCTTGCCCAAGTTAAACAAACATAAAATCGCACATTAAAGTTCATTCGACGATTCACTGATACGTGTGGTAATTTCTGATCGATCCAAATTTATCTGACTGCAACAAAATCGTTATTTTGATACTATCAAAAAGGGTATATCCGAGGGTCCGTCAACAATGCCAATCATAAGAATTCTCAATGACTACATATCATACATTTTAAAATAATTCTGCACCACTAATGACTTCTTCATCTCACTAAACTACCAACTCCAATCTGTCCAATCCCAAATTTGAATATATGAGCACCACCTATATTATCTCAAGTAATAATGGGGGCAAAATGAGTTAGACGTCCATTAAAGAATATAGCACCATGCATTAATGTAATTAATAGCCAATGATGGGCTAGAAATGTTTGCCATTAAAATTAGGTGAGAGAGGGCCAACATGAGAATGGAATTTATATGTTGGAAAGGCACCAATGAGATGACGTTGATGTGAAAGGGTACAAAGGCTTTTGACGCCAATTGAAGAGGTGTATCTTGGATGGAAATACATTGCCATTAGAAATGTTTGCATCAACAAACATTGACTGGAAACGACATCATCCAAAAGACACCAATGCCTATGGCATGAAATAAAATATTGGTGATAATGGATGCTTTAATGAAAAGGTACATCTCCAAATTGGAGGGATGCAACTTTTGGTCAGAAGGAGCACGATAGATGGTATATATACCACACGAGAGAAGGGGATTCAGAGGACAACAAAAAGTCCAAGACTATCCGACCTAAATCATTCCATCAAGCATTTTCCCAGTCCATTCGATCATTCCATCACCATTCTTGACAACCAAATCTGCTTCCAACCTATTCCTTCATCACTACCATATTATATCCATCTACCATATTTTCATCTTGCCTTTATTTTATTACTTTACATTTTTATATCCATCCTATTTTGTTGTCTTCTCTTTCGTGCAGTTATTTGTCAAGACTATCGCGACCATCCATATCTAACGGCGATTATCCTCGACTCTTGGAGATCTGAGACGTGACATGAGGTTCGAGCTCGATCAGCTGTTTTTATCGCATCCAACTCACCTCTCCAAAATATCCAAATTCGTGAAGAGTTGACGTGTACGAGTCCAATTTGAGGTTGCTGCATAGAAGGGGAGTGATCAGCACTTGCCGACTTGCACTATTATCTTTTTCAACTTTCATTTCAATTTTATTATTCAAACATTTTGCAAAATTATAAAAAGCATTTGTATAATAAAGTGCAGAATTTTCCTATCTCTTTGGATCGACCCTGAGTTACCCTAAACATTGCCTTGTGCATAATATAGATAAGTCTGGGAATTTGTTTGTTTGAAGTGTTTTTTGTGGGTTCTCAACGACTATCAGACGTAAAAATCGAGTACTTATACCATCGGAAATATGCTTCAACATTTTGGTGTTGTTGCCGGGGACAAGCAATTATTCACGCTATATATAAAAAATATTTTTCTTTACATTTTTCTTTTCACCATCTTTCTTTCTTTTTCTGCAGGGGACAAGTCTCATTGGAAAGGAGTTGTATCGAACATCAACGTGAAGTCAAAAGAAAATTTTTGGAGCGCTCCCACGATAAGTTCTCTTTTCTTAGGCATAATTAGGCTCTATTTTATTACTTTGTTTACGCATATTAAAAAAAACAAAAAATCAACTTCTTTTTTCATCTTGCATTGCATCTCCATAGGATTTCTCCCCCTATAGTCCCACCTTGCATTTAAAAGACCACTTAATTGTGTGCCCACTAATCAAGATAAAAAAATTACATCTTAATCAGACTAAATTAAAGCGGTCACAAAAAGAACATAAAAAATTGTTTGCAAACTTGTTTGTTGCACCATTCTCACAATCGGACGCGTACGCATACCCCTAGGACTAGAGCCCAAATCCCACGGTTCTAGATAATTATCTGACAACCATATTGCTTAGTATACTCGTCCTTGAGATGTTTAACTAAGAAAGATGAGGGGTTTAAGATCCAAGTTGATCTAAGAAAGGCTCCAGCCTACTTACCATCTGACTGGCCTTAGAACCAGAAGAACGACATTTTGGTAATCATTAAATTATTTTGTACTGCTAGATATCCTAGGAAACGTAATCAACTTGTATTCTTGTCTGCAAATCAAAACTTAAAAGATAAAAAATCTAAATTATCAGCGTTGAGTGGGAATAAACAAATTGTTTGGTGTTTGATTTGTGTATGCTTGGCAGGAGGTCATTAAGGAATCCCCTTACTGATCCCCTTGATATCAATCCACTTTATCCTCTAAAATCCCAAGTCAAGCCTGAGACAGAACCCATGGCTGGTGTGCCACCTCCTCCCGATCCACTCACTATAATAATGCAACAATTACTACAAATGGCATAACGTCAAGAGGTGTAAGATGCCCAAGTTCGACAATTGATAGCACATCAAGGGCTAAACAACCCTCCACCAATACAGATACAAAATTACTATAATCCTACTAATCATCAACTCGTATCAGTCATCCAAGTTCCTGCAGAAGAAGGAAACTTTGAGATAAAACCTGCAACTATTTCCTTCCTCCCTAAATTTTGAGGAGAAGAGGCCGAGGACCCTATAATGTGAAGGATATGGTTAGAATCCTCAAGCGCATCACGGAAGCGTGAGCGTTGTATCGAATACGACGAGGAGCGACTAGTCACACTAGTTGCTCGATGCATCGGAATTTAAATTTTTTTTCATGCGACGAAACATATGATCCAAGAACACTTCTCGGATCGTTTCGTCTAAACCACAAACGTGTAATAGAATTACCTCTTGAAGCGTGGTTGCGATCGAGTCTCTAAATGAAGAGACCTCCTATCTCAAGTTCGATCCGACGGAGGAGACGCTTGTGAGCGCGGGGATGAACCGCGTGCTTCTCGCAATCCATGTTGATTATCCAAGCGGCGGATCTCCTGATCTCGACACACGAGATCCGACATCTTCTTCACGAGCTAGGCGTACCGAAGGAGACAGAGATCCACAAGTAGGCGATCGGGCAGCATAACGACGATGCTGCGGTGATGGAGTACCTCTTTAGGGCATCCATGGTGAACGACCATGATAGGGAGAGAGAGAGAGTAGGCATGTAGAGAGAGAGAGAGATGTGCTTCCAAAAGCATGTCTCTAGAGAGCATGGTATGCCTCTCTATTTATAGGGTTTTGGGATCTGTGGATCTCAATCCATGGGACATATAAAATCAATGGATGAGATTGATTTATGTCTAATCCAATGGTCAAGATTATTGTTGGTAAAAACCAACAACTAATAATCTAATTTACATCAAATGTATTTTATACATCAAATATATTTCAATCCTAAATTAGTTCAAGCAATTAAGGAGAAATTAGCATGGAGATTACTCCCCATAAGGAAAAGGGGGGTTGGGCTACCACATTCTATGTGGGAATGTGTAGCCGTCCACCATGTCCTCATGGTGGAGGCAATCTCATGCAATCTCATGAGATTGCATATCTCCATGAATTTCTCACATAATTTCCAATAACTTTTGTTGATATTTATTCTTCAAAAATAATTCATAATTAATTTTGAGAATATTGCAATCTTGCCATTGGAAAATTGTGAATCTCATTCACAACCCAAAACAAAATATAATTTACATTTTCAATTAATTACACAATGTGTATCCAATACACATCAATAATTAATTAACAAATATAAATTATAATAAGCTCTCCCTAATACATTATAAATCACATTTATAATATATTAAGAATAATATGGATAGTACTATCCACATTAATCATATCCAAGATAATTAAATCACATTTAATCATCTTGGATTTCACGTGCCCAAATAAAATGAATCACATTCACATTATTCACATCTACGAGAATCAAATCACATTTAATTATCTAAGATAACTCTCCCTATAATATGAATTAAATTCATATTATTCTTGATTTTTAAATCAAATATAATTATCCATTATCTCAATACTCGGATACATATATCAACAATAGAATTATCCATGAACTCTTTCAAGGATAACGCTTTCTCCGCGAATACTTGGAGATAAGGACAAGGCGATTGTATTGTTCCACGTATAGTGACTTGGATATTGAGATCACATCTCAAATCTAGATCTCGGGCCTCCCATAGATGCTTGATTAAATCAAGACCGCAAATCTAATCTTCTCATTGAATCTGAATCACATTCAGATCAATGTCCAATATTTCGACTAAGATCAGATTACTTCTCTACTGAGAGGAGTCACTAAAATCCAGACCCATTTCATCACTCCCTAGGAATGGAAGCGTCATGGTTATACAATCGTTTATGATCACATCACCCTCAATCATTCCCAATACCTGTACATCCTGCATATTGGAAGACTCAGAATAATCCCAAAGTATAAGATCAATTTTACATTGTCTACTTCAGGGATTTATCATTAAGTTTCTCATTCGATCATTGGGAGTCGGTATCGATCATATACTTTCCAAAAGCATATATCATAACCAGGCCTTGATCATATACTTTCCAAAAGTATATATCAAACCTACTAATTCAGTCAAGCTTCCAAAGCGAGAAGACCATGCACGGAATTTGATTCTTCCCAATATCTCATGAGTGAGCTCATGTCTTCCGGTTCAGTAATGAACCTGTATGATCCCTTTGAGAGATCGTATTACTCATATGCCCTTATATGCACACCATCACATCGGTGTATAGACCTTGATTAGTCATCAACCTATTGGTCTGCCAAATGTACATACTCAGACATATAGTACCACATTTGTCTCCTGTCAGAGGATGCGTGCCTATATCATGACAACATACGATATAGGACTTTGGTTATCTCGATCTCGTTACATCAACTCTTTGACCTAACTAATATGACACCTATGAATCTCTATTCCTTTGAAGAGGACCTACATAAAGAGGTCGGTCAGATATCAACCTAACAGAGAAAAGGATTGCCATCTCCTACTCAGTCTGGACAGCATCTCTTAACAATCATTTATGTTTCTTGATGAGTCCTCAATCTAACTCTTTAGATGTTAATCCAAGAACCAGCCTCTATGATTCAATATTTGAATCAACATCTGTATGATCATCAAGATGGCCATGGTACATAACCCTAATTGTACTAAGGGACCTATTATGCAAACTATTTATTCTTCATTTCAGATCAGGGAATGATATTTGCAATAACTTTTATTGCATAATGGCTTGCCTTGGGTTCGCATGTCCATCATAATGCACCTTCATGATTTCATAGCAGCCTGCGATACACTAAAAATGGGGGAGGTAAACAAGGAACATGTTTACCTCCAAGCCTTCCTATTCTCCCTTCAACAAAAAGCGAGCCAATGGCTTCTTATCTATGAAGTCCCTATTCGATCATGGACCGAGTTGAGAGAGGCATTCCTAACGGAATATTTCCCCATTGGTAAGACCAATGCACTTAGGCATATCATTTTTCACTTCACCCTAAAACTCAAAAAGCCAATACATGAAGCTTGGGAAAGATTTAGAGACTTTTACGTAAATGCCCACATCGTGGAATCGAAAAATGGAAGCAAGTGCAAATATTTTATGAGGGGTTAATCGAATCATACAAGAGAGTTGTTGATGGCTCTTGCGGAGGCAACTACTTGAATAAGGATAAGAACTTTGTATGGCAAATATAAGAGGACATGGCAGATAACTCTGTCAACAATTATTTGATAGAGCTCTATAACAGACGTAAAAGACCAGTCAAAGCTGTAGACTACGCAACCACAAATGCAGACACATATTCGGGCATTCAAATCATTGCTTCAAAGTTAGATAAAGTGGAGTTGATGGCCAAACAAGTGGATCAATTAACTAAAACCGTAGGGAGTTTCGTATTAGAGAAAACTACCCTGTCAGTTTGTAAGGTAGCCCCTATTCCACAAACACCTATGGAACCAGAAATTTACCAACCATCTATCCCTTCAGAGGAGCAAATTAATCTTGAAGTAGTTAATTGGGTGTAGGGGAATTCCTACAGCAACCCCTATTCCTCCACCTATAATCAAGGATGGAGGAACCATCCAAATTTTGCATGGAAGGCCCCAACAAACAATAATTCATGATATCAAATAAACCAATGAGGGTCAAATCAAAATCAATTCAAACAACAAACACAACTGCCACTACAATCCTTGACTACTTCATCGCAAGGACTAGCTTCTGATTGTCGTGACTTGATGAAACTCATACAACAACTTGCTCATAATCAAGTTGAGGTTCGAAAGCAACTAGCTCAAAGTCAAGTCAAGGTACAAAAACAATTGATCGAGATTCGTTCTCAATTACCACCTCAACCACAACTACCTACTCAAACGATACAATATCCTAACAACTCACAAATCCGCCCTCCTGGATTTTTACAACAACCTACTCGAGGACCTGTGAGCTTTAGAATTTCAGCTAGTACAAGTAAAGATAAGTCAAATTCCTCTGCCAGTGCTATCCACTTGAGAAGTGGTCGCACCATAAGCACACCTCAAATATCGACCGCACAAAACCATTAAACACATGAGAATGATTCGTCAATGCAAGACCAATCATCACCTACTACACAACCACCCTCTATATCCCCATAACCAACCTTTACACAACCAGCTATTCCCTTTCCGGAGGCACTGCAGAGAAAAGTAAAGAAATGACCTTCGACTTTGACTCCTGATTTGGAGAATTTATTCTCCAATGTTATCATACAAATCCCCCTCCTTAAGGCTATAGAACAAGTTCCAGCGTATTCACACTTCTTAAAAGAAAAATGCACTCCAAAATGAAAGCCGAGGGGGAAGAAAAAGAATGACCAAAACGAGGAAGAGAGGCATGTGTTACCACTCGCATCATCTAATGCCATTTCTCAACTCATTCCCCTTAAAATGAAAGTTCCCGGGGCCTCATTAGTAAACTGCGTCATTGGGGAAATGACCTTCGAGCGAACCCTACTTGATAATGGTGCTTCAATAAATCTCCTCCCAGTTGTCGTACTAAAATATTATGCAGTAGGTCAGTTAAAACCTATTTCTATGATTTTTCAATTAGCTGACCGATCTGTAAAGAGGTCATTACCAATATTAGAGGACGTTTTATTCATAGTCCAAGGACATCAGTTCCCAGTCAAATTTATCGTACTAGATATGGACCAGGTTAAAGCACTTTCTCAAACTCCTATTATACTCGGAAGACCATTCTTAACCACTGCCAAGGCTCATTTTGACTATGAGGACAGGAAAGTAGAATTCAATGTCAATGGTGAAATTGTTCCTTTCAATCTTGTCGCCCCAACATTTCAAGAACATGATACCAAAGATTGTAGATGGATCGAGGAATGTTCGACAATTAAACAAATCATAGACAATTTAGCTCCCTTAAACCTCGCTAGGGACCCTATAGAGGCTACTTTGACTATAAATGATAATTTATTTGAAAGACAACATATTATAGTGGCCGAAGCCCTTGATTCCATGAAGAATGAACCTTACGAACCATTGACAGATTCAGATATCTTAGAACTAGACCAAGCATGGGATGAACTCGATGCTTTAATTTCTCCTATCTAGGAAATGATTACGCTCATGCTCGAACCTCCAATTTCAGAATTACTTCATAATAGAGAGGAAAATCTTACAATCACCGCATCCACCCACCCCATAAATTCAATAGAATGATCCCAAGAGACACTTCAGGTCCCCTTAGTTGAATTAAAACCTTTACCCAAGGAATTGAAATATGTGTTTTTAGATGAAGAAAATCAAACATACCCGGTAATAATCATTGCCCACTTGGAACTAGATCAAGAAAATAAATTAGTGGATATTTTGAGAAAGAATTCACAGGCAATTGGTTGGACGATATCTGATCTCCGGGCAATAAGTACATCACTATGTACCCACCATATTTATTTGGAAGACAATGCAAAATATTCTCGAGAAATGCAAAGAAGATTAAATCCAAATCTACGAGAAGTAGTCAAGAAGGAAATATTCAAATGGTTAGGTGTAGAGATCATCTATCCAATATCAGATAGTCGATGGGTTAGCCCTTTACAAGTTGTACCGAAGAAAGATGGTCTTAGTATAGTCACCAATGATCAGGGTAAAGAGATCCCCACTCGTACAACCACTTCGTGGAGCGTTTGTGTTGATTACAGGAAATTAAACCATGCCACGAAGAAGGACCACTTTCCTCTCCCATTAATAGATAAAATAATTGAGAGACTCATGGGGAGGGGATATTTTTGTTTTCATGATGGTTACTTAGGTTATAATCAGATAGCTATTGCACCTGAAAACTAAGAGAAAACAACATTTACATGTCCTTACGGTACATTTGGTTTTCGTCGGATGTCCTCTGGGTTTTGTAATGCACCAGCTACCTTCCAACGTTGCTAGTTGTATTTGTTGATATGGTGGCGGATTTTATGGAAGTAATTCTGGATGATTTCTCTATATTTAGTGATCCTTTCGATGAATGCATTGGATTTCCTGATCGCGTATTGCAAAAATACATTGACGTGAACTTAGTTTTATCATGGGAAAAATCACATTTTATGGTCACCAAAGGTATTGTTCTAGGACACATTGTCTCTAAAAAAGTTATGGAGGTTGACCCATCAAAAATTGAGACCATAACTCACCTCTTCCCACCTACATAACTTAATAGTATTAGATCATTTTTAGGACATGTTGACTTCTATAAAAGATTCATAAAGGATTTTTCAAAAAATGTTAAACCTCTTACTGAGTTAATCTCAATAGATTGAGCATTTGAATTTTCTGAAGATGCCCTCAGATCTTTTAAGACACAAAAAAGGTCTATCACTAAAGCACCAATTTTACAGCCCCCTGATTGGACCTTAGACTTTGAAATAATGTGCGATGCATCAGATTATGCAGTAGGGGCTATACTAGGCTAATGGAAAGATGGTAAACCATTTGCCATCCATTACGCCAGCAAAACACTTTATGATGCACAAAAAAACTACACAGACACTGAAAAAGAGTTGCTAGCAGTTGTCTTTGCACTTGAAAAATTTAGGTCGTACCTATTGGGTTCACATCTGGTTGTTTACACTGACCACACCGCACTACGCCATCTACTCTCCAAGAATGGGCAATGCCTCAAACCTGTCTTTGAATCTGAAAAATCAATGCTTGTTTCGGAAACCCATGTTATGCAAAACCCCTCATGACCCATTCATTTCTTTGTTTACTGCCCATCTCATCTCATCCGTCATCCCATAACTAGTTTACTGCATATGCATTTACCATGAGGACATGGCAAATCTTAAGCATGGGAGGGCGCCAAAATATTGCATTTTCATGCATATTGCATCACATTTCTATACCTAGTTGCATCAACTCTCTAAGTTTACATATAGGGAGAATAGTAGCCTCATCTTGAAGCACCACAAGAAGTATGAGATTTGAAGTGATTCTGAGCTTACAATGCTTGTGACTCTCTTTTGTCCTCTTATATTAAAAATCAAGGCATTAAGCCTCGATTCCATTTTCTACACTAAGCATCTATAATGAACTTAAACATTATATACTGAAAAGATCATGAGCTTTGTACTACAATGCTAGCTTGACATACAAAAGGCTAAGGGGGTCTGATGATGGTTGTGCTCAGAGTTTGTGAGATGGTGAGCTTATCATGGATTAGAGGAGTAGGGAGTGTTTCCACCAAATATACGTGAGGAAGAGAGTCCACCGTAAAATGTAAGGGAGTGTTCGCAACTGGTGAAGCAATTACTTATTATGCACAAGTATTGTACACACTTGAAACCTTCACATACCATCATCTTGCTTGCCTTTCTACATACTTCTCAAATCCACCACTTCTTTAAAAGTCTTGCACTAATATTCCATATCGTTTCATTTCATTCAATTTCTTTATCCCTCTTCTTCTATTATGCATCAAAAGGGAAATATTCTTCAAGATTCTATCATCTATTTACAACGAAATACATGTCCTTTTATGTTTCCAAGTCCAAAAAGAAAGTATTAAAGCATATTGGTTCTTTTGAAAAGTGAAGAGATTGCAAAAAAAAGAAGAAAAGAAGAAGAAGAAGAATAAGAAGTATAGCAAAAAAATTAAAAAAAAAGAAAAAGAAAAAAAGAAGAAGAAGAAAGAAGAAAGAAAAGAAGAAGAAGAAGATACCAAGAGAACCATTGTGCTAATATTCTCTTCTCATGCCATCTATATCATTCTCTTCTCTACTATTCAACCAAATTATCTTATAATGAACATTTATCTATATTATACCACTCTCATATCCATACACCGAAATCTGAGCAAAGTCATTTCCACCAAATAAGCCTAAACCTAAATACTTCTCAAATTAACCTATTATTTTTCTTCCTGGCCAGTTGGAGGAAGTTGGGTTGAGTGTTAAATTAATTATGAAGTTGAATCTTGTAAGAATACTCTTATCCGCCATCTCAGGCATTTCCTGGCTTAGTGTATCAAAGCTAGAGGATTGTGAATGAAAGCACTTGGTCAATTCAATACATTTGGCACTTGAGTCAATACTCATGTCTAATGCCATTATTGATGCTATGCATCATTTAATCTAAATCGAGCAAGTCTCTACATTAGTTCATATCTTAAGGACATTAGAGATAATCAAGCATTATAGGAAGAGATTTAGTTCTACTCTTAAACTTTAAGAAATAGATTTATGTCACCCTCAGAGGCTATTCTCTTCCAATATATCAATAATAGAGTGTTGAGATTCTTCCTTTACATTTGCTAGGGACTAGCAAATCTTAAGCATGGGGGTATGATGAATATCATATTCATTATATAACTATATCAATATTGATCCATTCTATTAGATAAATTGTATATTCTATGATGCATGATTATTTTAGAGAGTGGTATTACATGCATACCGATTTGCATGATTTATCAATCCAATCACATGAGCAGTCACATATTACGCTTCAGTTCATCTTTGTTTTAACCGTAATGAAGAGAGAAGAAATTGATAAGTTAAAAAAAAGATTGGAAGTTTTACATGATACCATCTTAATATTGCTTCTTCAAATACCATGCCAATCATAAGACTTCTCAATGACTACATATCATACATTTTAAAATAATTCTGGATCACTAATGACTACTTCGTCTCACTAAACAACCAACTCCAATCTGTCCAATCCCAAAATTGAATATATGAGCACCACCTATATTATCTCAAGTAATAATGGGACAAAATGAGTTAGACGTCCATTAAAGAATATAGCGCCATGCATTAACGTAATTAATAGCCAATGATTTGCTAGAAATGATGGCCATTAAAATTAGGTGAAAGAGGGCCAATGTGAGAATGGAATTTATATGTTGGAAAGGCACCAATGAGATCACGTTGATGTGAAAAGGCACAAAGGCTTTTGACGCCAACTGAAGAGGTGTATCTCCATGATGATGAGATGTATATGTTATATCTCTTGTCTGGAAATACATGGCCGTTAGAAATGTTTGCATCAACAAACTTTGGCTGGAAATGACATCATCCAAAAGACACCAATGCCTATGGCATGAAATAAAATATTGGTGCTAATGGATGCTTTAACTAAAAGGTCCATCTCCAAATTGGAGGGATGCAACTTTTGGTCGGAAGGAGCACTGGTAGATGGTATATATACCACATGAGAAAAGGGAATTTAGTGGACAACAAAAAATCCAAGACCATCCGACCCAAATCAATCCATCAAGCAATTTTCCATTCCATTCGATCATTCCATCACCATTCTTGCCAACCAAATACGCTTCCAACCTATTCCTTCATCACTTAAACAAACAAAACCCCACCACCATAATTAATCATCCATTTTATTATCGACGAAGCATCGAAGTAATGTCGTCGACGTGCATTTGGACCCCCATTGAATCTGACTCCTGAGGCTCCACCCCGATTGCCGCCAAAAATCATCAAACACCAATGACATCCACCAGTCATCATTTTCTCGGACCCTCTTTGAATCCGACTCCAGAGGCTTCCTCCCGAGCCGCCAACCACCATACTTTAATCTTGCTTTTATCTTATTACTTTACATTTTTATATCCATCTTATTTTGTTGTCTTCTCTTTCGTGCAGCTATTTGTCAAGACTATCACGACCATCCATATCTAACCGCGATTATCCTCGACTCTTGGAGATAAGCGATGTGACACGAGGTTCGAGCTCGATCTGCGGTTGTCATCGCATCCAACTCACTTCACCAGAATATCCAAAGTCACTAAGAGTTGATGCGTACGAGTCCAATTTGAGGTTGTCACATAGAAGGGGAGTGATCAGCACTTGCCGACCTGCACTATTATCTTTTTCAACTTTCATTTCATTTTTGTTATTCAAATATTTTGCAAATTTATAAAAGTATTTTTATATTAAAGTGTAGAATTTTTCTGTCTCTATGGATCGACCATGACTTACCCTATACATTGCCTTGTGCATAATATAGCTAAGTCTGGTAATTTATTTGTTTGATGTGTGTTTTTGCGGGTTCTCAACGACTAATCGGGTACATACAATGACCTCAAAATAAATAATTTCCATAACAAAATTTGTAAATAAAATGTTTCCTAAATAATAAAGATAATTCCAAAATAAAATCATGTATAGAGTAAAAGTAACCACATCCAGAAAAGCCATAAAAGCAATAATTGAAAGATCAATTCCGGCTCTATATGAACATAACATGAACCAAAATCACTTACATTATATTCTAAATTAAATTATCTTTAAAATGGCTATGATTTCAAAATTTTTGGAGCTACGGTTAAAAAGTCAGTTTTCTAGGGTGGTTTGTACAATTTTACCATTTATTTGTACATATTGCATTTGTAAATATTTTTAATAAATTATTTAAAATAAAAAAATAAAAATAATAAAAATTTGAAAACAAAAAACTAATTTCCTTATTTGACTATGTATATAATGTACCATATGTATATAATATATGTATATAGTTGATATTCTTAAATAACCACCAATTCATTTCAAATTTTTCTCTTATCTCTTATCTTCATTTAAAATTTTAAAAATTCAAACTCCATCCTATATCTATTAATATGGCTCCCTCTCCCCTATTTCAACTTGACCAATCTTTGGTGATAGGAGCCTATTCTCCGAGAGTTATCTTGTCACATAAGTGTGCCTAGCCTCAAAGTCGTC
This sequence comes from Ottelia alismoides, assembly GCA_037367405.1. Classification (NCBI taxonomy): domain Eukaryota; kingdom Viridiplantae; phylum Streptophyta; class Magnoliopsida; order Alismatales; family Hydrocharitaceae; genus Ottelia; species Ottelia alismoides. The sequence continues at coordinate 359,773 of JAZKJV010002336.1, read as the reverse complement.
CGGTGACAACGAGTCGACCATCGTCGAGATGATCAAGGTTTCTTTTCCGCTCCTAAGGTAAGATCCATCTTTCTTTTTCTTATTTTTAACCTAGGTTTATCGTATTTTTATTTTTTGCATTTTCTATTTCATCGTTATTTTTTTATAGATATTAGAATTGCCATCATGATTTGATCCGCCTTTGATTCCTATTTTTCATTTCATTTTATTGATCTCTCTACATTCACATTCTATCCCCCACGATCTCTCAACTCCGGCCACACACGGTGGTCAGAGACTCAGATTCGATTCTTCCATTTTGTAGGATCCCCATTCACATCTTTTTCAATTTTTTTTTGTTTAAATAAGCAGAGATCATGCATTGTGTTTGAGTCCTCTTTTATTTCAAATAATATATATAAAGAAACAAAAAAATATATAGTTTTTCTTCCTAACATTTTTTTGCATTAATAAAGAAAAAAATTTAAAAAAAAAAGTTTTGTTTTTTATGTTTCTATTTTATAAAATAAAAAAAAGAAAAAAAAACTTTGGGTGGCAGGCACCGCCCTCTCCAGCCCCAGCAGTCCCCACTTCCATCTGCGCTTGGACTGCGCACCTCTGCCATCTGGGCGGAGCCTCGATAGCCCACCGCCAACGCCCATTCGACGTGGCAGTCATCACCACTGCCTGCAGTTGTGGCCCGTTGAGCTGCTGATCTCCAGCCATCATCTTGGAGAAGCCACCTCCTGCCTGCATCCACCGTCCTTCGCGGGCCGCCCATCACCGACGTTGTTCCTCGCCGACAATCGTGCCACCTTAGACGTGTACCACCTCTCATCCACCAACATCGCACACCGCCCCAGCCTCTCTCCCGTCAACCGCAGACCTCCACCTGCAAGGCCCTTCTATCCGTTGGGACCGTTGCGCCTCAACCAGAGGTGCAGCACACTGCTCAGAATCCAGACATCTGCCACCCCTTCCTCGACCGCTCTGCCGCAGGAGCGCATTGGCCTCATCAGCCGCACCCTGCTGCGCGAGCACTGACACGGCCGCGACCGCCACCCGTCGCTCATTGGAGAAAGAAGACAGGGGTGGCAGCGGCCCCTTTGATTTGGCAGAAGAAACGAAGAATCAAAGGAAGAAAACCCTAGGTATTTAAAATAAAAAATGATAAATTGCATAAATCCCCTCAGAGTATTGGATATTGCACGAAGACCACGATTAGTTCCAGCCTATCACTTGCGTTAACCACACGAATAAATCAATCAAGTTAGAGTGAATGTTCAGTTTAGTGTTTATTTAAAATGGGCAAGACCCAGGTTCGACTAAAGGAGGAAAATGAACAAATTTGAGTTCATTTTTTACAACATAATGCATGTTTTTCAAGGGAGGAATTTTTCGGTATGTTTATGCAATATAAATGTAAATGCAAACTACGAATGACTTAGGTTCCTTAAGAAAAATCGAGCAATTGAGCTAAATTAATTTTTGTGTGAAATGAGTACAATTTAGCCAACCACTGATTTTCCTATATACATGATTCAATGATGCACATGAAAGATATTTTTATGAACTTTCAAAAGTTAATATGCATGAATGAAAATACACTCTTTTTAGGAGTTATGTGATTATTTTGTGCGGTAATTCTGCAAAACAATGAATATTTGATAGAAGGTGAATTCCAATGAAATGCAACTACTATACTTTTTTAGAGATTTCTGGTGATATTTATTTTGTGAATTTTATATGAAACAAAGTGAATCATAGTAATTAATTCATAATAAATCCACATCAACGGAATATTCAAAACCAAAATTATCTTGAATAGATATTTTAATGTGCAATACATGAGATTTGGAATCTCATCAAAAATAGTTGTGTGAACCTAATTAAAAAAATAAATTCTCAAATCACTCCACATATTATTCTAGGAATAGGACACCTTCATTTTCAATGAACTTTGAGTAGACGTTATAGCACAAGCAAACACCCATTCTTTTATGTTTGTATATTTTTTGGAGCAAGGTATAATTGTATCCAAGTTTTATAGCATAAATGAGTAAAATTACCTTTAGTTTTAATCCCAAAATTTTAATAAATCAACGTTATATCAAAAAATATAATATCAAGCTCAGTTGATAGAGAATGATATTCTAATCATCAAGATATTTTTATCTTTTCAAAATGATTAAAAATCAAAGTCTGAATATGTGATCCAACACATGGTCCAAATTGCAATAACAAAATAAACGCTCACAAAAATTATGCCTAAGAGAATTTATATAATTAATTTACCCAAATTAGGGAAGCATGCATGTGAGGCTGCTAGAAGGCATCTTCTTCTTCTTTGTGAGTTCTGAAAGAAGAGAAGTTGTGTGGTTGCACATGGTCGCTTGTGTTGTGCTGCGACGGATAACTACCGAAGCTGCTCGACGTTAAGAGGTTGTTCCCGCGGAGATGTGGCGATAGAGAGAAGTCGTACAACATTGCAATTGAGATGGGTTCCGTGTGACTTGAAGATTGACGGCGAACACAAGGTGAATGCTCATAGCTTGAATGTGGTGGTTGGAGGTCCTTGATGTACTCGAGTCCATTGGGATCCAACACAGTAAAAGAAGAAGGTGATTTGCTTCTCTCGAAGGTGGAGACATGATGCGGCCAAATCCACTTGTGCACAATGCCTCGTGGCAATGGTGGCGGTTGTTCCCTTGGTGGTGCACGACATAGACTACTCAGAGCATAGAGGGGTTTTGGAAGAATGGAAGCGACATGCGTAGATCTACATACGAGGGAACAAAGCATTGGTTTTGCTCGGAGATTAATAAAAAGGTTATCGTTCCATTGTTAGGCATGTGAGCCTGAGGAGAACCATTCCTATAGTAAATGTTATTGTCATATTTGATTTATCAATAAAAGTTATTGATTTTTTCATTCCCTATCTGAGATTAATGAATGAATGCACTATAAGGTCCCTCTCTACAAATAGGATTATGTACCATGTCCATCTTAATGATCATATAGTTATTGATTCAAAAGTTTAATCATAGAGGTTGGTGCTTGGATGAATATCTAAGGAGTTAGATTGAGGACTCATCAAGCACCGTCAAATGATTCTTAAGAGATGATCTCAAGTTTGATTAGGAAATAGCAATCCTTTCTCATTAGGCTGATATTTGACTGACCTCTTGATGCATGTCCTATACATGGGAATAGATATTCAGAGGTGTCAGATTAGTTATGTCAAAAAGTTGACTTAACGAGATTGAGATAACCAAAGTCCTATGTTGTATACTTTCACAATACCGGCACACATCCTTTGACCAGAGAAAGATGTGTTACTATATGTCTAAGTATGTACATCTGGTAGACTAATAGGTTGATGACCTAACCACGGTCTATATACCGATAAGCTGGTGCGCATATGAGTAATACTGTCTCTCAAAGGGATCATACGGGTTCACTTTTGAACCGGATGACATGAGCTCACTCATGAGGTATTGGGACCGACAAAATTCCATGCGTGGTCATCGTGCTTTGGAAGCATGACAAGAATTTGTAGGTATGATATATGCTTTTGGAAAGCATATGATCGATACTAACTCCCGATGACAAAGAATGAGAAACTTGATGATGAAACCCTAAAGATGATAGTGTAAAATTGATCTATATCTTCGAGTTTATCAAAGTTCTTCTAGTATGCAGGATGTGTAGGTATTATGAGTACGTGAGGGTGATGTGATCATAAACAATTGTATAACATTTGACACTTCCATTCCGAGGGAGTGAAGAAATAAGTCTTGATTTTAGTGACCCCTTTAAGTAGAGAAGTAATCTAATCTTGGTCCAAGTGTTGGACACTGATCTGAATGAGATTCAGATAGAATGAGAAGATTAAATTTACGACCTTGATTTTAATCAAGCATATATAAGCATTATTCTTGAAAGAGTTCAACAATAACTCCAATGTTGATTTATAATTAAGTAATGAGAAATGGATAATTAAATGTGATTTAATTATCATGAGTAATGTGAATTCATATTATTTGAATGCATGAGAATGATCATCCAATATAATTAAATGTGATTTAATTATTATTATGAATGTGAATAATGTGGACAGTACTATCGAATTTCATATATATTATAATTGTGATTTATAATGTATTAGAGAGAGACTATTGTGATTTATATTTTTTGATTAATTATTGATGTGAATTGGATTCGTATTGGATGATTAATTGAAAATATAATTTACATTTTGTTTTGGGATGTGAATGTGATACACATTATTCCAATGACATGATTGCAATATTCACAAGATAATTACCAATTATTTTTGTGAGATAATTTACAAAAAAATATTGTTGTAAATCTTGGGGATTTCATGAGATATTGTAATATCATGAGATAATAAGGAGATTGCCACCTTCCATCCTAAGAGGGTGGACGGCCACCAACTTCCATTAGGTGTGGGTGGCTATCCCCCCTTTTAAGGGATGACGGTAATCTCCCAAGATTGGTTGATTTAATTTGGAATTAATTATATTGATTTATCAATATATATTAAATTAAATTAAATAATTGTTGTTGTGTTTCCACAATAAAATCATAGCCATTGAAAGAAACACAAATCAATCTCATCTTTGTGTTATTCATGGATTGAGATTCATGGACTCCCAAAATCCTATATTGGAAGAGGCACCCCTTGCACTTCAAAGTAACAACAACAGCTTCTCTCTCTCTCTCTCATTCTCATGCCAAACCTCTCTCTCTCTCTCCTAGAGTAGTTGTCCACTCCATCCTTAGAGAGAAGGTCGCTGCCATCATCGCATCGTCGTTGTGATGCTTCTTTGATAATTCATGGATCTCCACCTCCTTTAGTACGCCTCACTCATGAAGAAGACATTCGATCTCATGAGACGAGATCGGGAGATCCATTGCTTGGATCAATGACTTGGATTGCGAGAAGCACACGACTCATCTCCTCGCTCGCAAGCATCTCCTCCGACGGATCGGGCTTGAGAAAAAAGTCTCTTCTCTTAGAGGCTCAATCACATCCATGCTACAAGATCTATTCTTTATCTACTGTGGTTAGATGAAATGATCTAAGAAGTGTTCTTGGATCATGTGGTTCCATCTATTATATTTTTTAAATTCCGCCGCACCAGGCAAGTAGTGCGACTAGTCGCTCTCATTCGTATATGATGTAATCCTCATGCTTTTGTGATGCACTTACGGATTCCCTCATATCTTTCAAGTGGAATCATATCCATGTTCAGAAGTTTTGGATACGATCCATAAACTTAGGACGACTTGGGCTCATTAGGGTTTGTGAAAATTTATTGTATTTTTTTCACTCAGCCCTATTTTGTGAGATTTTTTGCCCTTTATAAATTGTTTAAACACTAAATATCATTTTTTATGTTCCCTATTAAATAAGGAAATCATGGGATTTGAGTTTGCGTGATTTGGATTCAGATTGCTCAAGTTATGATCATTTTATTGAACATGTATCCACGATTTCGGGGATGGCGAATCTTGACGTAATTAAAGAGTTAATTACAATTTTAAAACGCCTAGAAATGTGTGCAAATTACCTTTATTCTATTGTAAATCAAATTGTCAAACATTGAAAGCTTATTTTGCCTGATTTGGATTTAAATTGATTGAGATTTGCTAATTTCAGTAAGTGAGGGTCGTTGCTCAAAATTACTTTCCTAATCAAGAACCTTGTGATTGTCATTCAATCAATTATGAAATTAATGGTTAATTTCCAGAAATAATTATTGATAATATTTCATGAAATATATGATGATGATTATTTCCTTAAATGGCATTGCATTAACCAAAATTGACTAGATATGATATCGATCACAAATTGTTTACATGATCTTCTTTCCAACAAACAAACTTGCTTGAATAGGATTAAGAATTTGTTTAGTAAATTTCCTAATAATATCTATCAAAATGATTTTGATTATTATTATAGGTATAAATTCGATTGAAAACCCGATTATCATCTTAAATACAAAGTGATCAATTGGCATTATCCTAACCAGAGGTGGATACCGTGTCTAATCAAGGAGCATTGGGGTAGTAGGTTGCTCTATGAGCGATTTATCTTGCTCCCGTCGGCACTGGCCATGACAACGGGTTCGGAAGCGATAATGCTTGAAGGTTTCATGATGTATTTTTCTAATTATTGAAATTCGAATAATATGTATTTTAGAGATAATACCATTCTTTCAAGTGACAATCAAGTTTGTTGGTTGATTGAATTGGATTGATGATTGCTTTAATATGATTAAATTACTTATATCTACTTAAAACACTCTATTTTGAATACATGTGTATTTTCCTTGGATGAATTAATTATACTAATGTGATTCATGATAATTAATTAGAATTTGAATATGAGGTGAAAGATCACATAAGTGACATCCATGGCCGAAGGGTTTCCGTTGTATGGGATTGTATGTAGGAGATGTCTGTATAAAGTGACGACTCCTGCATACAAGCGCATCTGGATCAGGCTCTTTTCTTCTTGAAATAGTAAGATTGTATGCCAAGTGACCCCAATATCGGGTCCTCATATTATTGGGGCGATATTGGATTACACATAGTGAGTTCTAATCATGTTGATGGATGGTTCAATTAACGACGGATCAACATCACCTTAGGGATGGTGGGCTCGAGTGTTAAAGATCAAATTGGAAAATGCAAAATGAACTTTCAAGGCGGAATGTGTTCCAGTTTCTTTTTATCTGAGTTACATGTTCTCATATTATGAGGATGTAACAAAGATAAATGGGAGATCCCAGTTCTTGCTAGAGATATGGTGGTAAGTATATCTATTTCTTTGAAAGTGATCGAGGGAATGAACTTTCAAAGTTGAAAAAGCAACAATAATTTGATTAAACTTCCTTAGTCAAAGAAATACAATTGAATATATAATTATTTATATGTTCTACTAAAGTGCATTCTTAATTTCAGAAAATGAAGTCCATGAACCCACATAGCACGGCTCATAGAGGTCAAATCAGTTGACCGGACAAATTATTCAAATTGGATCCAAAATTTTGATCTTGTCCTATTCGCTGAACACATTTCTTACGTATTGTCAAAGGACAAGTACACAAACCCGAAGACTTTAGAAGAAATTGATTCTTAATAAAAAATATGATGATGATCATAATTTGGCAAGGTGTTACATTTTGGGTTCATTGTCCAATGTGCTTCAGAAGCAACATGTGGAGATGAACACTTGCCGAGATATCATGTTGAATCTGAGAGAAATGTTCGGTGATGTTAAACCACACACATGGTTATAATATAATGAATGAACTTATTCACTTGATGCCAGAGGGGACCTCTATTAGAGAGCGTGTACTCAAAATGTTTGGGTACTTTTCTGAGATGGAAACCCTTGGAGCTGACATGGATTCAGATATGCATGCTTACTTCATTCTATTATCACTCCCAAGTCTTTCAACATCTTTGTGGTCATGTACCACATGAGCAAAGTTGATTATACTAATGTAGTGATATTGTCTGCATTAAAGTCTGCAGAAGACGTAATAAAGAAGGATGGCCCCTCTGAACGTCCAATGGTTGCACAAGTCAAAGGAAAGCACAGTCAGAAGCATAGTTCTCGAAAGGACCCAATCCATAAGAGAAAGAAGAAGAGTTAAGGCATTGGTTCATCTTCCAATGCATCCACTTTGATAGCATTGAAGAAAACAGATGGCTGTCATCACTGCAAGAAGCCGGGGCACTAGAAGCATAATTGCTTGGACTAACTGAAGTCGGTCGACAAAGGTAAAGCCCCAGCAGGTATCAAATCTACATTCATCATTGAAACTAGTTTTCTTGTTGGATAAGAAGTAAGTTGGGTTATAGATTCTAGTGCTTATGTTCATGTATGCAATTTGTTGCATCTATTTTAGGAAACTAAGAGTCTTGATGAAGGAGAGATAGCTATCTAGATGGGATCTGATGCAAGTGGTGCAGTAGTTGCCGTCGGGGCTTGCCAACTATCATTATCTAGTGGAAGAGTCTTAGTACTTAAAGAGTGTCTTTATGCACCATAAACCAGAAGGAACCTTATATATGTATCTAAACTTGTTAAAAGTAGATATTCATTCCTTTTCTACAACAAACTAGTCATAAGTCGTTATGATAAGTGTATTGCAGATGGTGTTTTGACTTCTGGTGGACTCTATGAATTGCGCATTGATGAAAATGTCATGAATGTTACTACCACTAATAAAAACCCTAAAAGATTCAGGGAAAAATGGAAATCATTCAAACATGAGTTGACATGAAAGGCTTGGTCAATTATTCGTTGATAGGGTCAATAAATTGATAAAGGATGGACCTTAGATTTTCTACAGGTTCAATCTTTGCCTTCCTACGAACATTGTATTCAAGGTAAAATAACTAGGATGCCTTTTTGTAAAATGATTACAAGATGCGAATGTATTCTTACCTAATACATACCGATGTATGTGGTACCTTCAGTACCGCGACCCAAAATAAATATCGATATTCTTTTTCGTTTATTGATGACCATTTACGATACAGGTTTATCTTCCTGCTACATCATAAATATGAAATATTTGAAAAGTTTAAAGAATTCAAGGTTTTTGTTGATAAACAAACTGATAGGAAGATTAAACGGATTCGATTTGACCGACGTAGTGAGTACCTCTCAGAAGAATTCAAGGAATACCTTAAAGAGAATGGATTTGTTTCCAATCTCACTCCTCCTGGACCCCCAACTTAGTGGCATTGCTGAAAGATGCAACAAGACCATCAGGGTTATGGTCGATTTCAATGTTGAGCAAAGCACATTTACCACTTAGTTTCTGGGGATATGAAGTAGAGATTGCAATATATATCCTGAACAAGATTCTTAGCAAGTCTATACCTAAGACTCCTCATAAGCTCTGTACGGAATCAAACCTAATGTTAATCACTTGAGGTTTTGGGGTTGCTTGGTCCATGTGAAGAACATGAATGCAAGTACGCAAGAATCTCGCACTCGAGAGTGCTACTTCATTGGGTATGTTAAGGATGGTATTGGACACCATCTTTAAGACTCTTAAGGTTTTCCTCTCTAAAGATGTGTAATTTCTGGAGGGTGACTTCCTTAAAGGTCAAGACAAAAATGCGGTAGAGGAACTCGTTGAGTCCCATGAGGATTCTGAGCTTCCTGAACCACAAACTGAAGAGATAAATAAAGATGAAACACCCATACCGCTTCAAAGGAGTTTGAGGGTGGTTGCATCACCTGAAAGGTATGGATTCAATGTTTCAGGTGAAACTGACAATGATCCTGCTTCATTTGATGAAGCACTTACAGATCCTGGAATGGATAGATGGATACTAGCAATGAAGTCAAAGATTGACTCCATGCATAGGAATGGTATATACACCCTAAAGGATCCACCTAAAGGGGTAAAACCCATTGGGTGTAAATGGATATTCAAGAGAAAGAGGGGACCTTATGGGAAAGTATATAACTTTCAAGGCATGGCTCATAGCCAAAGTCTACACATAGAAAGAAGGCATCAACTACAATGAGACGTTCTCTCCTGTGTCTATGCTTAAGTCCATCAGGACACTGCTAGATATAGATGCATCTCTTGACAACAACGTCTGGAACATGGATGTCAAGACAACTTTCCTCAATGGATACCTCGATGAGGATATCTATATGGAGCAGCCCCAGGGATCATAACTAAGGAAGGTAAAGTATGCAAGCTGAAGAAATCCATCTATGGGCTCAAACAAGCTTCTCGTAGCTGGAACATTAGATATGCTGAAACCATAAAGAGTTATGATTTCGTGAACAATCCCGATGAACCTTGTGTGTACAAGAAGTGTAGTGGGAGCGCAATTATGTTCATCGTACTTTACGTAGATGACATCCATATCATTGGGAATGATACATGGATGATGAACAGTATTAAGAATTGGCTATCCCATTACCTCGAGATGAAAGATCCCTGGAGAAGCCTCTTACATCTTGGGCCCGAAGCTGTTCAGAACCAAGAAAAGAGGTTATTGGGATTATCACACCATGGGTACATTAAGAAAATTTTGGAATATTTCCGTATGGAGAGTTCTACGAAAGGTTTCCTCCCCTTAAGACACGGTATACGTATATCTAAATGGATGACTCCTCAAAGTGTTGAGGAAACGAAAGCCATGGCTGGATATCTCTATGCATCAGTTTTATGAAGCTTAGTGTACATCATGATGTGGACTAGGCCAGATATCTGCCTTGCAGTGGGAGTGATAAGTCGTTATCAATCTAGGTATGGAGAACGACACCGGATTGCAGTGAAGAATATTTTCAAGTATCTAAGACGGACACAAGATTACATCTTGATGTATGAGAAGGTAATCTCAAAGTCTTAGGATACACAGATTCAGACTTCCATTCGGATATTGATGACAGAAAGTCGACATCATGGTTTGTGTTCCTATTGAATGGTGATGTGTGAGCGGGAGAAGCAAGAAGCAGGACACTACAAATAGATTCAACAATAGAAGCCGAATACATTGATGCATCAGATGTTGCAAAGGAGGTAGTGTGGTTGCGCAAGTTCATCTTGGAACATGGCGTACTTTCCTCTGATACTCCCATCCTGCTACTCTGCAATAACACGAGAGCCATTGCTCAGGTGAAGGAACCCAGATGGCATCAAAAGAGCAAGCACGTGGAAAGGAAATACCATATTATTTGAGAGATTCAAAAGCGTTGTGGCATCATCATCACCAAGGTGGCCTCTGCTGACAACGTTACTGATCCTCTTACAAAACCTTTGACACAAAAGGTTTTTGACCAGCATGTAATGAGTATGGGTTTAAGGAATGTATCTGAATGGTTTTGAGGGCTAGTGGGAGATTGTTAGTTATGTGAGGCTTGAGGCGAATCATTCCTACAATAAATGTTATTGTAATATTTGATTTATCAATAAAATCTATTGATTGTTTAACTCCCTATTTGAGATTAAATGAATGAATGCACTATAAGTCCCTCTGTACAATTAGAGTTATGTACAATGATCATCTTAATGATTATACAGTTGTTTATTCAATAGTAGAATATTAGAAGCTGGTGCTTGGATGAATATCTAAGTAGTTAGATTAAGGACTCATCAAGTACTGTCAATGATTGTTTAGAGACGATCTCTGATGAATACCCATTCATCACTCTTTATTCTTTTATTTTAGCTACAAAACCTATGCAAAACACCATGTAGATATGTGTAAAAAGCATAAATTGTCAATAGGCATGCATTGTGTAAATTACAATAATTAGCATGTTTTTGTGCATAAATAAAGAATAAAGAAATAAAAGAAAAAGTGGGAATAATTTAGATAATTATTGAGTGACCTAATCCCCAGGGAGGGCTCAGCATGGGCCTGACCGCAAAAGAATCCAAGTAGAGGGAGATAGGGTCAATCACGTGTGTACATATACCTATGTATATAAATAAATAATTTTCCTCTAAATAAAAATAAAAATGTGTGCTTATTAATTTTGTACATATTGGTAAAGATAAAATTAAAAATAAAAATGGGAAAAATAAAAGAAAAATAAAAATAAACAAAACATCTCTCATCATTGTACATGACCATGTGTATAGAATAACATATCTATTTATTTCCTCCTTGTAAACAATTAATAAAAATGCAATTAAAATATTTCCATATTCCACATTTCATGTGTAAATAAATAAAATAAAAATTAGAAAAATAACAATAAAATAAAAAGAAAAGAAATAAAATCAAAATCCACCTTATATGTACCATGTAAATATGTAAATAAAAGTATTTATTTTAACCTATGTAAATAAAAAATAAAATAAAAAAACCCTTTTATTCCAAATTTTATGTTAGAAATAAATAAATTATAAAATTTTGAATAAAAATTTAAAAATAAACAATTTATAATAAAAAATACATATATGTAAATACCTATATGTAATAATAATATAATGTAAATACCTTGTTTATGTTTCAAAAAATAAATAAAAATCACAAAAAAATTAATTTGAAACTAAAAAAATATTTTTCATGTTTTAAGTTTTTTGAAATTAAGCCATTTATTATTTTTTATTGAATTTCCAAATAATTACTAAACGGGGGCTCCTGATTGGTCACAAGGGATGTTGGCCCCCGGTCAACTCCCCCCTGGACCTTTTCGCCCGCAAATCTCACTCCAGACCTGACTTCGCCTAATTTTATAAGCTAGATCCGATCAACATTTGCCGAAACCCCGGGTCCTAATCACACTCCTTGCATCCGAGACCCACGCCCGATACTTTGCCTTGGGGTCCATGCTTCACCAAGCCGGACCTGACGCCTTCTTCTCGGACCAGCAGTTGTATATAGCTCCACCTCCGCCGCACATTACCCGCCATATTTGGCTACGACCCTTCATCCCAGGACATCCACTCTCATCCCTAGAGTGACAGCTACCGATTGGGGTGTGTAGTAGAGAGGAGGAGGAGGTCACTAGCCACTGATCCGGCGACCCTTGTCATCGTGCACCGCCGTGAGGTGCGCCTGAGCCTCGGGACCCGACGACCTTTAGAGGCGAAGACCCAGAGCTCCGCGAGCTCATCCCCAGTCGACTGCAACCACTAGGTAACCTCGAATCCCTTTAGTTTCGCTCAATTTCACTATTTGCACAAATCGCCCCTCCGCCGTCTCCGATCGATTCCCACCGCTACGCCCACCTATTCGATCATCGGTCCATCTCATCACCCTCGTGAGACTTCTCTCCATGTTCTGCACCCACTCACTCCCCTTGGTTTGCCCCGGAACCAAGGCTCGACCTCCACCGCCGTCGCCTCGCTGGAGGTCATCCATCCGATGCATCCGACCACCCACTTCACCCCTAACCCGGGGTGAGGCATCTTGCTCTCGACCTAGGAAGCTTCTGGTGCCTATTTGCACGTCAAAGCGACCCATTTGAGGGTCTTCTCGTTCGAGCCCAGGAGCTTCGCTCCTCCGCCATCGTCGGGCCACTCCGGTGGTCCCCGGCCTCTCGGAGGTGTCTAGCAGCTGCGGAAGCCCCCGAGCTTTATTCTGACCACTTCAGCAGCTCCAGAGGAGGACCCCGCGCGCCCGTGGCGCTCTGGCGAAGTTTGCCGGAGCTGATTTTATCCAGGACCCTTCTACGCCGTCCGATCTGCCTCGTCGCTCCAGATTCGATCCGCGTCATTTATTTGAGGAGTCCCAGCTACCGTCAGATCTTTCTGAGTCTTGATCGGACCGTCCATCCAGACGAAGGGGTGCCCTCGTTCCTCAGCCGTTCGATCCACACGTGGCGGCCCCTCATCCGTCAGATCCGAGCCGATGGCCCTCGAAGAAGCTTCAGCGCATCCCACCGTCCGATCATCCACGTGGCGCTTCTTCGACCGTCAGCTTTTAATACGGGGTAAATTTCTATTAGACCCCTCTGTTTATTGCGTTTAATAGTTAGTCCTGTAAATATCTAGTTCAGTTGTTTTTATTTTGGTTATTTTGCATTATGGACCTCTATGTTTCTGTGATTTGCATTATCGTCCTTGTATGTGTGAGCCACGTGCATCGACACGTGACTTGGTGGACAATTTGCACTTTTTATCCTGTAGTTCCTGAATGTTATTGTTTGCATTTATTTAAATAAGAATGACATTTAGGTCCCTCCGTGCCTGATTCACGTGTGTCGCATGTGACTTGTTGGACTTTTTGCATGCGGGCCCTTGCACTTTGTTTTCTTGTTACTGTTTGGCCTCTGAAATTACTTTTTCTTGCATTTAGGTCCCTATGCACTATGAGCCTTTGTTTTATTTAAATATAAAATATCAAATTAACTCCAAATTGCGTGAAATTTGGATGCATGGCTCCTGCAATAGTGTAAACATTCCCTAAGAATTTGGTACATTTTTTTGGCTTTTAGATAGTTTTATAATTCAAAAACCGTGGTTTTTGTGTCTGTCTAATTAAGAAAATCAAAGAAAAATATTAAAATTTATCTAAAAATTCTAAAAAAAATTAGGGTTAGTTAATTTTAGTGTCTTTTAATTCTATGCAATTTTGGTGATTTTTGGATTCTATAAAAACCTTAAATATTAAAAAACCCTAAAACACTCATAAAAATTCTAAAAACTTATAGAAAAATCTAAAAATTATAAACTCTTTTTCTGAATTTTATTTGTTGTTTTCATTTCTCAAAAAAATTACCTCCAGACTATTATAGATCCATTTATTATTTTAAATGGATTTTTCAACTCTGGCTGGACAGTAGCTTACTACTTTTGGTTTTCTGGATTTTTAGAAAATTATATAAAAATTAGAAAAATCTGAAAAATTCACCAAAAACACTAAAGAACCTAAAAGACACAAAAATATTTTTGTTTGAATTTTTGAAATATTTTGAGTGTTTAAATAATTTGTGGTGTTTGCTTGTTTTTCACCTTTTTATTTTTTCCCTTAATTAAAAATCCAAAAAAAATTAAAAACAATTAAAAATCCACCAAAAATATTTTGTGTTTCCTTTATTTATTTTTAGACTACTTCGTAGGCCGCAAGGCCAATTCGTGCTCCCTGAGACCGATCCTGGGTGCTATACCAGGTTAATCCTATAGCCAGGACCGCTATCTTGATTTTATTGTTTTTATCTCTTTGATTTTGGTGGTCTGGTCATATTTTTCTTGATCGAGCCTATCACCTTGAGATCCGGGTCGCAACGACCCTTGTCTTATTACCCTCACCCAGGTCTTTGATAATTTTGGCTCATCAAAATGGCACCTTTGTCGGGGAGCACGACTTAATAGTCCTTTTTCCTTTTTCTTCGATTTTTGTTTTCTTTTATTTTTCGCGGTTTTCCGCGGCTTTTTGTTTCGTCCACGGCTTTTCGCGGCTTTTTGTTTTTCATTTTGTTTTTATTTTCTTTTAATTTATTTTGTTTTGTTTTTGTTTGTTTTGTGTGTTTACTTTTATTTTTGTCTATATCCTGCTTTATTTTTTCTGCCATTTTTATTGTTTACCTGGTTTGACACATCTGTTCGTTTACTTACGAGGGCCCGAGGATCGAGGGAGCTCTTCTCAAAGAGACCACGCAACCGCGGGAATCGGAGGCGGCTTCCTTCTGCACGGATTTGCAGGAGAGCGCGAGGAGACGAGCAGGAGTGCGGGAGTAGTGTAGTGTAGATTAGATTTATTTTTAGCACATTATATTGTTGTAATAATACAGGGACCAGAGACTGTACTTGGTAGACTTTCGGGGTCTATTTCGCCGAGCATCGGTGTGCTCGGGGTCCCCACCAGATTTTTCGTGGTTTTCTCGTGGTTTTCTATCGTTTATTTACTGCTTATTTAGTCTTCACGATTTTCACCTTAGCTTAGGATTTTCTCTGATTGCGTCGTAATAACTTGGTTCCACACACCTAATAACATGCATGTTCCTATTATTGGTCACTTGAGGGGTCCCGAGCCGTTAGAGGTCGTATACAGCGCTGGCAGGACACGTTGTAGCGGGCACCGATCGGCATTCGAGATCGGACACCGACCCCTCCTGTTGACCACTTATCCATTGGTGCTTTCGTGTAGAATTGCTCTGCTTAAGGCCGATTCCCGTGCATCATATAGGTAGTTTGCATTCTGTCTTTATTTTATGCGTGGATCAATTTGCATGTAGATTGCTGGAGTCAGGCCACTCATCCTTACTCTGCATCATCATTAATTCTCGGGCATCGGCTTTTTCGTCTTCTCCCTCCGTTTTTTGACTTAATATAACCAGGAGAACCGAATAATTCGTTAGGCGTTGTTTGCTTTGAAAAATACCTAAAACAAAAAACCATAAAATTGGGATTGCTAAACAACCTTGACCCAAAAAGACACTCTACCTAAAAATCTATCTTGGGGAGAGCAACCCCCTCATTGTCTGGTTTGTATGTGCGAGAGAGTGACCCGCACCCTACGATAGAGCCACATCTGAACCCCTTTCAGACTACTGCTTCT
The DNA here is from genome assembly GCA_037367405.1 of Ottelia alismoides. NCBI lineage: Eukaryota > Viridiplantae > Streptophyta > Magnoliopsida > Alismatales > Hydrocharitaceae > Ottelia > Ottelia alismoides. Next base: position 343,768 of record JAZKJV010002336.1, on the reverse strand, counting down.
GGGCTAGTCGTTCTCCAGTGAGGATCGCTCCGGTTTCCAATAAAGCGGGCCGCGATATCCTTAACAGAGCGAGCCGATCGGGGAGCCGGTAAATTGTCCGCAGCTTGTACTGGCTGGGAATGATCTAGTTCGGGATCTGGACAGTCTCCTGGGGGAATTGGATTCCCAACAGGTCACGTAACTGCTCTGCTATCCTGACATGATCACCTGATAAAATTGACAAGATAATTGACCGAACTCTTACGGTCTTCAGCTCGCGTTGAGTAGGTGAACTCGGGGTTTTGTATTGCTCATCTTGGTTGTTTCCAGATCCCATCCGCCCGACTCTCCAGATCAAGATGATGGGCAGGAGGTCCCTTAAGCAGCCTCTGGCTGCATCGCTTTTCAGCACTCTAGCCCGTTAATCTAGGTTGGTTCGTGAGAGCCGAGACCCTTTCTTCGAACTCAAGTTTGATTCTGCCCTGTTCCCCCTTGACCACCCTTCTTCTGTTTATGAGATGCCAGTGCTAGATGAGAGACAGCAGACTGATTTATCAGCACCTGAGTTTGGGTCTTTTGCCTTTGCAGAGACCATGGCCGCCAGCAGCGATGACCGCACCGGAGGTCCCCGGCCAGATCAGGCATATGTCATATACCAAAGTGCGATCAACACTACCCTGATCGCCTCCCTCGAGACAATGCAGCAGCAGCTTAGGGATCAGGGTGCATTCATGATTGAGATGAGGAGTGAGATGGAGCAGATGAGAGCTGACCACGATCAATGCGGGCCCGAAGATGGACTGAGGAGACCTGACGATGCAACAGCAGCAACCCCAGCAGTCGCAGCAGCAGCCGCCACAGCAACGCATCACCAGATCAGTCGAGACTGATGCGGGAGTTGTACAACCCCGGATAGACACTGACGCACTGTTGGGTAGTACTACCAGCCATCGTAGTGGACTTCAAGATCCCCCCAAACACACTTAAGCGCCTACCTCGTTTCCATGGGCTCGCCACTGAGGTGCCCCATCTGCATCACCAGGAGTTCTTGATGATCTGCAGTACCGTCACGATCGTCAGGTGGACGAGGATACTATCCGGATGATTGCCTTCCCCTTTTCACTGACAGATAGAGTAGCCACCTGGCTGAAGCATCTGGGGAAGTTTGTGTACACCTGGGAGCAGCTCCGCACTGAGTACTTGAACAAGTACTATCCACTCGGGCAGACGAACGCAGCGAGGGCCCTGATCAGCAACTTCTCCATGCTCCCCAACGAATAGTTTCACGAGGCATGGGATAGGTTCAGAGAGCTTACCGATAGATGCCCGTACCACGATATCACGAAGCCGAACCTAGCTCAGAGCTTCTTGTGCGGGTTGACACCAGAGCTGCAGGGCCTGGCGAATGCTTCATGTGGCGGTTCCTACTTCGCCAAGGATGAGGATCAGGTCTGGGCCATCTACGAGGAGATGGATGAGAACTATACTGTGATGTCCCAGACCCGACTCTACTCTCAGGGACACCCCTAGCCCTAGTCCGTGCAGTACCAGAGAATAGCATGGGTCGATGTCGGTCCTTCTACTTTGTTTGTGGTAGCCTCATAGTCTGAGTCTACAGCCGTAGACTTGGGGATCATCAGCGAGAAGCTAGACCGGATCGAGTTGATCGAGAAGAAGCAGTGCGAGGGTATCACGTAGATGGATTAGATGGCTCAGACGCTGAGTGACCTGAAGACACAGATCATGTGTCTCCAGGAGGCACAGACGGCTTCTCAACCCCGTCTTCAGTCACGAGGAGATCCGAGTGGCAGTGGCAGCTCGTCCCAGCGCTCCAACTCTAGTCAGCCTAGACAGGTCCACCTTGTATAGGCAGAGATGTACCAGCAGCCGCAGCCGTACTACCAGTCACCACCATCCCCAGACACTCAGATGGGTTCTACCAACCGGATCATCCTCTGGCAGTACTCCCTCCACCCACCTATGAGCAGGAGCCGTTGATGGATGTCAACGGGATTTGGTACGACCGACCCCAGCCAGGTATCCAACGAGACCATCCCAGATTTCGTTGGTCGGCCGGAGGTGCCAGTTCCCAGCAGCAGCCTCCAATTCAGTGTGGCCAGTATGGCCATCAGCGAGAGCACCAACAACCCCAACCCCCAGTACACCAACAACAACATTCATCCCACCACCAGCACCAGCAGTATGGTCCTCGTCCCTATCAGCAGGGACAGTCTTGGAGGCGAGAGCAGCCTCAGCTACAGTATCATCCCCAGCAGTACCCCTCTCACCCGCACCAGTCACAGCAGCAGCCTCACTACCAACGAGGCCACCCGTCAGGTTCTCATGGGCCAGCCTATGAGAACCCCGCCTTTGACGATCTAGCTCGCCTCATGACCGATCAACAGGCTACCTTCAGACGGGTGATGGATGAGTTCCACTAGGAGATGCGTGAGATCGTGAGAGGGAAGGCCGCCATCCCTACCTAGAGTGAGACGAACTCGAACAACTTGAAGAGGAAGTCTGAGCAGGTAGATTTCACAGAGTATGCCACTCCTAGTGATGCATTTGGTGATATGTCTGCATATCTATTTGACACTGATTTTGTCACACATAGGAGCGGTAGGATGCCAGCAGGCGGAGCCTCGTCTGAGCGATGATCCCAGGCTAGTTCTAGAGCGCTAGACGAGGAAGAGCATGGCACCGATGCCGCGAGAGATGATGACGGTGGTGCCGATGCCACCATGGATGCTAATCCTACCGATGGTAGTGACACCATCGCTTCACCAGATGGAGGAGGTGGTACTGACGCCACCATAGTTGCCGAGCCAGAGCGCGGTACTGATGCCGCGAGTCGACCTGCTGAGGGTGGTACTGAGGCCACCATTTCTACTTCTGCTAGTCCTGTAGTCTTTCCATCCGTACATGTATCTCAGGACTTATCTGGAAATAAAGGAAAGGGTTTATTTTATTCTGATCCACCTGTGGTGCATGACGACGTATGTATGGATTCTGCCATACTTGAGCAGCCTAGACCCTCTCCTAGTCCTTCATCTGAGAAGGACCCTATAGTCCCCTTCCCTAGAGCACTCCACCTGGGTAAGGGGCAGAAAAAAGAAAACCCTAAAAAGAACCAGCAGGTAGAGTTCAGCCAGCAGATGATCGACAAATTCCATATCTAGCTGACTCTTCAGGATGCCTTGGAGCACATCCCTCTACTCCAGAGATCGCTCAGAGACAGGACCACAGTTAGGAAGAAGAGGAGGAACCATCAGTTTGAGATCCATGTGCTTACCCGGGCCACATATTTTGCGATTAAGAACCGTCTGTCGGCCAAGAGGCCAGATTCAGGAGCCCCGTATGTCAGATGCCACATCCACGAGCAGAGGTTCGGCCACACTCTATTAGACAGCGGTTCATCGATCTACCTACTTCCGGCAGCCCTTCTCGATCGCTTCGAGTTGGGCACTCTACAACAGAGCAGGACATTCCTTCAGTTTGCTTATCGATTTGTCAAGAGGCTGAAGGGGTTTCTGAGGGATGTTGTCGTCACAATTCAGGGCCTGAAATTCCCCGTGGACTTCGTTGTGTTGGAGATGGAGATCCCTGAGTCTGTGACCAATCCCCCATCATTCTAAGTCGCCCGTTCTTGGCCACAGCCAAGGCAGTGACCGACCATGATAGCAGGAAGGTATACTTTCGCGTCGAGGGCGAGAGTGTACAAATAGAGACAATCGAGGACACCAGAGCTAGAGAGTCAGATTGCTTGGAGCAGACCACAGATTCAGAGCAGATGACAGATACAGGGCGAGACATCCACCAAGACTGTGATTTTGTGATCACAGACGATGAGGCAATTTGGGCAGATCCAATCGCACTGGCCATCCTCTCACCTTCAGAGTTTGTTGATGAAAAGACGCCAGCAGAGGAGAGCTTAGAGAGCGCATTCCTGGTCCAGGATACTTTTCAGTCAGTAGAGCCGGTTCTTGACCGCGAGACAGAGTTTTTCTATGAGTCTGATACAGATCCCTCGGAGTCAGATGTTAATTGGATAGATTTTGATGACTTTATACCATGTCTGACTTCCACTTATCCTGCAGCTAGGGAGGAGGTAGATGCCATGCAGAGCAGAGACAGTTCGGTAGAGCAGCCTTCTCCAGATACCGATTGTGAGCGAGAGTTTTCGTTCTCCCAGGCAGATATGGTAGCATTCACTCAGAGCTTTCAGAGGCCAGATCCGCCAGCACCTACTTGTCCAGAGCTGAAGCCACTTCCTACGTCGCTGAAGTATAGGTTCCTTGCGGGTGAGCATGAGATGTACCGAGTCATTATCTCTGCCGATTTGACTCGAGAGCGAGAATCCCGTCTGATGGGGGTTCTTGAAAAGAACCGCAAGGTGATTGTATGGAGCGTAGCCGATCTCCAGGGGATAAGTCTGGCCCTGTGCTCCCACCATATCTATCTCGAGTAGGAGGCAAAGCCATCGCGTGAGTTCCAGCGGCGACTGAACCAGAATCTTCGGGAGGTTGTCATGAAGGAGATTTCGAAATCGTTGAGCACCGATTTTATTTACCCCATCTCCATCTCCAAGTGGGTCAGTCCGTTGCATGTGGTGCCCAAGAAGACGGGTCAGCGAGTATGGAGAGGAGATCGCTACCCTGGTACCCACTTCTTGGCGGGTCTGCGTGGATTACAGATGACTCAACCAGGCCACCAAGAAGGATCATTTCCCCCTGCCCTTTATTGATTAGATCATTGAGAGACTGGCAGGGAAGAGCCACTATTGTTTCTTGGATGGGTACTCCGGCTACAATCAGGTGGCCATCGCACCCGAGGACCAAGACCAGACCAACTTCACCTGTCCCTTCGGGACTTACGCTTTTAGACGCATGCCATTTAGGCTATGCAACGCCACTGCGACTTTTCAGAGGTGCATGCTGTCTATATTTTCGGACATGGTGGGGGAGTGCTTGGAGGTCTTCATGGATGACTTCTCGGTCTACGACGACGGATTCGACTCCTATCTTGACTGCCTAGACCGAGTCCTTCAGCGATGCATTGAGGTTCACATTGTGTTGTCTTGGGAGAAGAGTCACTTCATGGTGACTCACAGGACGGTGCTTGGCCATATCATCTCCAATAGTGGCATGGAGGTTGATCCGGCCAAGGTGGATGTCATTAGAAAACTCACGCCACCGTCCAACTTGCGGCAGTTACGGTCTTTTCTGGGGCACGTCGGTTTCTACCAATGCTTCATTCATGATTTCAGTAGGATTGCCCGACCGTTGACTGATCTGCTGACGAAAGCCACCGAGTTCCTTGTCGATGACAAGTGTCTATCGTCGTTTGACACTCTCAAGAGATGTGTTGTAGAGGCTCCTGTTCTTCAGCCGCCTAATTGGTCTCTCCCATTCGATATCATGACGGATGCCTCCGATTTTGCCGTAGGGGCTGTTCTAGGACATAGAAGGGATGGAGTCCTATTTGCTATTCACTACACTAACTGTACATTGGATGCCGCACAACGGAACTACACAGTCACTGGGAAGGAGATGCTAGCTATAGTCTTCACCCTAGATAAATTCAGATCTTACATCATTGGATCTAGAGTGACCATCTATATTGATAATATTGCCATCAGGTACCTCATGGCAAAGAAGGATGCCAAAGCCAGATTGACCAGATGGATCCTTCTACTCTAGGAGTTTGACATAGAGATTAGGGAAAGCCTGGAGTCAAGAATGTGGTGGCGGATCATCTCTCCCGATTAGAGCATCTTGAGGATTCTGAGCAGACTGAGCGTATTTGTGAGACCTTCCCAGATGAGGTGATCCTTGCTATAGCCTCGCTCCTGTGGTACGCCGATATTGTGAACTTTCTTGTTGCTAAGAAAGTCCCACAAGATTGGCCCAGGCAGCAACTTGAGACCTTCCTCGTGAAGGCCAAGTTCTACCACTGGGAGGATCCCTTCCTTTACCATGAAGGAGGGGATAGCGTCTGGCGTAGGAGCATTCCTCAGGAGGAGAACCATAGCGTCATCACTTACTACCACAAGCTTGAAGCATGGGACATCACTCTGGGAGGGGAACGACATAGAAAGTGCTCCAATCCGGCCTATGGTGGCTTACCCTCTTCAAGGACTCTGATGAGTTCGTGAAGAGGTGTATTGACTGTCAGAAGATGGGCACTTGTGGACGACGTGATATGATGCCGATGCAGCCCATTCACTTCTATGAGGTTTTTGACGCATGGAGCATCGATTTCATGGGTCCATTCCCTAGTAGTCAGGGATTCGAGTACATTCTGTTGGCCGTGGATTATGTTAGTCGTTGGGTTGAGGCCATCCCCGCCCGAACCGCAGATGCTAGAACTGTTTGCCGATTTTTGAGGAAGCATATCCTTTCACGGTTCTGGGTACCTCGAGTGTTGATAACTGACGGGAGGTCTCATTTTGTCAATGACAAGGTAAAGGCCCTTGCTAGCGAGTTCGGCATAGACCATCGAGTTGCCACTCCATACCACCCTCAGACGAATGGTCTTGCCGAAATGTCGAACAGGGAGATCAAGACTATATTGCAAAAAGTCGTCCGCCTTGACCGAAAGGATTGGCATCTTTTGGACTCGATCTTGTGGGCATATAGGACATCTTTCAAGACTCCTTTGGGTACATCTGCCTTTCGCCTCGTTTATGGCAAGCCGTGCCATTTACCTGTTGAGCTGAGACATAGGTCACTTTGGGCTGTCACTGACATACTTTTAGATCCAGAGAGTGTAGGAGATCAAAGGAGGGCAGAGTTAGCACCCTTGGAGGAGCTTCGTGATACCGCCTTTTCAAACATCCTACATTATAAGGAGAGAGTGAAGGAGTGGCATGATTCTCATATCAGCCACAAGCATTTTGAGCCTGGACATAGAGTATGGCTGTTTGATGCTAGGCTTCGTCTATTTCCAGGGAAGCTACAGAGTAAATGGAAGGGACCGTATTTGGTGAGAAAGGTACACGACAACGGGAGTATAGATATATCTAAGTTGTCTTCTGAGAGTACCTTTCGAGTGAATGGCTAGCGGCTCAAGCCATATCTAGATCATGAGCTGCGGATCGTTGATGTTGCCTCGATTCACTTTGCGTGAGATGTGGTCTCTTGACTCACATCTATTAAATCTCACGCCTGATTATCACTGTTCTTCCGACTTGTATAGATCTAGATATCCAGTTCTCTTGACTCACATCTATTGCATCTCACGCCTTATTATTACTATTCTTCCGACTTGTATAGATCCAGATATCCATATCACTTTATTCTTTAGTTCCACATCCCTTTTCTCATCTTATGATTATGCTATACCTAAGGTGTACTTTACCCTAAGTATAGGGGGGATGTAGGACTTTCGGGTATTATTTTGATTCTTTCTACCCCTGTTTTTGCTGCCTATACTTAGAGATATTTTACCCTAAGTATGGGGGGTAGACCCAGTACATTCTCACTCGGCCTTCCCTTTGTGTACAACCTACTATACTTAGGATTAGTTGATCCTAAGTATAGGGGGAAATGCCAAGACCCTCTTGATTTTCTATTTTGTCAATCGTCTTTGTATATAACCTTCCTTTTCACTTCCCTATACTAAGAACGAGTTATGTCTTCTTCATCGCTCTTAACTCTGAGGACATCGTTCGAGCTAAGTATAGGGGGGGTGTATATACTTCATATATACTTTAGCCATAATTTGTACTTTGTGTGAGTGTGTTAATAAATAAAAATGGCTAAAAACCCTAAAATCCATAAAAATTGAAAAAATTTCCTTGTAAACAAACATTCTTTTATTGCACATACGTAGCTATTGTACAAAATTATTTTTGTAAATGTTTGTAAAAAATTTTTGTATAAATAGTGTGTAAATATGTGCATATCAAAATTATGTATATAGTACAAATTTTTTCTAAAATGTTTTGAAACAAAAGTTTGCAAAAACCTTGTGTAAATTTTTGTAAATATTTTGCAAAACTTGCATTCATGCATACATTCATGGTTTCCAAACATTTTTCAAAAATTTTGCACATGTGTAAATGTTTGTGTAAATTGCATCTTTGTAAATATTTGTATATTTTTTCCTGGATTATAGTTGCATTTAACTAGCCTGGAATTAAATTGGAAAATGGTGCTTGGTTAAGATCTTAATCAGCCTAATGATAAGAGGAACCTTATAGGGCTTAGGGTTAAGGCTTTTCAGGTCCATGGTAACTTAATTCTTTGAGTCCACTAGGCTATGATCATATGTCATCTCAATGAGCATAAGTAGAGCACTTAACAACACACACATGACTCAAATAGACAATGGCTTGACATGGATCCGCACTTTACACCGAGCTCTATACGGATGAGGTGGTGAGGAGGTAGTCTTCCTTGACATGGGGTAGCACATGAGGGTAGTACTTCTAGGCAGAACCTCTCTTTTTCTTATAGTGAAGGAAGTGTGTCTCAACTTGGTATGGTTGCCATGAGGTCTAACGACAGGAGTTGTGGGTTGCAATAATGCTTCAAAATAGGGATAGTCTACTGGCTCAAGAGGAAAAACTCCTTATGTATATATGCTGCACCTTGTAAATATGTTGTACAGATGCACTTGAAAAAAAATGCAAAAAGAAAATAACTCCAAAAAAGTGCTGGGTCTGATAGAAAATGATAATCCCACTGGAGTATGTATACAGTGCAATAAGCAAAGCTTGACACTCATGTTCCATCTTATGTAGCTTGCAGCAGGGAGACTTAGCTACACTGGTTGAGCTCCCAAGGATACATGGCTACACTGTCCATGGTCCATTCTCTTCTTCCCCCTCTTCTTGAGCCGGTTGAACTTGAACTTAAAAGGGAATACCCCGCTCCTCGAGGAAAGATTGGCCAGACTAAGGTCATAGAGTTACCTTGATGGGGAGGGTTGTCATTTTGCTACTTCTGAGGTGGAGAGCTATACCTCACTTACACTGTACAAGGAAAGATACATGGTCTTCAGGGTTTGTGTATGTAGACTTGTTTTGATCTGGATTATTGAGGAGTCTTGACTATAGATTAGTGGATCTTAAAGGCTGTTGAGTTTTAAACCTAAGTCTAAATAAGGATCCGACACATTAATAACACAAAGATTTGACCGAGCTCCATATTTCAATTTAATGAAGGCATGTTTAATAATCAGCATTGATCCATGCCTTTTCTCCTTTTTTTTCCTTTTCTTTTTCACTTCTTTTTCAAATAAGTGTTTGCTAAGGGACTAGCAAAGTTAAGTATAGGGGGGTGATGAATACCCATTCATCACTCTTTATTCTTTTATTTTAGCTACAAAACCTATGCAAAACACCATGTAGATATGTGTAAATAGCATAAATTGTCAATAGGAATGCATTGTGTAAATTACAATAATTAGCATGTTTTTGTCCATAAATAAATAAATAAATAAATAAAAGAAAAAGAGGAAAATATTTAGAATAATTATTGAGTGACATAATCCCAAGGGAGGTCTCAGCATGGGCCTGACCGCAAAAGAATCCAAGTAGAGGGAGATAGGGTCAATCATGTGTGTACATATACCTATGTATATAAATAAAATTATTTTCCTCTAAATAAAAATAAAAATGTGTGCTTATTAATTTGTACATATTGGTAAAGATAAAATTAAAATGAAAATGGGAAAAATAAAAGAAAAATAAAAATAAACAAAAACATCTCTCGTCATTGTACATGGACCATGTGTATAGAATAACACATCTATTTATTTCCTCCTTGTAAATAATTAATAAAAATGCAATAAAAATATTTCCATTATCCACATTTCATGGTTTAAATAAATAAAATAAAAATTAGAAAAGTAAAATAAAATAAAAATAAAAAGAAATAAAATCAAAATCCACCTTGTATATATACCATGTAAATATGTAAAAAAAGTATTTATTTAACCTACATAAACAAATAATAATAATAAAATAAAAATGCCCTTTTATTCCAAATTTTATATTATAAATAAATAAAATATAAAATTGGAATAAATGTATAAAAATAAATAATTAAAAATAAAAACAAAAAATACATATATGTATATACCTATATATAATAATAATATAATGTAAATACCTTATTTATATTTCAAAAAAATAAATAAAAATCACTAAAAATTAATTTAAAAATAAATAAACATTTTTCATGTTTTAAGTTTTTTGAAATTTAGAAAATTTTAATTTTTTATTGAATTTCCAAATAATTACTAAACGGGGGCTTCTTATTGGTCCACGGGGGATGTTGACCCCCGGTCAACTCCCCCCCTGGACCTTTTCGCCCGCGGATCTCGCTCCAGACCCAACTTTACCTAATTTTCTAAGCCAGATCCGATCACCATTTGCCTAAACCCCGGGTCCTAATCACACTCCTTGCATACGAGACCCACGCTTGATACTTTGCCTAGGGATCCGTGCTTCACCAAGCCGGACCCGACACCTTCTTCTCGGACCTGCAGCTGTATATAGCTCCACCTTCGTCACACATTACCCGCCATCTTTGGCTACGCCCCTTCATCCCAGGACCTCCACTCTCATCCCTAGAGTGAAAACTACGGATTGGAATGTTGCAGAGACGAGGAGGAGGTCACCATTCACTGATCCGACGACCCTTGTCGTCGTGCGTCGCCGCGAGGTGCGCCTGAGCCTCGATACCCGACGACCCTTTGAGGCGAAGACCCAGAGCTCCGCGAGCTCATCCCCAGTCGACTGCAGCCACTAGGTAACCTCGAATCCCTTTAGTTTCACTTAATTTCACTGTTCGCCCAAATCACCCCTCCGCCGTCTCCGATCGATTCCCACCGCTACACCCACCTATTCGATCATCGATCCATCTTATCACCCTCATGAGACTTCTCTCCATGTTCTGCACCCACTCACTCCCCTTGGTTCGCCCCGGAACCAAGGCTCGACCTCCACCATCGTCACCTCGCCGGAGGTCATCCATCCGACGCATCCGAGCCTAGAAGCTTCGCTCCTCCGCCGTTGCCGGGCCACTCCGGTGGTCCCCAACCTCATCGGAGGTTTCTAGTAGCTGCAGAAGCTCCCAAGCTTTCTTCTGACCATCTCAGCAGCTCTAGAGGAGGTCCCGTGCTCCCATGGCGCTCCGGCGAAGTTCACCGGAGTTGAGTTCATCCAGGACCCTTCTACGCCGTCCGATCTGCCTCGTCGCTCCAGATTCGATCCGCGTCATTTATTTGAGGAGCCACAGCCACCGTCAGATCTTTCTGAGGCTTGATCAGACCGTCTATCCAAACGAAGGGGTGCCCTCGTTCCTCAGCCGTTCGATCCATACGTGGAGGCCCCTCGTTCGTCAGATCCGAGCCATCGGCCCTCGAAGAAGCTTCAGTGCATCTCCACCGTCCGATCATCCATGTGGTGCTTCTTCGGTTGTCAGCTTTTAATAAGGGGTAAATTTCTATTAGACCCATCTGTTTATTGCGTTTAATAGTTAGTCTTGTAAAAATCTAGTTCAGTTGTTTTTATTTTGGTTATTTTGCATTGTGGACCTCTATGTTTCTGGGATTTGCATTATCGTCCCTGTGTGTGTGAGCCACGTGCATCGACACGTGAGGTGGTTGACAATTTTCACTTTTTATCCTATAGTTCTTGGATGTTATTGTTTGAATTTATTTAAATAGGAATGGCATTTAGGTCCCTCTGTGCCTGATTCACATGCGTCGCGCGTGACTTGTTGGACTTTTGCATGCAGGCCCATGCAATTTGTTTGCTTGTTACTGTTTGGCCCCTGAAATTACTTTTTCTTGCATTTAGGTCCCTATGCACTGTGAGCCTTTGTTTTATTTAAATAAAATATCAAATTAACTCCAAATTGCGTGAAATTTGGCTATGGGCTCCTGCCACAGTGTAAAAATTTCCCTAAAAATTTGGTAAATTTTTTAGGCTTTTAGATATTTTTAATAATTCAAAAACTGTGGTTGTTGTGTCTGTCTGATTAAGAAAATCAAAGAAAAAGAGTAAAATTTATTTAATAATTCAAAAAAATTAGGATTAGTTAAGTTTAGTATCTTTTAATTTCTATGCAATTTTGGTGATTTTTGGATCTACAAAAACCTTAAAAATTAAAAAAATCAAAAAAACTCATAAAATTCTAAAAAACTATAGAAAATCAAAAAATTATAAACTCTTTTTCTGAATTTTATTTGTTGTTTCTGTTTCTCATAAAAATTACTTCCAGACTGTTACATATCCATTTGGTTCTCTAAATGGATTTTTCAAGTCTGGTTGTACAGTAGCTTACTGTTTTTGGCTTTCTTGATTTTTAGAAAATTATGTAAAAATTAGAAAAATATGAAAAATTAACCAAAAACATAAAAAATCTAAAAAACATAAAAATATTTTTGTTTGAATTTAAAGTATTTTTGAGTGTTTACATAATTTGTGATGTTTGCTTGTTTTTCACCTTTTTATTTTTTTCCCTTAATTAAAAATCCAAAAAAATTTAAAAACAATTAAAAATCCACCAAAAATATTTGTGTTTCCTTTATTTTATTTTTAGAGTACTTCGTAGGCCGCAAGGCCAATTTGTGCTCCCTGAGACCTACCCTGGGTGCTATACGAGGTTAATCCCATAGCTAGCACCGCTATCTTGATTTTATTGTTTTTTATCTCTTTGACTTTGGGGGTCTGATCATATTTTTCTTGATCGAGCCTATCACCTTGAGATCCAGGTCACAAAGACCCTTGTCTTATTACCCTCACCCGGGTCTTTGTGAATTTTGGCTCATCAATCTCCAGCTAGAGTAGGAAATGGAAATCCTTTTTCATTAGGTTGATATCTGACCGACCTCTTGATGCATGTCCTCAGCATGGGAATAGAGATTCGGAGGTGTCAGATTAGTTAGGTCAAAAAGTTGACTTAACAAAATGGAGATAACTAGAGTTCTATGTCGTATACTATCACGATACAACATGCATCCTCTGACCGGAGACAAATGTGTTACTATATGTCTAATTATGTACATTGGTAGACCAATAGGTTGATGAACTAACCTAGGTCTATACACCGGCTGGAAAGCATATGAGTAATACGATCTCTCAATGGGAACATACAAGTTCACTTGTGAAGTAGATGACATGAGCTCACTCATGAGGCGTTGGGATCGATCAAATTCCATGCATGGTCGTCATACTTTGGAAGCATGACAATAATTTGTAGGTATGATATATGCGTTTGGAAAGCATATGATCGATACCTACTTTCAATGACCAAGAATGAGAAACTTGATGATGAAACCCTAAAGATAACAATGTAAAATTTATCTATATCTTCAAGTTTGTCATAGGTCTTCAAATATGCATGATGTGTAGGTATTGATCTAATCTTAGTCCAAGTATTGGGCATTGATCTGAATGAGATTCAGATGCAAGGAGAAGATTAGATTTATGGCCTTTGTTCAAATCAAGCATCAATGAGAGGTTCATGAGATCTGGATTTGAGATGTGATCTCAAGATCCAAATCACTATATGTGGAACGTACCATCGCCATGTCCTTATCTACAAGTATCTGCGGAGAAAGGTCATTATTCTTGAAAGATTTCAAGAATAACTCCATTGTTGAATTATATCTAAGCGTTGAGATACAGAAAACTAAATGCGATTTAATTATCATGAATAATGTGAATTTGATTAATATTATTTGAATGCATGAGAATGATGATCCAATATAATTAAATATGATTTCATTATTATGAATATGAATAATGTTGATAGCACTATCTAATTATTCATATATATTATAAATGTTATTTATAATGTATTATAGAGAGACTAAAGTGATATATATTTGTTGATTAATTATTGATGTGAATTTGATTCACATTGGATTATTAATTGATAATATAATTTAGATATTGTTTTGGGATGTGAATGCAATTCACATATTTCCAATGGCATGATTGCAATATTCACACGATAATTTTGAATTATTTTTGTGATATAATTTGCAACAAGTATTTTTAAATCTTGGAGATTTGATAAGATAATGCAATCTCATGAGATAATTTGGAGATTGTCACCTACCATCCTAAGAGGGTGGATGGCCACCTACTTTCATTAGGAGTGTGTGTCCATCCACTCCTTTTTAGGGATGAGGGCAATCTCCTCCCCTTTATCTCTAAGATTAGTTTATTTAATGTGGAATTAATTATATAGATTTATAGTTATAAATTAATTTAAATTAAATTAATTGTTTTGTGTTTTTACAACAAAATCATGACCATTAAAAGAAAAACAAATCAATCTCATCCATTGATTTTGTATTGTCCATGGATAGAGATCCGTGGACTTCTAAAATCCTATATAAGAAATGTCAACCCTTGCTCTTCAAAGTTACAACAACAAATTATCTCACTCTCTCACATTCTCACGCCAGCCTTTCTCTCTCTCTCCTTGAGTGGTCTTCCACTCCATCCTTAGAGAGAAAGTCACTGCCGTTGTGCTGCCGCTTTGACAACTCTTGGATCTCCAACTTCTTCGGTGTGGCTCACTCATGAAGAAGATGACCGATCTCATGAGACGAGATAAGGAGATACATTTCTTGGATCAACGACTTTGATTATAGGAAGAACACAACTCATCTCCACGCTTGCAAGTGTCTCCTCCTATGGATCGGACTTGAGATAGGAGGTCTCTTCTTTTAGAGGATCGATCACAACCATGCTACAAGAAGTATTCCTCTATCTACTATATGGTTATATTAAACGATCCAAGAAGTGTCCTGAATCATGAAATTTCATAGATTATTTTTTTCTAAAATTCTGTCGCACTGAGCAACTAGTGCGACTAGTCACTCATGATTGTATATGATGTGATCCTCATGCTTTTGTGATGCGCTTAAGGATCCACCCATATACTTCATCCTTACTATTGTTCCTACATATGCAAAAAAGTCTCAGCTCGAGAATAGGTGGGTTCAACTATAGTTACTATCAAGAAAGGGTGGAAGCAGAGATTGCACTGGTGCAACAATGCATTAGCAGCAGTTGGAGGTGCGTGAACATTGGGTGAGTGAAGATGCATGCATCTTCTACTATGTATTTGTTTTTCTGTGGGGTAAAGTGAGAAGAGAGGTGAAAAACGAAAAGATGAGATTCGCAAAATAATGGCCTGATAATTCAGGCTCACTATCACTCAGGCGGCTACTCGAATCCACTCGTTGTTTCAACAAATAACCCGCACAAATAATTAAGCAATTAAGAGAAAAAGTTAATATTTATTATACCCTACTAAGAATGTATAAGGACAAGCAAGTAGGGGTCGAACATAGGAAGCAAGGGAATAGAGCAGATAAGAGAAAAAATCAAGGCACACTTTATCTCTCAAACACTTAGCCAAGTTGCAATTTTAGTAGTTTTTTCATTTTATATTTTATATTTTTTATTTTACATTATCATATTTTGATTTTTAGTTTTTCCTGGTTTTGTATTTTCTTTTTATATTTCATATATTTTTAATTTGTATGTCTTTTAATATATGTAATAAGCTATATATGGGATATATATAATATAGACTAGGGTTAATATAAAAATTAATAAAAATATTCAAAAATAAGAAAATAAAATATTTTTGGGTTTTTAATAATTTTTCACTATTTTTTAAAGTCAAAAATACCCAAAATAGGGTTAAATTAAATACATGAAATTAAAATGGAGAGGAAAATTATAAAACAGAGTCGAATTTCTCTAAATTATTTTTTTATATAAAGATAATAAAATACAGAAAATTTAGAGACAGAAAATGAATTTTTTTCGATTTTTTAGAACTTTATATAAATTTATAGAGATTTTGGGGATTTTTTCATTTTTTTGAGTTTTCATTTATATTTTTAGTGATTTTTGGTCTTGAAGTTAAAAACACATAAATAGACAAAATATAGATTTTTGGGAATTTTATAAAGTATTTTTATTAAATTTATGGGCTTTTCAGTACTAATAAGGATGAAAATGACACTTTTTGATTTTTTATAAATAATTAATAGGACCAAATTCAAAATAAAAATGGTGGCGTGAAAGTATAGTGCAAGAGGAAGCTACACATATGTTTTGAGAATTTTTCAAGTTAAAATGCTATTTAAAATAAATACAAGAAACAAAGAAAAAATGCAATACTAGTAGGGGTATTAATGTAAATAATTGAGAGTCCAAGGGCCAAAGTTCAACTTTCCCAAAAATAATAAACATGCTCAAAAATTTATAGTACTCGAGCAAAATAAATAAAGCCACAAGGGCTTTTCAGCAAAAACGCTAAGCCCACGTGCACAAGCACGTGAGCCACACAGGCTGGGTCCTGTTTGTAATTATCAGAAAGTTTGAGTGTTTGATTGCAATTTTACCACAACTTTTTAACATAATAAAAATGTTTCTACACTAATGCTAAATACGCAAAAATACGAGGGTCCAATTGCAAAATGAACCCTCACGTGAAGCGTCACGTGAGGTGATGTGGCGTGGACCCAATCACAAATACCAGAAGTTCAAAGAGGTTTTTGCAATTGTTGCATAAAATTTTAAACCACAGAGGAAAGCTTGAGTACTATTTATTAATATACAAAAATGGTTGGGTTGAGATTGCAAAATACCTAGTGCTTGCTCTGATCGAACGGTTGCTCTCCCTTCACTAGGACACATGGCACAACATGGGCTTGCAATACCCCTTCATTTGGATGGTCAATGTTAGATGTCTGGGCTGAGATCAATGACTGAAGACGCACGGGGATCCAACGGTCGCTGCTGCACGCCAAGAACCGGCCCTAATCCAACAACGGAGGATGTTGGAGGAAGAATCAGGACGAACTCCCCTGGGGCGAAGTTCCTCCAGCCAGATCTTGCCACTCTGGCTATCGTTGACTCTTAGAAATGACCTAAAAGATTCCTGGGAGGTTCCTCTGTTTGTTGGACGGGTCAAGGGGCTTCGTGGTTCACCGGAGCCTCCACGCGGTTGAGGAAGGCGAGGAGCTCCAAGTACTCTGGCAAGGGTCAAAAATTCCCCAAACCTGCTCTTTGGGGTCCAAACCTACACAGGGTTAGTCCAACAAAAAATGGCGATGCTCGGGAGAGCTCCAGAAGAGGGAATGGTGAAGGAAAGTGGTCGGGCACAGCTCCTTCGGCGAGTGGAGAAGGAGATAACGCGGATCTCCTATTCTGTGCAAGAATAAGGAGGATGGAGATGCGACGGGTGATGAGGAGGTGAGGTGGAACTGATTGGAAGCGGTTTTGAGTTGGAGGGCAGGTGGAGGGGATAGAACTGGTTCACCGGAGTTCAGCTCCGGTGAACTACACACGAGGGGATTTAGGCTAGATCGATCAGTGTAAGTGGATGTGAGAAACAACTCTTAAGGGTACCATTATCCTAAAAACTATGAAAAAGGGAGAGAGATAGGAGATTACCGGTGTGAAGAACCCCAGTCGATGCTGCGGCGGAGCACGATGACGAGCAACAGATCGAACCTCGATTCGACACCAATCTCCACGCTAAGAGCTTGGGTCACCTCATGTTGTCATCAGGACTATGATTCACAGCTCGGATTGAATGTTAGAAGGAGGAAGAGGGAACAAAGAGTGAAGGGAAAGTTTGATGGGTTTTTGTACAAAGAGGTCTGGGCACTCAAAGAATGATGAAGATTGGGCCTATCGCTGCTCCAATCCTAGAGACAATACTTGGGCGTGTAAGAAGGATGCTCGAGGAGAAAAAGTCAAGAAGGCATCATCGTGAAATGGTTCAAGGAATAGACTCGAAAAAAATCAAGAAAATGGTAAAAAACGAAGTTCTGACAAGAGGCAGACCACGATCAAAGAGTTGTCCGAGTTCAACGATGGGGAGGATCTGGTTGTTCCACGAGGACCAACCAGAAAAAATCTTTGAAAAAAATTAGAAATTCGATTAAAAATAATAAACATTTTATTAATTTTAGGTTATCAAATGAAAAAATATTTATTATTTTCTGAATTATTTTATTATGATTTTTATTTATTTTTGGAGATTTATAATTACAAGTTACTTTTTAAAGGCTATATATCGATATATTTATCTATGTATTTAATTATTTTTATCTTGTATTCTTGATTTTATTAATGTAATTTATTATTTTATGTATTTGTAACTTATTTTTATAGACCTGAATATATATTTTTTATTTTTCTGATATGATGTATACACTTGAATAAATAGATATATTATTTATATAGGTATACTTATAGGTATTGTACCTATGTATTTTATACAAGTATTTTATTTTAATGATTTCTTGATTTTTTTAATCTTGTTTTAATATGCTCATACATTATAAATAAAAATTACAAATTTATAAAAATATAAAATATAAAAATATTGAATAATAAATAAATTGCATATTTTAATTTATATAAATATACATTTGGGGTCCAAAACTAACTTTCACACCTTAACTCCAAAAAATGTGAAACCACCATTAAATAGATTATTAGAAGTTATATACAACTAAAGGTGGTTGTGATATATTTTGAGTTTTTACTTGAGAGATATGGGTCTGAGAAGTTGAGATTTTGGATTCTTATTTAGATTATATTTTGTATATTGTATATTATTTTTGTATGAAATAAATTTTGTATTTTTTCTATTTAATTATCTACAACTTTCATGTTCAAAGTTTTTTATTTGAAGTATAAAAAGTGAAAATAAAAAAATAGGTCCCAAAAATGAATAAAAACGAATTAAATGAGTGGGATTTTTATTGTATCTTGGACCCTTATCTCCCCCTACTTTATTCCTTATCGACCTAGTCATCGAGATGCCTAGGTCTCGGGGTTTAGGGTCATAAAATATTTTCAATAATTTATTCTTTTTCTTTTCTTTTCTTTATTCTATAATTTTTGTATTAAAAACTGTATTTTACGCACATTTTGTACAATGATGCATGAAGGCTAAAATATGTAAATTAAAGGTATTTACATGCATTTACTAGGATTTTTAGGGATAAAATGATAGAATAAAGGTGATGAAATGGATATTCATCAAGAGGAGAGGGACGAAGAGTAAGAAGAAGAAGAGAGAGAGAGTGTGAGGAGAAAAGGAAGAAAGAAAGGAGAAGAGGAAGACTGAGAAATGAAGGGATATGAGTGCTTTATCACTAATTAGAATCCCATGTTTACAACAGATGATATTTTTCCATTTGTCTAGCAGTCCTAAATTTCTATTTAATCAATTTAACAAAAGTCCTCAAAAAATTAAACAAAAGTCACAGTTAGCTCCACAACATGTGATTTGTCCATGGAAGTGCGATTTGTTTGACGATTTAATGGATGGAGTATAGTGAATCGAAATATAAAGACAAGTAAAATATGAAATAAATAAAAGTAAAGCACCAAATAAAAAATTGGTAAAAATGGTTGTAAATCTCAATGAGATCTACAACTTTTGTTGAGACCTCGAGACCAAAATCAAATTATTTTAAACCAACATATTTTTGAAGTCATTTAAAGTATTAAAAAAACAATTTTTGACAGTTTTATTTTATATCTTGATTTTTTTGGTAAAATATATATCAAGAAGAAAATATAACAAAATAATAAATATGAAATAAAATATTAACCTATTTTTTAAATTTATAATTATAACGAAAAAGTGATATAAAAAACCAATAAAGGAAAAAGTATATACAATATATAGGGTTGCAGCAGACTATTTTCTCTCCTTTTATATTTTTTGGTTTTTATTTTTAATGTATATTATCAAAACATAATATAAAAAACTAAATGTGAAAATGAATTAAATAGTGAAGAAGTTGGAATTTAGTGAATATGTAGTACAATTAGATCCCCAAACCAACATTTTCTAACTTGAACTTAAAAGTGAGTTTGGTGAATTTGGAGTTCATATAGAGTAGGAATTTAGCGAAGAAGTTGGACTTTACGACTTTTTTGTTTGAAGATCAAAAAGTATTTTTAAGGAAAAAACTATTTTATATTTTTATATACATTTTTATGTAGAAGTTAAAAGAAAAATAATGTCAAAGGAGTTAGTATGGATTTATTAAAAATCAAGGAAGTTTGGTTATTTACATCGGACTATTTACAAACAACTTTAGCTTAATTTTTATTTTTGTTTTGGATTATTTTGTGTACTTATCTACAAGATAAATATACATTATTAGTTCACTTTAATTGTAATTATTAATTTGTTAGTTTATTGAATTTAGAATAATTTATTTGATGTTTTATTTAGCGATTCAAGCTAAGATTCATATATTAAGATGATGAATCACCGATTCATGAGCCCCGCTCATATTTAAAATTTACTAGTCCTCGAGCAAGTAAATATTGAATAAGTTGGATTACTCCCTGACTGTTCATGTGTAATACAAACCTTGATACTTTAAGAACTCTCAATTTTAGTGATCTTAAAATTCTAAGCTGAACCAAGCTACAGCCAAAGTATCCAACTTCCCTAATCGTGATACTTTCTTTATATAATTATATAATAAGGATATAACATTAAGTGTGGACTGCAATCACAAGAGTGGAGTCAAAGCGTCACCCAAAGTTCAGTCTAGGAGATTCGCTTAAGAATCCAATCCTCAACATTAGGGAATAAATCATTTCTTGCATTTAATTCACCATCTCTTTTGCTGTCAATATTAAAACCGAAATGGAAGGCCAATTGATGGACAACATAGGATGGTGCCTTTTCTTCTCTCCCTCTCATTGGAACGAGGAGACTCTCAAGTACCTTACTAGAGTTGACACATGTATTTTTTGTTGTCTATTAGTGTAACGTCAAGCGAATGCTGAGTCATTGACCATTGTTTTCCTAGGAATGCACCAGGGTGTGTCTCTTTTGGGTATCTAATATACTTTTGACACACAAACTTGCATCACTATACAATGCAAAACCCTTTTTGAGTGCTGGTATGACTCACAAAAACCTATAATGTTGATGTTGGTCGAAGTGGATACTTTGAAAGGTTGAGAGTGCTCGCCATTGTTGAAAGCTCTTTGTATTTGTCATTGAAGTGTAAGAACTTTGCTTTCTCTTTCTTTTCTTTCTTTTATTTTGGCTAGCTCCATTGTTTTTACCATGTTGACCCACACAGATCAATATTTTTATTTAGTTTCATCACATCTTGGCACTTAGGTCAATATCACAAGATAGTACAAGAGCCTTGTTCTCATACTGGCTAAGTTGCTGACACTTAGGTTTCATGAAGCTTTCATCGATTTTATCCCATCCTCGAGCATTATAGAATCAGGTCTAAACTCAAATATCACAGTTCCTCAAGTGAAACCTCAATTAATCTCTTAATAATTGTAGTGGTGCATATGAGGTGTTGATCATATTCTTAAGGTAGAAACTAAGTACGCAATATAGCGCATATATATTTCAAACTAGGAAAATGTGAATAATTAAGTCATAGATATAGGACCTCATAAATCAAGTATTCTAAACTTCACAACTCTTGTGTCGATGTGTAAATGTCAGGGACTAAAACAACTTATTAGTTTGTTTTTTGTGAATATTTTAAGCCTTTTTTAGAAAAAGATATTTGTTGGGATTTTTTTGAAAGTTTTTTTATTTTGAACCAATTATTTTCTTGAAAAAAATATAAATGTTTTTTTTTGTTTTTTTAATATTTCAAACTTTTTTAATGAAATTTTCCTTCTTATTTTTTAAGAAAGGAATTGTTGTAAATATATATAAAACATGTTGTCAAGATAAAGTGTGCACTTTTCAAAATAATTTATAAATTATTTGTACAAATCATTTCATATATATATATATTCCAACTATCATACAAATCATTTTTACAAATGATTTTCAAAATCACCATACCCATAACCCATAAAATATGTAAAACATGTGAAAGTACAGGCTATGTATAAAGTATAATGTAATATGTACGTACACCCTCTATACTTAGCTTGTGCTATGTCTTAATGGCACAAAGTGGAATTGAATACCTAACTTGTACTACGCATAAATAGGTGTAAAAATATGCGGAGAGAAACAAGTGCAATCCCCTTATACTTAGGCTTTAAATAACATAAGTGTAGGATAAAAGTACTAAGGGTAAGGGTAAAAAACAATATAAGAGAATGACAGAGATAACAAGGGCTTGACCCCCTATACTTAGGCTTTAAATTGTCTAAGTATAGAGAATATGTACAAAGGGAAAGGAACAAGGGAACAACTTAAGAGACCAACAAGAATGTATAGAACAGAGCAGGGTTTTCCTATATACTTAGGCTCTAAAAAGCCTAAGTAATGAGTGTGTATCTACAAGAGATGGAACCTAACCTATAAAAGGATGGATAAATCAAGTGTGTGTAAACAAGAAAGAATGAGTGAATATTGTTAGTTGCTGAATCTATAAGCTGCATCTTCGTGAAGAGTGTTATGAAGTATCTGCAGTGTACTCGCTCTCCATGAATTTGAAAACTTCAGCATAGACTAGTTGATCTTTGGAATAAACGAAGTACTTCAACAGTTGTCCGTTGACAAAGAAAAGGAGTGTGCACCATCTATAAGATCAACTATCTCTACTTCTATTGGTGTGCACATCCTTAACTTTGCAGGAACATGTACATTTAGAGATACCCACATAAAATCTTTAACTTGGCATTGAACAACCACAACTTTTGTCTTGGGACAAAGTTCTTGCACCTAGTGTGAAGATAATGCCACTACTTAACCTAGTCCTTATACATCAAATTGTTGTCATATGTTCAGTTTCGAATTTTCGTGAGCTCATTAAGATCAAGTCATGATAATAATTCAGTAGGTGACAACTCCAGTTTATTTTCTTAATTACCCATTTTGACTTATGAATGAACTCCACGGTTAAATGGCATGGCTTGCCATAGAGAATGCGAAAAGGTAAAGTACCAAATAAATTCTTGTAAGTTGTCCTACCAGCCCATAGAACATGGTCCAATAGTTGATTCTTATTGGGACAAACCAACTTCTAAAGAATTCTATTCACCTCTCTATTAGAAATTTTGGTCATGCCATTGGATTGTGGGTTTAAGGAATAGTAACTCTATGCCTAAATCTGTAGTTCTTAGCCATAGATTGAATGTATAGTTTCACAATGTGGCTACCCCAATCAGAAGTCAAAACCTTTGGGACCCAAAACTAGCAATGATATGGTCCTTCATAAACTTACAAACATTCTTGTTGTCTGTCATTCGGGTTAGGATATCCTCCACTTAACTTGATAGACAATCTGTCGCCAACAAGATGTACTCATGTCCTTGTCTATTGGGAAAGGGACCCATAAAATCTATGCCTCATGCATTAAAAACACTGCAGAAAATTACTGTCTGCATGGGCATCTAATCTCTGTATCCAACAGTCCCTCGCATCATTTGAGAGATTGAGCATAAAGGTACATAATCAATAGCATCTCTAAATAAGGTCGAATAGTAAATCCACATTAGAGTACCTTGTGAGCAGTTCTCTTCTCTGAATGGTGTCCTCTAGCCTCAAGTGAATGACAATACATGAGGACACTCCGGTATTCATCCTGAGGAATACACATTCTCCAAACACAATCTGACCCTTCAAAGGAAAGGAACGAATCCTCCCAATGGTATCTCCTTGTGTCTAACTTCATTTGGTCATTGCTACTTCGAGTCTAATTAGGGGGAACCTGCTTAGAGATAGGATAGCTTACCACATTGGCATACGATGGAAGTAAGTTAATAACATAAATTGACTCGTCTAAGAAGGTCTCTCTAATCTGCCTCATGTCAGGAGTATACTTCTGTTTAATACGGAAAATGTAATCAGCTACAAAATTCTTCACTCTGGGTTTATCTGTAATCCCTAAATCAAAATCCTAGAGTAGCAAAATCTAGCAAGGAAGGCGTGCCTTCATGTCCTTCTTTTCCATTGAGTATCTAATGGATGTGCGATCAGTAAAGATTGTCACCTTAGAGCCCAAAACATACTACATGAACTTCTCGAGGGCCCATAGTACTGCAACATTTCTTTTTTAGTCACAGTGAAATTATTCAGTGTAGGGTCCAAAACTTTGATCGTGTAGTGGATCACATAGAGAACCCCTTCTTGCCTTTATCCTAACACAGCTCCTATGGCAAAGTCTGAAGTGTCAGTCATTATCTCAAAGGAAAGAGACCGATTAGGAGCTTGTAAAATTGACGAGTGATGAAGAGGATTTCCCGAGAGTCGCACGATCTCACAAGGCGAGACCACAGTCAATGCATTGACTGCTTAAGAAACCCAAGTCAATCGATAGTTAACCCACAATATCCATTAATCAAGGAATAAAAAAATGCGGAGTTAAAATTTATTATTCTCTACAACACAAAATTGTATAGTATGTAAACATGTAGAGGTCGATCCATAGAGAGCGAGTAGGCATCCTATGATTATTTCTAATCAATGTATATTATGTACAAATGTATCTTTCTTCCTTATGTAAGTTTATATATATATATATATATTATGTATTTTAAATTTTATTTTTTTAGTGTTTTAATTTTATAATTTCTATTTTCTTTTTATGTTTTCTGATTTATTATTTCTTTTAATTTTTAAATATATATAAGGTGATCATATATAAGATTATATACATATTATAGGATAGTATAATTATACATACTAGTAAAACTAAATAAAAGAAGGGAAGAAAATATTTTTTTTATTTTGCATAATTTTTTAATGTTTTTGTGATTTTTCTGGATTTGTTTGCTAATTTTCATGGATTTCGAAAGTCACAAGTATCCCAAATCATGGATTATATAAATACACCGAAATAAATTGGAGATTAAAAATGACAAATAAAATCCAAAATTACCAAAATCAATTCTAGTATATAGATATAAATATAAAAAAATTCAGATATAGAAATAAATATTTTTAGAATTTCTGGAGCCTTTCAAATTTTTTCTTTCCTTTTTCTATTTTTAGGGATTTTTAATCTAGAAATACAAACTACTAAATTACACAACGTATAATTTTTTTGGAATATTTCAAAATGTTTATCTATTTTTGGTCACCTTTTAAGTCAAAAAGGGACAAAAACATGCTCAGATGAATTTTAGTAAATACTTAAAATCCCAAAAGTGAGAAAATAAATACGTAGCATGAAATACATGTTATTAGGCATCTAACCCTATTTTTGCATAATTTTTAGAGCATGGGTGTTTTTTTTAGTAAATGAAATTCAAGCATAAAAATTACATGAACTTTGGAGGGCATTTTCGCAAATAAAATAAAAATCAAAGGGTTGCATGCAATTTTCCCAAGAAATGTACAACATATATGAAAATTTAACGGACTAATGATAAATACACAAACTATCAGGGGTATCTTCATAAAATGGCCACCTCACGTGGCACGGCACATAAGGTGACCTAGCATGGACCATGTGCAAAATACAATAAATTCAGGTGCAACTATACAATTTTTATACAATATTTACATTGCATAATTTGTTTACATGACTAAATAAGAAATATAAAAATAGCGGGGTGAGTTAAGCAATTTACCACTTATTAACGTGTGATGCAACTACGTAAATCATACTACTCGACACATGTCACATGCTGGTCGACTAATACCGGTTCAGATCTGACGCATTGGATTAGATCCTGGATGAAGATATGATGATTGAGGTAGACGAGATCCAAAGACTGATGATTGATCTGGGGCTCCTCCCCAAATCGGACATCTGTTGTTGTCTGTAAAGAACAGGAAAAACAACTTGCTTCCCTGCCTTCGATCGTTGATATCCCCTCCGTCATGCGGTCATCTTCTATGTTCATGGACTCTACACCTTCGGGGAGGTCCTCCGCAGCGAGTAACGCTCCCAAATCAGTTCAGGACCCATTGTAGGAGTTCGGGAGCTCGGTCAAAGTCTAAGCCCTTGGAAACACTCATCCATGTGCAATTAAGTTCAAGAAGATCTCCTTTGGCATTGGCACCTGAATGAAACGGTCTAGTGGCTCGAGGTGAATCGCCTCGACCTATGGTGAAGTTAGGATGCGCATGGATGAAGGTGAGGGGTGAGGTTCCAACGAGAGGTGGTAGACGAACCTCGATTCGATGATTGTAGTGCAATCAGGTGATCCAGATAGTTCAAGCTAATGAAGAGCACATTAGGGATCGAAATGAGATGGCATGCAAGCACGGAGACAGTCGGAAACTTTGTGGATTAACAGGAGCCCAAGAAACTCCAGCGAATGTTATGATTGGAAAATCTACGAATCTAAAGTAGTAAAAGCTAACCTAATTGTTGGAATGAAAAGATGATGAATAAATGTACCTAAAAATGTTGAAACAAAGCTTTTATACTTGGCCGGAGAACCATGGGGGAAGAGGTGGCCAGGGAGCCGCCTTGGATCGCTCTGCCTCGCCCAAATCGCACGGCCACAACTCAGGGATGCTCCAGCTATCACCAGGGACACACACACACGATGAGGAGATTCAAGGCTCAAAGAAGGATAAAAGTGAAGGAAGGAGATCGGGTTTTATTTATAGACAGAGATAGGAGTCCTTATTGTCTGAGGATTTAGGATGAATCAACGATGCATACAAGGGTTTATAGGGTATGGTATGGATTAGGTTTAATCAGAGTGGTATTTGGTAAAAGTTACTTTCGGGTCTAAGTCATGAGAAGTCCAGGAAAATGGGTGCAAAATCCAGGAAATGTCATCTGTGTTATGTCAGACCGCCCAGGGAGGTAGTTGATCTTGGGTCAATAAACGGAGCCACATGATTGGTCCACGTCAACCCAAGTCACGACAAAACATGGTCTTTTAATCGAAAACAAATAATTAAGAATAATACATGATTTTATAAATTTTTATTATGTAATAAAAATGTTTATTATTCTATGTAGTATTTTATTATGAATTTTATTTATTTTTCTGGTTTCATTTATTGCAAGTTATTTTTATGGGTATATTTATAGGTATTTTCATCCCTATTTGTATTTTTTTTATTTTGTATTTTTGATTTTATTATTTAATTTCCTTATTTTATATATTTATAACTTATTTTTATGTACTCATATATATTTTTATTATATTTTTCTGATGTTATTTTATACTTTAATAAATAGGAGTATATATTATACAGATATAAGTATTGTATATTCATATTTGTATCTATGTATATTTATTTATTTTTATGTTTTATTTATGATTTTACTCTGTTCTGAATATATACATATACTATAAATAATATCTACAATATTATAAAAATATAAAATTTTAAAAATAATAAAGAATAAATAAAATGAATATTTTATTCAGGTATATGGTACAATAGGGGTCCAAAACCTATCTTTCACACCTTAACTCCAAAATATATGAAACTACCTTAAATAGCTTATTGAAAGTTATATACAATTAAAGGTGATTTGTATACATTTTTAGTTTTTATTTGAGAGATATAGGTTTGGGAAGTTAGGATTTTGGATTTCTAGTTTGAGTATAAAAAGTACACCGTCTTATTTTTGTATAAACTCAATTTTGTATTTTTCTATATATTATTATCCACTAATTCATGTACAATATTTATTTATTTGATGAACAATAATAAAGAATAAAATAGGTCCCAAAAAATGCTTTATTGATGAATAAAAGAGCATGGTTTTTATTGTGTATTTGGTCCTTATCTCCCCCTACTTTATTCCTTGTCGACCAAATCAATTCTTGACTTGGTCTCAGGGTTAAGGGTCATAAAATACCTTTGCATTTTAGTCTTTTTATTTTCATTCCTTTATTCTATAATTTTGGCATTAAAAATAGTATTTTATATACAATAATTGGAATGAATAATGAATGTTAATTTGCACAAAATATTGTTATATACATGCATTAGCTAGAGGTTTTAAGGCCAAAATGATAGAATAGAGGTGATGAAATGGAGATTCATCACCCCCTATACTAGCCTTTGCTAGTCCCTAGGAAACACTTATGCAATAAGTGCAGAAAATGAGAAATAATGAAAATAAAAAAACATAACTTGGGATAATTGTTGACTTTTAAACTAGTCTTTAATAAAGTCAATGTTCAGAGCTCAGGGAAAGCATGTGGATTAATGGTGTGTTCGAAACCACAATGAAGTCGGGAAGTGTGACATAACAACCCATAGATTCCATACTCCTATCATTTAGTCCAATTCACATCTAGGTCGGAACCATCCTTCCAGTCAGTGTAACTTTAGATATCGTTGTTACCTACATAAGTGGGTTAGAGTACCGATGTCAGCGATCCCCAAGAATGGATCCTGAGCCACACATGACGAAGCGGCCTTGCATCGTCCAGACTTAGATCCCAAGATTTTTCAATAGTTTATATGAGTTGAGCTAAGTGCTAGGTATGAGGTTTCCAGTCAAGTCACTATCTTAAGTGTCGTATATATGATACAAAGGGTTCTCTTTAAGCAAATTGAAATGACTCGTGAACATAGTCTTGTGGAACCTAAAGAATTAAGTCAAGGTCACATGAAACATCTCCACTTCTAGTCCTCAATGGGTTCCTCTAAAATTAGGTGTATTAAGCTCTATTCCAAGCTCCAATCTTTTGTCTTTATTTTGACTTGTTCATATATATATATATATATATATATATATATATATTATTCTGAAATTACAAATGCTATGTACAATGCAAGAAAATCTTTTTGTAATGCCATTTTCTAATTTTGAACTTTTTATGGATTTTTGAAAAGTTTTGAAAAATTTTATGCAATTTTGTAAGAAGATTTCTGTAAAAGTTTTTGGGATTTTTGCCTTTTTACAGATTTTTAGGTATTTCTCAAAACAAAAAGACTTTTGTCACAAAAAAGAAGTATGCTTAGATATTTACAAGGGTGTGTCTCTTCTTATTTACAAGAAGTGAGCTTAGAGGATTTACAGATCGAATGTGATTTATTTTTATAGGTACTTTTATACCATTTGTAAATTATTAAATTGAAGGATGTATACATATCTCAAACTTATTTGAAAATGGGTTTACAATGAATTTTAAAAAGCTATAGTTCAAAATAATTTTTGCAAATAACTTTTACATATATTTACAAGCATTTGAAAATTCTTTTGCAAAGGTTTTTCGAATAGTATATAGACATTTTTCAAATATTTTTGCAACCATTTTCCAAACCATTTGCAAGTAGATTTTAAAAACATTTTTGTTTCATAAAAGAAAAGGAATTTTTCAAACCAAACAATTTGCAAAGGTTGAAAACATTTTACAAAATATTTTTCAAAATGTTTTCAAAAGTTTTTCAAATAGATTTTCGAACTATTTTTCAAATATTTTACAACACATTTTTACTTGCTTTATTAATTAGTATATACACAAATAGTTTGAGGAATAGTATGCTCCTTTTTATTTTGAATTGTGTGTGTATATATATATATATTAATTTAGCCATATTTATTAAAAATACGAATGTACAAGTTATGGATAAAGTATATACAGAGTATATATGACCCCCTATATTTAGCTTGAGTTATGTCCTCATATATCGAAGAGAAAAGAGAAGACATAACTCGTACAAAGTATACAAGAGTCTATACTACCACGACTAAAGAATTAGGAATGAAGGAATGAGAAGTCGACCGTCCCCCCTATACTTAGGATCAAATAATCCTAAATATAGCATATTGTATCTACTTGTAAGGAGGGTTGAGGGTGGGAATGAACAACTCAATGATTCAACCTGTCTCCCCCTGTACTTTGGGTAAGATATCCCTAAGTATATATAGGAATATCAACAAGAGAGGAGACATGTAGTGAGAATGAAGAAGTTGTGTCACCCATCCCCCCTATATTTAGGATGAAGAATATCCTAAGTATAGAAGTAATGAATGAAGAAAATAGAGCAGAAATACAAAAGAAAAGAAGAGTGTTTGAGTGACATTACCGGAATCTTTCGATGCTGCTGAGATAGTGGATGCTGCTTCAGTGCATATCACTTGGACAGAATCGACAACGGCTAGGAAAGTCTCATGCTCGAGGTAAGGCTTCAGTAACTGGCCACTGACAACAATAATTTGTGCATCAGGAGACAATTCTTATTTGACAATGCTTCTGTTGTCATGCACTTCGTGCACTCTGAATGTCCCGGTCCATTTACTCTTTAATTTGCTCGGTAATATCTCTAATTTTGTGTAAAATAGACACACTTTCTTTTCAGTCTCGAAGGTTTTTCGTCTTATGTGTCGGTCATGCCAGCATTTAACCTTCTCCTTGTACATCAATGTGTTATCATATGCATAATCTCAAAATTTCGGGAGCTTGTTCAAATACTCTTTCCTTTTCTGACCACCTTTTTGTACATATAAGAAAATGTTGACTGCCCACCATGATTTATAGATTAACTCCATTGGCAGATGTTATGGTTTTCTGTACACAAGATGGTAGGGAGACATGCCCAAGGGAGACTTGTAAGCGGGTCTGTAAGCCTAGAGGACTAACTCCTAGAGTTGGGACCAATTCTTCCTGTCTGGCTTCACAAGCATTTGTAGAATCATCTTGATTTCTCTGTTTGATAGTTTAGCGCTGCCATTGGTCCAGGGATGATAAGTAGATGTGACACTATGCTAGATGTCGTACTCCTTCATCAATTTCTTGACCTCTCTATTAATGAAGTTACTATCCCCGTCTGATATTAGTATCTTCGGAATCTTGAACCGTGAGATGATGTTCTCTTTTAGAAAAAGATAAATTATATGGTTGTCAATGGCTCGAGCGGGTATAGCTTCAACCTAGTGACTCCCATAGCCAATTGCAAGAAGGATGTTCTCGTATTCATGATTGTTAGAGTAGGGGTCCCAAGAAATCGATGTCCCAAGCATCGAATACATCTGCAATTTGAATGAATTTCAGGGGCATTAAATCTTTAGCTGTGAGGGTACCTTTCAATCTTTGACAGTTAGTACAAAGCTTGATGTATGCTGTGGCATCCTTAAATAGTGTAGGCCACCAGGGGCCACACTGCATTACTTTCACCATCGTTCTATCCCCAGAGTGGTGTCCACTAGATTCGAGCGAATGGCAAGGCTCGAGGACACTATGATGCTCCTCTTGAGGGATACATCTACACCAAATGCAGTCCGCTCCTTCCCTGAATAAAAGCGGATCTTCCCACTAGTAGAAATAGATAGTGGACAAGAACTTGTCCTTCTTGATCTTCGTCTAATCTTGTGGAACTACACCAGAGACGAGACAGTTCACAATATCGACATATCAACGGAGTGAATCCATAGCTAGAATCGACTCATCGTGAAAGGTGTCTGTGATGGGTGCATTGCTCAGTGGAAGCTCATGCTACTCAATTCTACAGAGGTGATTTGCTATCACATTTTGAACCCCAGGCTAATATTTGATTTCCGAATCGAACTCGTAGAGGAGAAGGATCCATTTGATTAGTCTGGGCTTGTCACCCTTCTTCTGTTGTAAGTATCGGATAGTAGAGTGGTTAGTGTACATGGTGACTTTTGATCCAAGCAGATAGGGTTTGAACTTCTCAAGGGAGAATACCACAACAAGCAATATTTTCTTTATGACAGTGTTATTTCTCTGAGCTTTATCTAGTGTTTTACTGGCATAGTAAATGGCATAGGGTGCCTTGTCTTTTCTCTGTCCCAGAACAACCCCAATGGTAAAGTCTGACGCATCTGTCATGATCTCGAAAGGAAGAGACCAATCAAGTGGTTGTAGTACTGAAGCTTGAGTAATTAGGTCATTCAACTGATTAAATGGAAGGAGAACCTGCAGATCAACATTAAACATAGTCTTCTTACATAATAACTATGTGAGAGGCTGGGCAATGCAGCTAAGTCAGAAATGAATCTCTCGTAGAAACACACATGCCCCAGGAATGACCTCATATTTAGGACTGTCTGAGGTGGCTCTAGATTCGCAATTACGTCCACCTTCATTTGGTCGACCTCCATGCTATGTTTGGAGACGACGTGACCCAACACAATCCCTTATGTGACCATGATGTGGCTATTTTCAAGAGATAGAACGAGATTTATTTCATGGTATTTCTGAAGTACTCTGTCTAAGTGCTCAAGACAAGAATCGAAGCTGTCACCATAGATAGAGAAATCGTTCATAAACACCTTGAGAAAACTGCCAACCATCTTGACAAAAACTACAAGCATGCATCTCTGGAATGTCGCTGGTGCATTACACAATCCAAAGGGCATTCTTGATGAATCTGTGATTCACCACTCTAAAAGCTAAAAATAGAGCTTTCTTCCCGAGAAATTAGTTGCATATTTATACTTATATTGCATAATTAGCATTCATGCATGCATAAATAATAGCTGCATTTTAGCATTCATATTTGCATTAAATAAGAAGTCCAATTCACTTGTAAAAATCACCTGCATATTCACATATTTCATCTATTTGTATATATTTTATACTAACTCCAAATCCAATAAAACCAATCTATAGTGTGTATATTACTAACACTAATTATGGAAAAATATCAAAAAAATACTAACTTGCAAAATTGACCAATAAAACCCGAATCCAAGTTTCAAACTAGGAGCCTAAAAATGCACATATCTCTCCCATATAGTGTCTGATTTAGGTCTACTCACTTTTAAAGTAATATACATTCAAAACCTTCAAAATGAGACTAATTTCATTAAAATCGGATATCGTATGCAAAACTTGGGTTTTGGTCCCCTATTGTATATTGTACATATTGACATTTTTGCCCTTTTATTTTATCTTTTTATTTTCATAATTATTAAAAATCCAAAAAAATAGATTAGATTGTAAATATTCTTTTCATTTTGATTTTTCTCTTATTTAAAAATGACAAAAAATTAACAAAAGATAAAATGCGGTATTTTATACCTATAAGATATCACCCAAAAATACACTTTGTACATATGACTTCCTTTGATTTTCGGCCCTTCAGGAAAGTTGTAGATCTCGTCGAGACAAGCAGCTTTCGTGTTGATCACTTTTTGATTTAACCTAGTTTGTTATTTATTTTTATTTTTCTTTACATTTAATTTGTGAATTTTCTGGGAGCGACACGTGGCAACATCTAGAGCCGCCATGTGTCTCCCCATTTTTTATTATTTTCAGAGTTTATTTTATTTTATTTTATTTTATTTATTTTTTATTATATTAATAAATTATTTATTTAATTAATTAAATTTTTATTATTTTATTTTATTTTAACTTTATTTTCTCTTCTTTATTTTTCGTAGCCTACTTATTTTATTTATTATATTTTTATTTTATTTTATCCCTTTTACTTCTTCTTTACTTGTCTTCCACTCCAAGCCACCATTTTCTCCACTTCCTCCACCATTCTCCCCACTTTCTCTATCTCTTTTCCAACTTCCTCATCCTCTATATATCCACATCTCCTCCATCATTTTTCGGCATCCGCCATTCTATGAAAGAGAGGTTCGAGCTCCGTTTAAGCTGTGTGGTGACAACTCCTCCTTAGACGTTGAGCGACGACAACCAGCTGGCGAGATATGTGGGTCTTCACCCACGTCACAGCCATCCCTCGCAAAAAGTTGCTTCAGCTTCGAAGGACTCAACCATCCTTCTTGAGGCCACGATGGAGGCCGCAAATCGCAGCCTCACCCTTCGGCAAAATCACAGGTGAGTATCCCTCTCATTCTCCTTGTTATTTTATTTATCTAACATTTTTGTTGTTGTTGTTCTACACCATTTATCACCACACATCATTTTTCTCCACCATCTTTAATCATCATTATTTTATTTCATCATCACATATCATTACCAAGAACACCTCATAATCATATCTTTTTTTTCATTTCTAAATCATTATCATCACCACTATCATAACCATAAAAAAACAGCACCAACATCATCATCCCATCTTCATTCTTGCATGTTTATTTTCTGACATTAAAAAATACAACAAAAATTGCAAAAGGAAAAAAAGTTGCGGGTCCATCTCTGTTGCACGGCCAAGTTTCCACCTCTAGGTCGGCTAGTGCCTGCGACTCCTGCACCTAGCAGCGGTGCCACTGGCAAAGCCGAACGCCACCACCATGCGTCCTGGCCCTTGCAGCCACCGCCCACGGCCGTAGCCTCTTCTGTGGCTGACCACCCTCCTTCAGCCACCAGCTACGGCGAGGCCGCGCCTCCCCCAGGTCGTACGCCCTCTGCCTCCACGGCCGCTGTGCTCCAACGGTCCCATCCTTCCCTCCGATGCCCCCCAGGCTCTACTCCTAGCCGTGACCGGCCTGCAGCCCTGCCGCCATCACCTCCACGACCGTCGTCTACTCGTCATTCTAGCTCGGATGCTGCCCTCCAGAATGCATTGTGCCGCCACGTGCCGCACGACGCTGCCGCCCAAAGCATCGCCTCCCCCCCACGCGGCATCACGTTAATGTCTCCCTTGCACCACCTGCCACCTCGTGAGGCCGCCCATCTGCCATTTGCCCTCACGAGGCCGCCCTGATGTTGTCGCCTCCGCCCGCCACCTCACGAGGCTGCCGCCTTTGAACTGCCCCGCGCTGCCCTCCAGGTCCACTTGCCCTTAGCACGTCGCCCACAAGCCCTCATGCCCTAGCGTGGGATAGTAGGCACGTTATTGGTCATTTTATCTTTTAATTTTTTTTATTTTGTGAAAATTGCACTTCTATTCCGACAAGTTTTAGTAATTGCAAAAGTGTCATTGTTTGCATTGTAATTAGTTTTCCTTTATTTATGTATTGCAAAGACACCCTTGACTTTGATCATTAATTTAGACATCATCTTGCATCTTTTTTTAATAAAAAATAGTATTTTGTAGAGCATTTAAATCTTTATCTTTAGTATTTATTTACATTTTTGTGAGCATCAGATTATTTATTAAAAATCAGAGTTTGAAAAATAGTGATATTTTACCCATTTAGGCTCTGAAATTCGCACGGACATTGTACTTGCTTTAAAATTTGTGGAAAATTTGTTGATGATGCCTCTAGTCATGTTTTAACTACTATCCAAATTTCATACTAATTAGAGTTATCTTTTGCATAAAATAAATTCCTTAGTGATTTAGGTAAATGATTTTTAATTAAATCCACAACTAACATTTTTACAAAATTTCAACTCTCCTAGATTGCTCATTAAACCATATATTTGAGATAATTTGATTTCTTGGATTAATTAGGAATTAAATACTCACGGTCTCTCTGTTTGTCCTAAAAAAACATAAAAAATCATAAAGTGTCAGAAAATTCTAAAAACATTAGTTTAGCTTCATTTCTTCATATTTCACTTCCAGTAAACTTTTCATATTTTTCGAATAAAATTTGCATGAAAAATTGCATAAAAACCTTAAAAAAGTTTGCATTTTTTATTTGTGCATCTTAAGCCCAAAAATTCCAAAAAAACACATTTGCATTCGTCATTGTTTCGGTTTATTGGAAAATAAAAAATTTGCTAAATCTGGATTAATTTCGCTACAAAATTAGTTCGGCTAGGTCGCTTGTTTTCTTATTAACCTAATTCATCCACAATTATGCATTGGCATTTTTTTATTGCATAAAAAAATTTAAAAAAATCCCATTTGGAAAATTGCAATCTAATCCCTCTAAGTCGATCCGAAGTTGTTCCTTTGCCTCCTTGAGTCGAGCTTGGGGCTTTTCTAGGTTAAAAAAACATAAAATCGCGTTAATTATTTCATTGATTCATCGATATGTGCGGTTAATTTTTGATCGATTCGGATTTATCTGACTGCAAATGAAAGTGTTAATCCGATACCATGAAAAGGGTAGAATCCAGACTAATCAAATAGCGCCTTTACTGGGGAGGCAAACGGCTTAAGATCACTTTAGAAAATTAGATTTACGTTTTCCATTCACTTGGGTAGTCAACCCCAAACCATTTTGTAATTATTACATTTTTTCAAATTTTTTATTTACTTTTTTTGTCTATCTCTTCTGACATAATTTTTATCTTTTTGTGCGAGGGTCCGGTGGACTTGGAGCAGCTTTTTTGAAGTCAACACATCTCGAAGTGCATCGGATGCCGATGATTCCTCGATCGAGTCGGTTGTTGAGACGCAAAAAAATATTTCATTTTTTTAACTTATAAAAAAAGTGTCTGCATTTACAGCAGTTCCCGTTTGGGTTCTCGCGCATGTAAGTAATAATAAAAAGAATCTTCGTGTGTTGTGTGGTTGATTGGCGTACGATAGAACCTACACTCGCGGGTCTTAGAGCTTCCTAGGACTATTTGTGCTCGTAATATTTATGACCACACTTCACCATTGAAAGACGTACTTAGACCACAGAACTTTAGCCAAATTTGAATTTGTTCTTCACTCACTAATAGAACTGCCCGTTTAGGAGCAGCTTTTCTTATTTGCATCCATTTAGTGTAAAAAAATCAATTCAGTATTGCATCCCACATTGTAGAGAGCTGGAGGCACTGTAAGTCTTCTTACTCAATCATTAATCATCATTTTCTCGATTGCATTGGCTTTTTCCGATTCTCTCTCTCTCTCTATTTTTCTAACCTAGGATAAAGGAATTGGCACTAGACGTTAGACGCGATTTCTTGTGTGGATTAATATCAGTGACAACTAATCTCTAAAATTGGGACTGCTAATTTAATTGGACCAAAAAAATTGACTAAAATTAACCCTTGTTTGCAGGAGAGCAACCCCGGCCATGATTTCAGGCTGAGTGAGGGTACTAGAGTATGTGTGCACACACTAAGGCGGAGCCAAAAATCCATGCCTTCCATATCGCATACCCTGATCCGAGCAAATATCACAGGCTGAACTATGGGTTAAACTGACCAATGCCAAGTAGCCTCCACCTACTCTGGTAGGTAGATAGGGGCGAAATTGTGGTGCACCGTGACAAGTTGCTAGTAGCCTCCGCGTGCTCCAGCAGGTAGATAGGGCCGAAGTTACAGCCTTCTCAGCCTCCGCCTACTCGGTAGGTAGTTAGGGGTATGTCTTTAAACTTTCAGCTGGTGATAGGAGCGAAGAAAGGAAGGGTGTTGGTATATTAGGCGACTTGTTAAACAGGGGAGACGCATCCGGCTTTGAGCCGACTCCCCTATAGGTCGCGTAACCTTTGCTACTTGCTTGAAAATTCACACTTAAAATCAACCAGACTAATCAGACTCGGTTTCGGGTCCTTCACCATGTTGAGTGTGAACTCAGGGTTTGCTCTTGCATTTGTCTTTGTTTCTGTCAGTGTGTGTTATCCTGTGTAATTGCATGTTTTCTACCTCGATCTACTTCAAGATGTCGGGATATTGGTCCTTATACCCTGAGACCTCTAGTTATTCCACCTCGGCCATATATCGTTCATCTTCGCCTGCTTCTTCTTCCATGTATCCTCCACCATCCACAGGAGACCCTTACCAGTGGTCGGTTCCACCTCGCCCCGATTACGAAGTCAGAACATCGACTGAGTTCTCCACTTCTTCGTATTTATCACCTACTCCATATTCTAACACTCCAGATCCACTTCCATGTTCGGCTGACTGTCCTTATTCTCGAGAGCTTGCTGGAATAAAAGAACCCAATGAAGAGCAAGCCACTACTGAGACAAATGATTGGTAGAATTATGTGCCCCTACATACTTTATTCTCACCTCAAGTAGGGACAAACAACAATTTACATATACACATCTCGACTTGACCTTAGGGCATAACATGGTCAATCGAACAACCCGAATGGAGAGGCATGCACCTTATAATCTTCCTGACTTGATTGA
The DNA here is from genome assembly GCA_037367405.1 of Ottelia alismoides. Classification (NCBI taxonomy): domain Eukaryota; kingdom Viridiplantae; phylum Streptophyta; class Magnoliopsida; order Alismatales; family Hydrocharitaceae; genus Ottelia; species Ottelia alismoides. Next base: position 306,043 of record JAZKJV010002336.1, on the reverse strand, counting down.
CCCAAGTAATCAAGCCTACATTGACCAGCCCTCATATCACACACTCGGAGAGCCTACTCATGCAAGGGCTTGGACTCATGAGCTAGACGTACGAGCCCCCGTTCATTGACTCCATCATATAAGGCTCCAACCAATATTTGACATTTGGATGGTCCATACTCGACCTAGCATCACATGCTAGAGTCTAGGTATGTTGAGTATGAGACGCCAATATCTCAACAGTATTCTCCAATTGAGCAGAACTCTCCCATGATTTGTCATGAGATTTTTTTGGAGGATGATATTTCTCGACTTATCACGAAAAATGAATCATTTGGTAACAAGTTGAGAGATGCCATGGAAATATTGCACTCAATTTCTGCCAGCTTGGGAATGAAAGTGGAAAAGGACATGAGTAGTTTTGAGGTTAGATACAAAGCAAACATTAGAGAACCCACACACTATGTACAACTAGAGTTCATTCTACCTCCCTCTTCTACTAACCACTTACCCTCCAATGCAGAGTCTGAACATTCATCCACCAAAAACATTAAAAAAATTGAAAATCCCAAAAAGACCAAAAAAATTGAAAAACCAATAAATCTCATAAAAATTGAAAATGACTTTAAAAAATGGATCCCTCCCTAAGGGAAGCACTTGATGAAGAATTGATTTTGAACTTCCATTGATAAAGGCCATATATCACTTCCCCGATCTCAAGAGATTTGTAAAGAGTAAATTGATGCCCAAGAGGTTGGGCAATAAGAGGACAAGGATTGAAAGACACAAAGAGTCAGAGTGAAGCGGTTTCCCCTAGTTGAGTGTGAAATCAAAGATGCCATCTTTACCCATGCGAGAATCGATGATGACTCACTGATAAATATCCTCCCGACCTCTGTGTTTGACAAGCTCAAACTCAGGCCAATCAGAAAGTCGAGAGATATCGTTCAGCTGGCTGATCAATCTATCAAACGGTCGAGAGGAACCATATCAGTCATCATAACTTTCCAAGGTGCTCTACTCTAGGTAGACTCCATGGTCATTGAGAATCGAGGAGAGTTCACCCAGTCTCCTATTATTCTTGGGAAGTCATTCTTAGCCTTGACTTAAGGCAACTATAGATTGCGAGACTCGAGAAATCGATTTTACATAATTGAGAACGCTTCGACCTCTCCCATTCTTTGACACACTTTACTCTAAGGTGAGCCGCACATCCACTGACAGTCGTGATCATCGAGAGGTAGATGAGTCCCACCTCCCTGCTACACCTGAGAGACCGACTATCCGGACGACCGTTGGTTCTGAGACTCCCCACACCTCAACTTCATCAACTACTTGCACCACCACCGTGACAGCTTCTAAGGAGGACTCACGATCAGAAGCTATCATTGATTCGGACAAGATCTTTGTTGATTGCCTTGACCATTTTGATGATCCAACACAAGAGCCCAATATTGCCAAGCCAATTGAGATCACTAGCACCTTCTCGAGACGCGTGCTGACCCTTCAGAAATATTAAAACTTATATGGTGAATCGTCTAATGAGGAACCCATGGTCAGCACCGCACCACATCCCAAACCTTCAAAGGAAACAACCAAGACTAAATTGACTCCACATAAAAACACGGTTTCTCCCTCTTCTTGTTGGCTATCTAGTGAGAGGAAGCTGAGAATTGATTCCTCGCGGTGTTCCCTCGAACCCCTCAAGGCGCGTCGCTCTCCTTTCCATCTCAATGATTCAGGTTCTAGAAAACAGACTAAGAAAGTCTTCTTCAACATTCCAAAGAAGGAATTTTTAAAGGAATCCTCATCGGGTCCGGATAAGGTGGTTTATATGAGTGAACTCAGTTTGATTGTTCTCAAGCCTTATCTAAGCAAGCAGCCGTGTGTCGACCCGCGTTGGACGATCTCTTCACCTCATTACTATTCATCTGAGGACGATTCTCACAATGACACACTTGTATATTACCCACCTCCTCTCTCCCACAAGAAGGTTCATCACAAACCTTCTTGATCCCAGCATATTCTCACTCCTTACATATATATATATATATATATTTCTTTCCCTCCCTCCCTTGTGAATTGAATCACTCGCCCCGGCTCCATATCATTTCATTTTATGGCTATACTTAGGATGACCAGATCCTAAGTATAGGGGGAGAGTGACCTGAGTCTCTTCACCATGCGTTGTATATTCTCTAGATCTCATCGGTTCTCACACTCACTTCTGTTCTATACTTAGGCTGACCAGAGCCTAAGTATTGGGGGGACCGATGCCCATCATGTATATGAACTCCTCCATTTCCCCTCTTATCCTCACCCGCCCCATTTTTTATCTTCATCTATACTTAGGCTGCCAAAGCCTATGTATAGGGGGTGGAGCTACTTCTATACATTTTTTATTTTAGCTCTCCTATGCTTAGCACAAGCTATGTCTTTTTCCTCACTTTTCGTGCTCTGAGGACATAGCACACGCTAAATATAGGGGGTTGTGTATATACAACATATATACTTTACCCATAGCTCGTACTTTCATGTATTTTCACATATCTTTGTATATATTATGCAATAATTACGGGTGGGTAAAAGTTAAATTTTTTTTGTAGAATACATCTATATTTGAAATACTTGTAAAAATCTTATAAAATCTGTAAAAAAAATGTAAACTACATGTATACTTGTATATTGTATAAGACTTGTACAATTTGTATAATACTTATAAAACTCTTGTAAATTGTTGTAAAATAGAAGGTATACCAAATTTTTGAAACAAAAACACACAAAAAAACAAAACAAAAACAAAAAAAACAGGCTTCTTATTTACTCTTGCATATCATCCTTGCATTGAAAAAAAAGAGTCTTGCATTCATCTACTAGCATGTCATCTGCACCTCATCTGTATATCTGGCATATGCAATGTAAAAAGTTAGTGGGTTCTGAACCAAGTTATGAATAGATGTTGGGGATGGATTTTATTTGACCTTAATCTACCTAATTACATAGGAACCTTATAGGAACTGGAGTTAATTTTTCAGGTCAAGTGACTTAATTCTTTGAGTCTACAAGTATATGTTTACGTCATCTCGATTGGTCTACGTAGAATATTTCGCGCACATGCATGATTCTCTTAGACAATGACCTAACTTGGACAAGCACCATGCACGTAGCTCTTCATTGATGAGATGGTGAGGAGGTAGAATACTTTGGCTTGGAGTAGCACACAGGTGGAAACATCCGTCGTCCTCTAGGGAGGGAAGTGCATCTCAACCTAGTCGGGTGATGTTGACATCTAAGGACGGGATGTTGTGGGGTGCAATAATGCTTCAAAAGAGGGATAGTCTTCTAGCTCAATAGGAAAAACTCGTAACTTACATGACTCACCTTGTATATAGTTCAAAAAAAGGAAAAAATAAAAAAGAAAAAAATGCAAGAACTCCAAAAAAAATAAGACAGGCCTGAGTCAAAATAAAATATCTATCGGAGTATGTATATTAGCAAAAAATCTGCAGCTGGATGACTTGGCTACACTGGTCAAGCATCCTAGGATAGGTAGCTCCATTGGCTATCGTTCATTCTTTTCTCCACCCCCTCCTCTTGAGTTGGTCACACTTGAACTTAGAAGGGAATATCCCGCTCCTCGAGGAAAGAGTTACTGGACCGGGTAATTAGAGTTACCATATTAGAGGTGGTTGGTTCTTAGCCATTTCTGATGTGGAGAGCTAATTTACATTTACATAGTACGAGTAAGAATCATAGTCATAAAAAATTTGTGTATGAGGATTTGTTCAGACCTGACTGTTGAGGCCTCTTGAATAGAAGACTTGTGGAACTTAAAGTATGTTTGCTTTTAAATTCAGATCCCAATAAGGTTCTGCAACACAATAAATCCAAAGGTTGAGTCAAGCTCTATTTTCACCTGTTGTTCATGACCTTGGCATGGAACCCAATCTTATTTCACTTTTGCATTTCATTTTAGTTGCTCGGGAACGAGCAAGGTTTAAGTATAGAGGGTTGATGAATCTGTGATTCATCACTCTAAAAGTTCAAAATAGAGCTTTGTTCCCAAATAATTAGTTGTATATTTCCACTTATATTGCATAATTAGCATTCATGCATGCATAAATAATATCTACATTTTAGCATTCATATTTGCATTAAATAAGAAGTCAAATTCACTTGTAAAAATCACATGTATATTCACCATATTTCGTCTATTTGTATATATTTTTTACTAACTCCAAATCTAATAAAACCAACTCCATAGTAAATATATTACTAACACTAATTATGGAAAAATATCAAAAAAATACTAACTTGCAAAATTGACTAATAAAACCCGAGTTCAACTTTATAACTAGGAGCCCTAAAATGCACATATCTCAACCACAGAGTGTTCGATTTAAGTCTACTCACTTTGAAAGTATGATACATTCAAAGACCTTCAAAATGAGACTAATTTCATTAAAATCGGAGATCGTATGCAAAACTTAGGTTTTGGGCCCCTACTGTATATGGTACTCATAGACCTTTTTGCCCTTTTATTTTATCTTTTTATTTTCTTTATTTTTAAAAATCCAAAAAAATAGATTAGATTTTAAATATTATTTTCATTTTGATTTTTCTCTTATTTAAAAATGACAAAAAAATTTAACAAAAGATAAAATGCAATATTTTATACCGATAAGATACCACCCAAAAATACATTTTGTACATATGACTTCTTTTGATTTTCGGCCCTTCACGAAAGTTGTAGACCTCGTCAAGACAAACAACTTTCGTGTTTGACCACTTTTGATTTAACCTATTTTGTTATTTCTTTTTTATTTTTCTTTACATTTAATTTGTGAATTTTCTGGGAGCGACACGTGGCAGCTCCTGGAGCGGCTGCGTGTCAACCCATTTTTTGTTATTTTCGGAGTTTATTTTATTTATTTATTTATTATTTTTTAATCAATAAATTATTTATTTATTTTTTAGTTTCTTTATTACTTTATTTTATTTTACCTTTATTTTCTCTTCTTTATTTTTAGTAGCCTACTTATTTTACTTATTATATTTTTATTTTATTTTATTTTATTTTCTCCCTTTTACTTCTTTTTTACTTGTCTTCCACTCCAAGCTACCATTTTCTCTACTTCCTCCACCATTCTCCCCACTTTCTCCATCTCTTTTCCAACTTCCTCGTCCTCTTTATATTCACATCTCCTCCATCATTTTCGGCATCCACCATTCTACAAGAGAGAGGATCGAGCCCCGTTTAAGCAGTGAGGTGACAACTCCTCCTTAGACGTTGAGCGACGACAACCAGCTGGCGAGATCCGTGGGTCTTCACCCACGTCGCAACCATCCCTCGCAGGATGCTGATCCAGCTTCGAAGGAATCAACCATCCTTCTTGAGGCCACGACGGAGTCCGCAAATCGCAGCTTCACCCTTCGGCAATATTAGAAGTGATTATCGCTTTCATTCTCACTGTTATTTTATTTATCTAACATTTTTGTTATTGTTGTTCTAGACCATTTATCACCACACATCATTATTCCCCACCATGACTCATTACCATTATTTGATTGCATCATCACATATAATTAACAAGACCACCTCATAATCATATCTTTTTTTTATTTCTACATCATTATCATCACCACTTTCATAACCATAAAAAACACCTCCAAGATCTCCATCCCCTCTTCATTCCTTCATGTTTATTTTCTAACATTAAAAAATACAACAAAAAAATTGCAAAAAGAAAAAAAAACTAAAAAAGTTACAGGTCCATCTCTGCTACACGGCCAAGCCGCCACCTCTAGGCCGGCCATCGCCTGTGACTCCCACGCTCAGCGACGGCGCCACTGCACCGCCGTGCGTCCCGGCCCGCGTAGCTGCCCCTAATGATCGGAGCCGCTTTTGCGACTGACCACCTCCTTCAGCCACTAGATGTGGTGAGGCTGCGTCGCCCCCAGGCCGCGTGCCGTCCGCCTCCACGGCCGCCGCGCTCAAGCGGCCCCATCCTTCCCTCCAATGCCCCCCAAGGATGTACTCCCAATCGTGGCCGGTCTGTTGCCATGCCACCACTGCCTCCACGGTCGCCATCTACTCGCCATTCCAGCTTGGATGCTGCCCTCCAGAATGCCTTGTGCTGCCACGCGTCGTGCGATGCCGCCGCCCAAAGCATCGCCTCCCCCGCCGTGGCGTCACGTCAACTCCTCCCCCGCGCTGCCAGCGGGCATGCGCCTCTACCTGCCACCTCGCGAGACCTCCCCAGTGCCATCGCCTCCACCTGCCACCTCGCGAGGCCTCCCACCCGCCCTTTGCCCTCGCGAGGCCACTTCCTCTAAACCGCTGCGCGCCGCCCTCTAGGTCCGCTCGCCATTGGCATGCCATGCATGAGCCCGCATGCCGTAGCGTGGGATAGAAGGCATGTTCTAGACCATTTTATCTTTTTATTTTTTTATTTTATTTTCTTATGAAGATTGCACTTTTTTTCCTACAAGTTTTAGTAATTGCAAAAGTGTCCCTATTTACATTTTAGCTATTTTTTCTATATTTATATTTAGCAAAGATGCCCATGACTTTGATCAATAATTTGGACATCATCTTGCATCTTTTTTTAATAAAAAAATAGCATTTTGTAGAGCATTTTAATCTTTATCTTTAGGATATTTATTTACATTTTTGTGACCATTAGATTATTTATTAAAAAACATATTTTGAAAATCAATGATATTTTACCCATTTAGCCTCTGAAATTCACACAGACATATTTTTTGCTCTAAAAAATGTGGAAAATTTGTGGATGATGCATCTAATTGTGTTTTAACTACTTTCCAAATTTCATAATAATTGGAGTTGTCTTTTGCATAAAATAAATTCCTTAATGATTAAGGTAAATGATTTTCAATTAAATCCACAAATAACATTTTTGCGAAATTTCAACTCTCCTGGATTGTTCATTAAATTAAATATTTGAGATAATTTTGGTTCTGGATAATTTGTTTTCTGTATTAATTAGGAATTAAATACTTAGATTCTCTCTATTTATCATAAAAAATTCATAAAAAATAATAAAGTGTCAGAAAATTCAACAAAAAATAATTGTAGATTCATTTTATCATATTTCACTTGCACTAAATTTTTCATAATTTTTGCAAATCATTTGCACAAAAATTGCATAAAAATCCTAAAAAAGTTTGCATTTTTCATTTGTGCATCTTAAGCTCAAAAATTCCAAAAAAATACATTTGCATTCGTCGTTGGATTAGGTTTATAGGAGAAAATAAAATTTGGTTGAATCAAGAATAATTTCGCTTCAAAATTAATTCGGTTAGGTCGCTTGTTTTCTTAATAACCTAATTCATCTACAACTGTGCAGTGGCATTTTTTATTGCATAAAAAAATTAAAAAAAAATCCCACTTGAAAAATAGCAACCTAATCCCTCTATGTCGATCCGAAGTTGTTCCTTTACCTCCTTGAGTAGACCCTGGGGCTTGCCCAGGTTAAAAAAACATAAAAAAACCGCTCATTAATTAATTTATTGATTCATCGATCTGTACGGTTAATTTTTTATCGGTCCAGATTTATCTGACTACAATGAAATTGTTAATTCGTTACCATTAAAAGGGTACAATTTGGACCAATCAGTTCTCCTGAAAGCATAGGTGTTGAAAGGGCAAGTGAAGGTTGTATTCTCTTGGTCTTATAGGGGAGATTACCACATGGTTGTACCTGGTGTGCCCATCAAGAAAGCAGAAGAACACCTTTCCTACCAGTCTTTCCAACACTTGATCAATGAACGGATAGGGGAAGTGGTCCTTCTTTGTTGCTACATTGAGATAGCGGTAGTCGACACATACACGCAATGATGTCGATATCCGAGTAGAAATCTCCTGTCCTTTATCATTGGTAACCACGGTGAGACCAGATTTCGTTTGCACTACATGCAGAGGGCTCACCCATTTTGAATTGGAGAAGGGATAAATGAAGCCTGTGTCACACCACTTCGTGATCTCTTTCATGATGATGTCCCATAGATTTGTGTTCAGTCTCCTATGAAACTCTCGAGACAATTTATCATCTTCTTCCAAATATATATGGTGTGAGAACAGAGCAGCTCTTAGTGATTGGAGATCTGAGACGTGCCAACCAAGTGTCTTGTGGTTCTTTTATAGAACCTCAAGAAGTCGAGATTGTTGATCTTGTTTTAGCATGTTGCTGACTGAATACGTGTTCTCTGAACTCACAAGGAAAGCATACTTAAGGCCTATCGGAAGTGGCATTAATTCAGGTTCTGATCTGGCATGCTTCTCGGTCACTTCAAAAAGTGTTCTCATTGGAGAATGATCTACCATAACTTTATAGGTAGGGATGCTCACCTCAATGGCTTGCTATTCCACTGAAAATGTGTCAAACAGATCTGCAATGAATTCTTCATGTTTGGGATGGAATGAATCATCTGAGTCAAAGAGATGCATCAGTAAAATGGATTCTGTATCACAAGTGCCATAGGAGCATGTGTCGATTGTGGTTTCCAAGTCCTCCTCAAGAGGAGAGAGGATTTCCGGGGTCCATGTATTATTCAAAGAGAGTTTTGTATCTCTGATCTCGATAATAAAGTCACAGTCTACTTAAGGCGGTATTGCATGCTTTACATCAGATACGAGTTTCGGCTCATTGTCCATGTCTATAGTGACTATGTGATTGCTCGAGTTGAACGTGATCTTCCTAGATCCATAATCAACGATGGCCTCTATAGTGAATAGGAACGGTTGGCGTAGAATAACTGGAGTCTAAAGCACGGGTGTAGGGGAGTCCATATCAAGAACTAAAAAATCTACCGGGAGCTGCATGTCCTATACCTTTATGACGATGTCTTCCAAAAGACCTCAGGGTAGCTTGATGGACCAATCAACAAACTAAAGGATCATTCATGTCTGCTTGAGAGGACCCAGCCTGAATTTTTGCAATAATGATGAGGGCAAGATGTTGATGGATGTACCGTTGTCAATAAATGTTTGCTCGAAGACTTGGTCAAAAATCTGGCATTTGATCAAAGGTGATCCTTTTTCTTGCTTCTTTTGCAGGAGATTGTTGATGCTGCTACTGTGGCTATGGTAAGGATGTGCTTCTCGACTCGCATGCTTCTGTTGTTACGGGTTGGTCGATGCTAGTTTGTACATGCCCCTTTCAATCCTTTCTTTACAGCAATCATGTATTCCATGGCTTTTATCAATGGTAACTCAACAATCAAAATTTGAAGAATATCCACAACTCTCGAATCTGATAATGCACTTTTTCTTTTTGCATTTTTTGGATTTTCTTTTGCATCAGTAAAAGTAATATTTACATAGATGAAATCAAAAGTAGTGTTCTTATTTACAACAAAATTCTTGTCCACAATATTCTGCACATCCGGATCACAAAAGGGAGTACATGATGGAGATGAAAATGATGATGGTGGGCAAGTAAAAAGCACACTGTCTGGTTTGTCGACTGGAATTGGGTCGATTGCTGGTGCTGGCTCCTCCATGGTTGGCAGAGCTTCACTTCGACGATAATCATTTTTTTTGTCTTTTTTGTATGTTCTTTTGTTGATGAAGATGGTTGCTGGTGACAATTAGCCTGGCTCTGCCTCCTTCTTCTTCATCACTCAAACTCGTACCTGGCGAGGCTGATGCAAAATACGACGATTCACCTGACAATGCTTTATTTTTCCCTTTGATGGTTGTAGATGGAGGCAAGGCCCTACCGCTTCTAAGAGTGCCAACATTAGATAAAACAAAATTACAATCATCTGACTCTACAGGCGTAGATTGGACATCATAGTCTACCTGCTCTTTACGATTAAATTTTTGAGATTCGCTTTGACCTAGGTTGGAATTGGAGTTTTAGTGGCTGTAAGGTCATTTAGCTTCTTGGTCATCTTTGTGAAGTCTTTCACGAGTTGGGCCAAGCAATCCAGGTTGTAGATCACTCGAATTACCTCAAATCATTAAACATGCATATTACATTGTTGTTGATGGTGGGGAGGTTGTGGATTGGGTTGATGATGTTACTGTGGAGGAGGAGGAAGTTGATACTATTTGTATGAAGGAGGGGAGGATACTGTTGTTGCGGTTCATCCGCATACTAGTGATATTGCTAGTGCGGGTAGTATTGTGGCAGTGGGTACGGTTGTGATCGTCCCAAATTGTGATATTGTGGAGGCTGGTGGTGCTGATATTGAGGCTGAGGTTGGGAGTGATGTGCATAATGACCACCCTCAGGTTGGTGGTAAGACTAGTAAGTTGGTGGCTTGCCCTGATGTTGTCCTGCAGAACGGGTCAGCTATGCATCTTGTATCCAAACACCATTTACATACTAGATCAGGGATGGTGGTGGGAATGCAGGATTAGAAGATGGGAGGTAGTCTGGCTAGTAGACCACCATCTGTTGTTGTGGCGGGGTCTGCTTGGGTGCCTGCACGTAGTATACATGATGGATGGCTGGCTGTTGCTGACTTGGCTGAGGTTGATGAGGTGATGATGGTTCGTCCTTCTTCTTAGTAGGAGTCTCTGATGATGGTATCACCGACTGAACAAAACTGATGGTGCTCACCAGCATCTCCAACTTCTTGGTGATTTGGTCCAGCTTATCCAGATTCTATGTCCTTTGTTCCATCACAACAATCTTCTCAAGATCCTATGGCCGCTTCTCAATAATGTCAACCTTTGAAAAATGGACCCCGATGATACTGAGCCTGGAGATCTCATATTTCTCTACCTCATGGGATGCTTCCATGCGAACTAACTTCTGGAGAACCTGAGGCTGTCTATAATAAGCACATGATGAAGATTAGGTGGCTTCTCCCTCCGCCATTTCTTTGATGATTTTCCATACCACTTCTTCATCTTTGTTGAAATCCTCCACATGAAATGTTCACTAATCTCTGGCTCTCTACATTCAATCCCCCAAAAAAGTGTTGGACCTGACTGGTCCTTGGTATCTCATGGAGGGGCAATTTCTCTTGCAGGTATATAAATCACTCCCAAGCATCATGGATAGGCTCGTCGTTGGCTTGAGAGAAGTTGTTGATCCTATCTCGCATCTGGTTGAGCCGTCCGGGAGGGTAGAATTTGTGAAGGAATGCATATTTGAGTTCCTCCCAAGTCCTCACGACAATTCCCTAATGATTGATCTAATAGAGGGCCTTGTCCTATAAGCTGAAGGATATTGCAAGCATCTTCACTATACCCAACGTGATGTTAGGGTAGTAGCTTGTCATGTAGATGTGAGGGAACTGCTGCAAGTGAATGTATGTCTCCTCGTTGGTGTTCCCGTAAAATGAGGGGAGGAGCGCAAGGAACTGGGGCTTGAGCTCGAAGTGGGCTTGGATTGGTAGGATACATATCCATTATGTCATCAGGTTGTCTCCATCATTGTATGTCTCTTTCAGTGTAGGTTTAGGGTTCCTGTTTCCTGTCCCCTATTCTTGGTATGGATCATCAAAGGGCATTTCTCCACCTCCTCCTCCTGGTATGTTTATTACATCGTTCTACATATCCAGAAATGCAGTCTGGACTAGTGCTTGCTCAATCAATTACTATTGTATGGCTTGGATGGAAGCCAACAACTGAGCATTCACCTGATTTTGACCTGTCATTTTCCTCTGTTCTGATTGGGGCGGCTAGTGCCCCTTTCCCTTCCCTTGGTGAGCCATCTCCCAGTTTGAGTCAGAGGAATTGATTTTTGGATTGGTATCAAAGACTGGGGTTGGCTTCTATCTACAATGTGAGAGAATCCCAATTAAAACACTTGAAATTGAATTTCCAACTATCTAGATGAGTATGAGATTAGAGTCAATCCCAGATGGTTGTGAGTGGGGTAGACGAAGATTGTAATTGACCTCCACTCACAACGAGCAAAAGGAGGACAAGAGTAGTCCCAGTTTATTGGGTGATAAAGGAGGGTGGGAAGAAAACAAGGAGTTTGGAGATCAGTTCGCACAGTCTGAACCGGGTTCTCGAGAATCGCCTCGAATTATTGACGGTGCCTAGTCCATGGAATTGATGTCTGTGTCAGCGGAGTCCTGACTGAGCCATCCATGGATTGTCATCGTGGAGCAAGAGAAGATCGATGCAAGAAGAAATATACGATGGAAAACGAGGAATAAAAGGGAGTGTAAAATAGTAGAAAGGCTCGAAGTGAGCAAGGGGTCAAAGGAAAGACACATATAATGAAATTTACGCAATTGTATAGGATTTGATCTTTGATCCTTAATCTAGATCCATACAAACACAATACTAATTTTTGTTCACCAACTCATGCCATGTGAAGCCGTAAGAGATCAACCATATATTATCTTTTCATTTTTAGAGTTGTTCTTTCAGAAATATCTTATAACAAGTCCTTAGGACTCTAACCCTATAGGAGAGAGAGTACTGCCAGAAAAGTATCACATACTTATCCTCCTCCTTTGTAACCTATAGTCTGCACTTTTTGAGGTCCTAGTAACCCTTCCTGGATCCCTACTTAGCCAAAGAAATAGACAGAGGAAGCCGATAGGCAAAACCACTACTTCGGACCTCACTCGCAACAGAATCACCCGTGAGCGTGCAAGGACCTACTCAGAAGCAAACCAATGAGACAGACGTACCCGTGAAGTCCTAGCCTAAGCTTGGTACTTTGGACAAAGTCGGTGTTCCACACAAGGCAGGAATACCATCGCTGACAAGACCCTACTCGATCAAGTACGATAGAAGGGCCATTACTTCAGAAATGTAGGTGATACATAAGGAAGTTACAGACTGGGTTTTTGGGTCTAATCCTTAGCGGGTCGTGCCTTGCTGATGGGAGAGATTTTGGTCCCCTATAAAGGTACCTGAAAATAATGAGGGCTTTATGAACCAAAAGCAATGAAGTCCATTATAGATTTTAATTATGGTCAAATTTTATTTAGTAGTCCCCTTGTTTTAATATTTTTTTGGGTTTTCACCTGTTTAGGTCTTTTGCATACAAGCGCCTACCGATTTTGTAGATTTTTATTTAAGTCCTAGGTGCTAAAAATCATAGGGAGATGGCAAAAAAGCCATGCAAGTTGATACGATGATAGAAATTTCACCATTGAATCTAATGATGCATGCTGAGTTAGAGGACTTTTGGTGCTCCCCAACTTTCTCGCTCCATGTGGTATGCAAAATCAACTTTTTAAACCAATCTACATGGTGGTGTGCATTCGACAAAATCGCCCTAAACAATAGCTGCTATTAAATGTGAAGAACTATGTATTGATTATTCAGAAGAGAGACCAAAAGTCTGGTCTTCAATGCCACTCGATGCCCGCCACAACGGGTCCTACCAACGCTATATGCGATCTCTCTCGGCACGCGGCCTCAAGTCTAAATAATCAATATTTATTAATTTGACTAGATCTAAATGTAAGAGATTATATGCAAATGATTATTATTAGGTTTTTGACCTAATTACCGATACAATAACCCAAAGTTTAGGGGCTCCAAGCAAATAAAAAAAAGAAATAAAGGAGTAAAACTCAAAACATCGAGAAGCAAAATAATAGAAAGGGTGAAAACATGAGAAAATATGACGAGGCCTAGGATGAACAATCACCCGGGCATTGGACCTCGTAGAGTGGAGTAGTGTTCATGTATTTAATTACCAATAATAAATAAATCTCTCTCTCACCAATAAATAAATCTAATCTAAATCTATTCTAAGTAATCTCTCATTGTCATATTTTTTTCCTCTCTAACCGGTCAAGTACGAAGACTAGTCTCCACCAAGCTTGATTGTCTCGGCCTCCTAAGAAATCGTCCTCATGTAGTGGACCTTCGCAAAAAATACAACAAGAGAGGTGTATTAGCATAATTTATCAAAGAATCATAATCAAATAAATGGGTCAAAATGAGTTGTGTACAAGTGATAAATAAATCAGTGAATATGCACAAAGGAATGAATCAATAATATATCAATAAATGAATAAATGGATATAAACAAAAAAAATAAAAAATATAGGCTACAAACATTGCTCCCCGGCAATAGTGCCATTTGATGAAAAGGATTTCCCGAGAGTTGCAGTCGATGCATTGACCACCCAAGAAACCCAAATCAATCAATGGATAACCTACAATATCAACTAATCAAGGAATAGCAAACATGTGAAGTAAAAACTTCTTATTCTCTACAATACAAAATTGTATAGTATGCAAACATGTAGAGCTCGATCCACATAGAGCAAGTGGGCAACCTATGACTATTTCTAATCAATGTATATTATGTACATGTGTATCTTTTTCCCTTATGTGGGTTTTTTATATATTTTTATTATGGATTTTAATTTTGGATATTATTTATTGTTTTTAATTTTATAATTATTTTCTTTTTATATTTCCTATATTTTATATTTCTTTTTCTTTTTAAATATATATAATAGTATCAGTCCAAAACTTTGCTCTGTAATGGATCATATACATAACCCCTTCTCGCCTTTATCATAACACAACTCCTATGGAAAAGTTCGAAGTGTCAGCCCTAATCTCAGAGGAAAGAGACCAATTAGGAGCTTGCAAGATTGACAAGTGATGAAGAGGATTTCCCGAGAGTCGCACAATCTCACAAGGCAAGACCATAGTCGATGGATTGACTGCTCAAGAAACCCAAGTCAATCTACAATTAACCCACAATATCAATTAATCAAGTAATGACAAAAATGTGGAGATAAAATTTTTTATTCTCTACAACACAAAATTCTATAGTATGAATGCATTTAGAGGTCTCTCCATAGAGAGCAAGTAGGCAACCTATGATTATTTCTAATCAATGTACATTACGTACATGTGTATCTTTCTTCCTTATGTGAGTTTTTATATGTATTTTTCTTATGTATTTTAAATTTTAATTTTTTAGTGTTTTTAATTTTATAATTTTTATTTTCTTTTTATATTTTATGATTTCATAGTTATTTTTCTTTTTAGATATATATATATGGTGAGAGAGTAATATAATTATAAAATACTAGTAAAAAATAATATACTGAGAACAATATTTTTTTGATTTTATATAATTTCCTAATTTTTTTTGATTTTTCTAGAATTTTAGCTAATTTTTATATATAAAATCACAAGTATCCCGAATCAAGGATTAAATAAATAGGCCAAAATGAATTGGAGATTAAAAATAGCAAATAAAGTCCAAAATTTCCCAAAATAATTTTAATAGATAGGTATTAATATAAAGAAAAATCAGAGATAAAAATAAATATTTTTTAGACTTTTCATGTTTTTTCACATTTTTATTAGATTTTGGAGCCTTTTAATTTCATGTCTTTTCCTTTTTTATTTTGAGGGATTTTTGATCTGGAAATACAAACTACTAAAATACACAACATATATATTTTTTTATTTTTTCAAAATGTTTTTCTATTTTTTGGTATTTTTTATGCTAAACAAGGAAAAATGTACTAATATGAATTCTTATAAATAGTTAAAATTGCCCACAATGTCAAAATAAAGATGTAGCATGAAAATACATGTTATAGCATGTCAGACATCTAACCATATTTTTGCATAATTTTTAGAGCATGGATGCTAGTTTAATAAATGAAATTCAAGCACTAAACAACATGACTAGGAAGGGCATTTTTGCATATAAAATAAACATCATGTGGGATGGTCCGTGAGGTGACTTGACATGGACCCATGCGCAATTTATATTAAAAAATTTCCCAAGAATGTAAAATATATATTAAAATTTATTAGACTAATAAATGCATAAACTATTAGGGTATCTTCGAAAAATGGTCACCTCACGTGGGACAACACGTAAGGTGACTTGACATGGACCATGTGCAAAATACAATAAATTCAAGGGCCACTATGAATTTTTTCTATATTATATACATTTCAGAAATTATTTAAATGACTAAATAAGAAATACAAAAAATAGCCGGGTGAGTTTTGCAGTTTACACCATATTATCGCATGATCTAATCACGCAAATCATCCCACTTGGCACACGTCGCACTTTGGTTGATCGATATTGGTTTCGATCTGATGCATGTGATTAGATCCTGGATGAAGATCTGACGGCTGAGGCAGGCAAGGTCGAACAACTGATGATTCATCTCGGGCTCTTCCCTAGATTGAACTACTATTGCTGTCATCGAAGAACAGGGAAAAACAACTTGCTCCCCTACCTTCGATCGATGATATCTTCTCCGTCTGATGGTCCTCTTTGATGTTCTTGATCATTAAACCTCCGATGAGGTCCTCTGCAATGAGTAATGCTCCCAAAATGTTATGAGACCCATTGTGTAGATCGTGGAGCTCGGTCAAAGTCGAAGTATTTGGGGACCCTCATCCAGTTGCGATAAAGTCCCAGGAAGGAACCTTTGGCATTGGCACCTGCACTAAAAGGTCAATTGGCTCGAGGCGAATCACCTCGACCTAAAGGTGGGAAGTGCAGGGATGAAGGTGAGCGGTGACATTCCGGCGAGAGGCGGTAGATGAACCTCGATTCGTCAATTGGAGTGCAATTGGGTGATCCAGATGGGACGAGTAAATGAAGAACACGTTGAGGATCGAAATGAGATGGCATGCGAGCAAGGAGACCGTCAGAAACATGGTGGACTAATAGGAGCCCTAACAGCTCCAGCGAATGATATGGTTGGAAAATCAACGAATCTAATGTTGGACATGCGAGCACACGGCGAGCCATTATGCAATAAATGTTATTGCAAATATCATTCCCTGATCTGAAATGAAGAATAAATAATTTGCATAATAGGTCACTTAGTACAATTAGGGTTATGTACCATGGCCATCTTGATGATCATACAGTTGTTGATTCAAATAATGAATCATAGAGGTTGGTGCTTGGATGAACATCTAATGAGTTAGACTGAGGACTCATCAAGCACCGTCAAATGATTATTAAGAGATGATCTCCAGCCTGAGTAGGAGATGGCAATCCTTTCTCAGTTAGATTGATATCTGACCGACCTCTTGATGCAGGTCCTATGCATAGGAATAGAGATTTGGAGGTGTCAGATTAGTTAGGTCAAAGAGTTGACTTAACGAGATCGAGATAACCAAAGTCATATTATTTGAGCACATGAGAATAGAGATCCAAGATGATTAAATGTGATTTAATTATCATGAATATGAGTAATGTGTATAGCACTATCCATATTATTTGTAATGTAATTTATAATATATAAGAGAGAGCTATTTGTAATTTACATTTGTTAATTAAATGTTAATGTGAATTATATTCACATTGAACATTAAATTGAAAATGTAATTTACATTTGATTTTTGGTTGTGAATGTGATTCACTAATTTCCAATGGCATGATTGCAATGTTCACAAAATAATTATAGATTATTTGTGTGAATAATTTACAACAATAGTTGTTGAAAATAATGGAGATTTTCATAGGATATGAGATCTCATGATTAAGGAAGATGAGTGCCTCCTACCTATTAAAGAGGATGGACGGCCTCCTTGAATTGGATTCAAGGTGTGCCGCCTCCCCCATTATGGAAGCGAGGCATGCCTCCTTCCTAAATCTCCTATATTGATTTGATTTAAATTAACTTATATATTGATGATTTATTATATATATTTAATTTAATTAAATCAATTTTTCTTGGTTTTTACCAACACAAATTTTGACCATTGAAAGAAACACAATCAATGAGAGCCATTGGATTTGTGTTGTCCATGGATTGAGATCCATGGATCCCAAAATATTATAAAAGGAGAGGCACCCCTTTGCTCTTCTTTACACCAAGAGAACATAAGTCTCTCTCTCTCTCCCTCTCTTTCTCTCTACACGCCTACTCTCTCTCTCTCCCTCTCATGGCCGTCCACCATGGATGCCCTAGAGAGGTTCTCCATCGCCACATCGTCGTCGTTATGTTTCCCGATCGGCTGCTCATGGATATCCGTCTCCTTCAGTGCGCCTAGCTTGTGAAGAAGACGTCGGATCTCGTGTGTCGAGATCACGAGATCCACTACTTGGATCATCAACATGGATTGCGAGAAGCACGTGATTCATCCCCGCGCTCGCAAGCGTCTCCTCCGTCGGATCAGACTTGAGACATGAGATCTCTTCGTTTAGAGACTCGATTGCAACCACGCTTCAAGAGGTAATCCTATTACTTGTTTGTGCTTTAGATGAAACGATCCAAGAAGTGTTCTTGGATCATGTGGTTTCGTCGCATAATTGTTTTTAATTTCCGCTGCATAGAACAACTAGTGTGACTAGTCGTTCTTCATCGTATTCGATACGATGCTCATGCTTCCGTGATGCGCTTGAGGATTACATAATATCCTTCAAATGGTATCAGAGCCAGAGGTCGAAGGTTTTGGATATGATCCATAAAATCGAAGGCGACATGGGTTTGTTAGTGTTGCGAAAGTTTTATCCCATTTCTCTTTTGCATCTCTGTTTAATGATTATTTTCGACCCTTTTTAAATTGTTTAAACACAAAAACTTGGATTTTGTTCCACATTGAATAAGGAAACCATAGGATCTGAGTTTACGTAATTTGGATTCCGTTTGCTCGAGATATGGTTGTTTTAATGAACATGTATTCACTGTTGCCGCAACTACGAATCTTAACATAATTAATGAGTTAATTACTGTTTTGATCCGCCTCGAAATTCGAGAAATATCACTTAGGTTCTGTCCTAAATCAAATTAGCAATATTTGAAAATTGATTTTGTCTAATTTGGATTTAAATTGATTAAGATATGTTAATTTTACTAACTAGGGGTCACTGTCGAAATTACAGTCCTAATCAAGAACCATGTGACTGTCAATTAGTGAAATTAATTGTTAATTTCATGAAATAATTATGGAAAATATTTGAGAAATAATGAATGATTATTCTTTCCTTAATTGACTTGGCCTCAACCAATAAATTGATTAGATTTGATCTAGATCATAATTGGAAAAACAATCATCAAACTCCTTGCT
Organism: Ottelia alismoides; assembly: GCA_037367405.1. Taxonomy (NCBI): domain Eukaryota; kingdom Viridiplantae; phylum Streptophyta; class Magnoliopsida; order Alismatales; family Hydrocharitaceae; genus Ottelia; species Ottelia alismoides. The sequence continues at coordinate 287,088 of JAZKJV010002336.1, read as the reverse complement.
TGAATAGGATTGGGAATTTGGCTAGCAGATTTCCTTATAATCAAAAAATATTTTGATTATTACTATATGGTATAATTTCGGTTGAAGAACCGATGATCATCTCAAGGACAAAGTGATTGACTCGGCTTATTTTTTCCCGAGGCGGATATGGTTTCTAGTCGGGGATCACTGGGGTAGCGGGTTGCACCGGATGTGGTCCATCCCACTCCCGCCGGTACTGGCCATGACAGCGGGTAGGGAACGAATGATGCCTGAGAGATCACGATGTATTTTTCTAATTATTAAAATTCGAACTAATATGTATTTTGAGATAATACCATATATTCAAGTAAAATCAAATTTGTTGATTGAATTGGATTGAAAATTAATTTAATATGATTGAATTAATTATATCTAATTAAAAACACTCTATTATAATAGATGTGTTATTTCTCTTGGAAGAAATAATTATATGAATATGATTCATGATAATTAATTAGAATTTGAATATGATATGGAGGATTACATAAGTGACATCCATGGTCTCCCGTCAAGGCGAAGGGTTCTGTCACCAGATATTGTATGTGGGAGACGCCTGTCCAAAGTGACAGCTCCTGTATATGATCCATTTGGATCGGGCTCGTCGCTTCTCAAAAGAGTAAGGACGTATGCGTAGTGACCCCAATATCGGGTCCTCATATTATTGAAGCGATATTGGATTACACATAGCAAGTTGTATTCCTGTTGACGGTTGATTCAATTAATGACGGGTCAACATCACCATAAGGGTCGTGGGCCCGGGTGTTAAAGACCGAATTGGGAGATGCAAGTTGGACTTGCAAGGCAGAATGTGTTCCCGCTTCTTTTTATCCGAGTTACAAGTTCTCATATTATTGGGATGTAACAAAGATAAAGAAGGAGATCCCAGAGCTTGCTTGAGATATAATGGTAAGTATATCTCTCACATTGAAAGTGGTTAACGGATTGAACTTTCAATGTTGACAAGGCAAGAAAACTTTGATATAAAAATGCCTACATCAAAGTAAATTATATATTTATATATGTTTATGCAAATTTCTTATTTCATATAATCCTTTTTTAATCCTACTCAATGTTATACTCAATATTAACCAGTAGAATATCATGGATTGGACCCATGATCCAGATATTGTACTTGCAATTGGACACATAATTTATGTGGTTGCAATATGCAAGTTTCCTCATAATAATGAGGAATGACAATTAAATAGACCAAAGGACTAAAACCCTAGGGTTTGTATATCTCTATAAGTCTTGATCTCATCGAATGTACTTTTAAAGTGACATGTCGATAATGATCGCAATTATCAAATAATCCTTATAAAATCTAAGAAGATGTTCTGGCATACATATGTGCTCTTCACATATAATCATGAATGACATGGTTCTCTGCATTATGCAGAGTAGTGGCTCTATAAGAGATGATGTATTCAAATTGTTTGAGTACCTACCTGAACCTATGTTTTAAGAGTTTAAATGGATGTAGATACGATGAGTGTCATCATTCTACTATCTATACTCTAGTCATTCATGAAGCTTCATAATATTCATATTGTATAAATCGAATGAAGCATGTATAAATGTTGAAATACTCTTATATTGAAATTTTTGATTTTAACACAAGAGATCCTCTATATAGAGCAGTGGTTGCTTATAGATAAAGGGAGCCCAGTGGAAGCATGGGTTGGACCCAAGTAAGAAGGAAAGTCAAAGAGTTGACCATACTTCTGTGACTTCCATATGACATCCAAAGTGTTGGATGTATGCCAATACTGCAATAAGTTGATGTGTTGATAGTATGACTATCAAATCTATCTAGAATCCTTAGAGAAGGAATCAGATAGTACATCAGAATAATCTACATATAATCATTGAAATTGACTTAATTATTTTATAAGATAAAGTCTAATAATGGTATCTCAATCTTCTAATGACACTTGCAATTGGTTGCATCTATATTAGAGTATCAGAAATTTGATCTTAATATTTAATGGTCATCCATGTTGGAAGTGATGTAATTGTCGCAACAATTTCCATTGGATCAATAGACTTCATATTTTCAGTGGGAGCCCTTAGTCTTAGAGAATGTCTCTATGACCTAGATATTAGAATACACTCATAGTTTATTTCTAAATGTTGGAAATAAACATGAATTCTGGAAGAAACCTATCATAGAGAGTTATGATGGATATATTTCAGATAGTAATCTAACATCTAGTGGACTCCACTAAATTAGAAAATTAATGAAGGGTTCATTAAGATTTCTAACAACTGAAAGCTAAACCTTCAAAGATCAATAGGAGGATAAAGATCATTTGACAATGATCTGGCATCATGTTTTGGACATATGTCTGTTGATGAGATCAATGGATAAGTAAGAGATGAAACTTTAGAATGTCTAAAATTTCAAAACTTGCATACTTATGAATATTGTATTCAAAAGTAAAAATGTCCAATACACCCTTCCTTGGAATGGTGTAAGATGTCATGGTATTCAGGATCTCATACATATTGATGTATGTGAATCATCTATATCATAGCAAACATTATGGATATGTGATATCTATTGATGATTATGTATGATATGAGATTTCTTCTCTTCACCTAAGAAACCTTTGAAATGTCCAAAGATTTCACAATTTTGGTTTAGAACAAAAGTTTGAAGGAAGATGAAATGAATTTGATCTAGCCAAGGTAGCTTGTACCTATTAGATGAATTCAAGGAATACCTTATGCAGATGTGGATATCATTCCTATCTCAATCCTCCTAATGAACCTTAACTCAATAGAGTTGTAGGGAGATACAATTGATCATGTGTGACATGATTTGATCAATGATAAATCTTAGCAAAATTATCTCTTAGTTTCCAGGTATATATATATGTGGTGGAGACTACATTATATATCCTTACAAGATTCCATGCTAGAAAGGATGGTATTGGATACCTACTTTATGACCTTGAGATTCGTAAAGGATCTCATCTCTGAGAATGTGATTCTTAGAGGATGACTCTCTTGAGAATCAAGATGAAAATGAAGTAAAGGAAATCATTTAATCTTGAGAAGATAATGAGGCTCCTGAAATCAGAAACTAAATAGATAATTAGAGATGAAACATTAATACCTCTTCAAATAAGTTTGAGGATAGATTCCATGTGTTAGTTGAATCTGGCAATGATCAGACTTCATACGATGATGCTTCTGAAGATCATATCATGGAAAGATGGATGTTAGCAATAAAGGCTAAAGTAGACTTCATATACAAATGTTGTATATAGACCCTCGAGGATCCAACTATATGGGTAAGACCCATTATGGTGTAAATGGATCTTCAAGAGAAAGAGAGAACCTGATAAGAAGGTAGAGACCTTCAAAGCACGATTCGTGGCCATGAGCTACACACCGAAGAGAAGACATCGCTTGCGATAAGACTTGCTCTCCAGTGACCTTGCTTTAACCCATCAGAATATTGCTAAATATAGCTACACAACTTGACTGTGACATCTTCATGATGTGAGTCAAGATTGCACTCCTCTATGAATACCTCTCTAAGGATATTCATATGAAGTAGCCCCAGGGCTTCATGGTTGAGGAAAGCAAGATGTGCAAGCTGAAGAACTCCATCTTTGGACTCAAATAAGTTTCTTGTAGTTGGAACATGATATTTGATGAAATTATAAATGTTATGATTTCAGATAAAATCTAGATGAACCATGTGAAGCTTAGTGGGAGTGCCATTGTATTCATCATGCTAAATGTAGATGTTATTCCAATCATTTGGAATTATATAAGGACAATAATAAGTGCTTTATAATTTGGTTGTTCCATACCTTGAGATATGATCTCAAGGATACCTCTTAAATCTTAGTTCTGAAGTCATTCAGAAGAAAAAAGATGAGGGTATTGAGACCGTCACATTAGTAGTACACCTTGGACTTATTCCATTTTCTGGAAAATTACTAGAAAGTCTTCCTTCCCTTAAGATATGGTAGTGATCTATCTAAAGGGATAACACCTCAGGGAGTTGAGGAAGTGAATGCTAGAACTGCTTGCACTAGTGCATCAGTTACGAGAAGATGAGTGTATGCTAGATGTGCAAAAGAGCCAGATGTCTGCCGTGCAGTGGGAGTAGTAATCTGTTACAAATCCTACTATGGAATAAAACACTTGATTGTAGTAATAACAATATCTTCGAAGATGATGAAACTTAGAGATAGTGATCTCAAAGTCTTATCTAAAAAAGTCTAAGACCTTGTAGATAGTGATCTATAAGGGTCTCAACTGTAGATACCTTAGGAGATAGTGATATCTAGGAATAAAGGTATTCTGATTTATTTTCTTCTTTACCCATAAAAAAAATGAAACTTTCTTGATATTTCATTTCTTCTTTTTGGTCTCATATAATATATATATACATTTAAAACTGAAGAAAAGAATAAATATTAAGGATTATGAGCATACTGGTTACAATGATGGGATAATTACACCCATAACCCTGAGTAATTTTGCAATAACATTCATAACCCTGTGAAATCGTAAATTACATGAGGAACCCTGGATAACTATTCCGTCTCACACTCATAGCCTTCCGTTAGTTTTCCCCTTAACCCAACAATATCATTGGGTTAATCAAACCCTCAACCTATCCAATGGTTGTTAACAAATATCAAAACAAATTAAAAAAAACTTTTTCCTCCTCATCTACAGCATAGTCGATAGACCCGCACCACTTCTTCCTCCTCCCTCCCTCACCCTGCGCGACCCCACTGCCTGCGCCGGCCCTCCACCTGCACCACCCCTCTACCTACGCCGGCCCTCCGCCTACGCCACCCCTCTGCCTGCGCCGGCCCTCCGTCCCTGAGCAGCACTCAGCCCATATGCCACCCCTCCGCCTACGCCACCCCTTCGCCCATGTGCCACCCCTCTGCCTGCACCGCCCTCCTCCTCTAGCACACCCCTCGTTGCCCTTTCTCCTCTAGCACACCCTTCCCCTGACGCCCTTCCACCTTCAATGCATCCCCTTCACCCGTCGAAGCCCCTCCCCCACCGCCCTTCCACCTCCAGCACGGCCCCTCCCCTATTGAAGCTCCTCCCCTTCCTCCTTAAGAACCCCCCCTGCGCTACCTTCCTCCTCCATCACATCCCCCCTGCGCCACCCTCCTCCTCTTGTGCCCCTCCCTCACCGCCCTCCTCCTGCAGCATGTCCCACTTGCCGCCCTCCTCCTCCAGCATGCCCCCCTGCTGCCCTCCTCCTCTAGCATGCCCCTGGCATCGCCCTCCTCCTCTAGTGCCCCTCCCTCACCTCCCTCCTCCTGCAGCGTGTCCCCCTTGCCGCCCTCCTCCTCCAGAGTGCCCTCCTCCTCCAACGCCACCTGTGCCACCCTCCTTCTCCAGCGCGCCCCTCTGCATCGCCCTCCTCCTCTAGTGCCCCTCACTCACCGCCCATCCTCCTTCAGAATCCCCCCTCCCTCATGATCATGGATGGTCGTGAGGAAGCCATAGATCCTTGATTCACGGAAGCTACGTATCCTTGATTTACGGAAGCCATTCTTGATTCACGGAAGCAACAGATCCTTGATTCACGGAAGTTATTATTTGTTGTTAAACTTATATTGAAATCAATGGCATCTTTTGCAAATATAATTTAGTTTTAGGGGTAAAATGGTCAAATTTTGACGTATTCTGTTAAAGAAAATGGAGAGAATGGACGGAGGTGAACACAGGGTCATATGGTGTAAGAGTTAACAATTACTCAGGGTTCCTCATGTAATTCACGATTTTGCAGGGTTATGAATGTTATTGCAAAATTACTCAGGGTTATGGGTGTAATTATCCCTATAATAATTAATCGAGCTATAGTGTCAAGGACACTATAACAAAATTGAGTATTGGTTGCATAAGATGCAATATTCGCATTGGATGTGAGCACTGTTACTACGGGATATACAAGTACCGTAAAAGGACTTGGCATAATCTCTTGGGAACAGAGTGACTGATCGGCTTACCTAGCTATTTTCTAAATAGCCTATGATTGTCACATGAGTGTGGGTTTAAATGATTAGCCCATTAATGGCTCTTTGGGCTAGTGGGAGATTGTTGGACATGCGAGCCGACGGCAAACCATTATGCAATAAATGTTGTTGCAAATATCCTTCCCTGATCTGAAATGAAGAATAAATAATTTGCATAATAGGTCCCTAAGTACAATTAGAGTTATGTACCATGGCCATCTTGATGATCATACAGCTATTGATTGAAATATTGAATCATAGAGGTTGGTGCTTGGATGAACATCTAATGACTTAGATTGAGGACTCATCAAGCACCGTCAAATGATTATTAAGAGATGATCTCCAGCTTGAGTAGGAGATGGCAATCCTTTCTCATTTAGGCTGATATCTGACTGACCTCTTGATGTAGGTCCTCTGCATAGGAATAGAGATTCGGAGATGTCAGATTAGTTAAGTCAAAGAGTTGACCTAACGAGATCGAGATAACCAAGTCCAATATCGTATCCTGTCATGATATAGGCACGCATCCTCTGACCGGAGACAGATGTGTTACTATATGTCTGGGTATGTATATTTGGTAGACCAATAGGTTGATGACCTAATCAAGGTCTTTACACAGGCGCGCTGGTGTGCATATAAGGGCATATGAGTAATATGATCTCTCAAAGGGATCATACAAGTTCATTACTGAACCGGAAGACATGAGCTCACTCATGAGATATTGGGAAGATCAAATTCCTTGCACAGTCGTCTTGCTTTGGAAGCTTGACTGAATTTGTAAGTTTGATATATACTTTTGGAAAGTATATGATCAACACCTAGGTATGATATATGCTTTTGGAAAGTATATGATCGATACCAACTCCCAATGATCGAATGAGAAAATTAAAGATAAAACTCTGAAGTAGACAGTGTAAAATTGAGCTTATACTTCGAGTTTATTCTGAGTCTTCCAGTATGTAGGATACAAGTATTGGGAATACCTGAGGGTGATGTGAACATAAACGATTGTATAACCATGACGTTTCCATTCCAAGGGAGCGATGAAACGGGTCTGGATTTTAGTGACTCCTCTCAGTAGAGAAGTAATATGATCTAAGTCCAAATATTGGACATTGATCTGAATGTGATTCAGATACAATGAGAAGATTAGATTTGCGGTCTTGATTGAATCAAGAATCTATGAGAGGCCCGAGATCTGGATTTGAGATGTAATCTCAATATCCAAGTCACTATATGTGGAACTATACAATCGCCCTATCCTTATCTCCAAGTATTCGCGGAGAAAGCGCATTATCCTTGAAAGAGTTCATGGATAATTCTATTGTTTATATATGTATCCGAGCATTGAAAAAATGGATAATTAAATGTGATTTAATTGTCATGATTAATATGAATTCGATTCATATTATAAAGAGAGTTATCTAACATAATTAAATGTGATTTAATTATCAAAAATGTGAATAATGTGGATGCGATTCATATTATTTGAGCACAGGAGAATAGTGATCCAAGATGATTAAATGTGATTTAATTATCATGAATATGAATAATGTGGGTAGCACTATCCATATTATTTTTAATGTGATTTATAATATATAAGAGAGAGAGCTATTTGTAATTTACATTTGTTAATTAAATGTTAATGTGAATTAGATTCACATTGAACATTAAATTGAAAATTTAATTTACATTTTATTTTATGTTGTAAATAATGGAGATTTTCCTAAGATATGAGATCTCATGATTAAGGAAGAGGAGTGCCTCCTTCCTATTAAAGAGGATGGACGGCCTCCTTGAATTGGATTCAAGGTGTGCCGCCACCCCCTTTATGGAACGGAGGCATGCCTCTTCCTAAATCTCCTATATTGATTTGATTTAAATTAATTTATATATTGACGATTTATTCAGTGTATATTTAATTTAATTTAATTAATTGTTGTTGGTTTTCTCCAACACAAATATTGACCATTGAAAGAAACACAATCAATGGGGGCCATTGGATTTGTGTTCTCCATGGATTGAGATCCATGGATCCCAAAATATTATAAACGGAGAGGCACCCCTTTGCTCTTCTTTACACCAAGAGAACATAAGTCTCTCTCACTCTATCTTTCTCTATACACGCCTACTCTCTCTCTCTCTCCCTCTCATGGTCGTCCACCATGGATGCCCTAGAGAGGTTCTCCATCGCCACAGCATCATCGTTATGCTGCCTGATCGTCTGCTCGTGGATCCCCGTCTCCTTTGGTGCGCCTAACTCGTGAAGAAGACATCAGATCTCGTGTGTTGAGATCAGGAGATCCACTGCTTGGATCATCAACATGGATTGCGAGAAGCACGTGATTCATCCCCGCGCTCGCAAGCGTCTCCTCCGTCAGATCGGACTTGAGACAGGAGGTATCTTCGTTTAGAGACTCGATCGCAACCACGCTTCAAGAGGTAATTCTATTTAATTGTTTGTGTTTAGACGAAACGATCCGAGAAGTGTTCTTGGATCATGTGGGTTTCGTCGCATAATTTTTTTAAATTTCTGCTGCATAGAACAACTAGTGCGACTAGTCGTTCTTCGTCGTATTCGATACGACGCTCATGCTTTCGTGTTGCGCTTGAGGATTACACCATATCCTTCATCTAAATCAGTAAAAGCGAACCTAATTACTGGAATTAAAAGATGATGAATAAATGTACTTGAAATTGTAGAAATGCATCTCTTATACCTATTCAGAGGACGAGGGAGAAGAGGTGGATGGAGAGCCACCTTGGATCGCTCTGTCTCGCCCAAATCGCATGCCCATAGCTCGGGGATGCTCCATCTATCACCAAGAACTAACATGCACACACAAAGAGGGGATTCAAGACTTGGAGAAGGTCAAAAGGGAAGGAGATTGGGTTTTATTTATAGGAAGAGTTAGGAGTCTTTATTATCCATGGATTTAGGATGAATCGATGACACGCACAAGGGTTTAGAGGGTAAGGCGTTCATGAGGTGTGATCAAAGAGGTGTTTGGTGAATGATCCATTCAGATCCGAGTGGAAAGAAGTTTAGGGAAAAGAGGGCGAAATTGGGGAAATGCCATCTATGTCAACTTAGACCGCCTAGGGAGGTAGTTGACCAGGGGCCAACAAAAGGAGCCACATGATGGGGCCACGTCAGCCCAAGTAACGACAAAACATGGGCTTTTATTCCTAAAATAATTAACTAAAAATAGTGAATGATTTTATTAATTTCTGCTTATAAAACAAAAAATTGTTTATTATTTTATGCAGCATTTCATTAAGATTTTATTTATTTTTTGTGTTCAATAATTGCAAGTCAATTCTTACGGGTATATTAGTAGGTATATTCATCTATGTTTTGTATATTTTTTTATTTTGTATTTTTGATTTTATTATTTTATTTCCTTATATATTATATATATATATAACAAATTTTGTATACTCAAATATATTTTTATTGTATTTGTATGTTGTTATTTGTATACTTAAATGAATAGGGGTATATTATATATATAAGTATTGTATATTCATCTATGTATCTATGTATATTTTTTTATGTTTTATTTATGGTTTTACTCTATTCTGATTCTGTACATACACTATAAATAATATTTAAATAATTATAAAAATAATAATAAATAAATAAAATGAATATTTTATTTAGGTATATGGTAAAATAGGGGTCCAAAACTCAACTTTCACACCTTAACACCAGAAAATACGAAACCACCTTCATTATATATCTTATTAAAAGTTATATACAATTAATGGTGATTTTGATACATTTTGAGTTTTTATTTAAGAGATATGGGTTTGAAAGTTGGTATTTTTTATTTTATTTTGAGTATAAAAAGTACATTGTATCTTATTTTTTACAAACTCAATTTTGTATTTTTCTGTATATTATTATCTACAACTTTCATGTACAACTTTATTGATTTGATGAACAAATAGTAAAGAATAAAATAGGTTCCAAAAAGTGCTTTATTGATGAAAAAAAGAACATGGTTTTTATTTTGTATTTGGCCCTTGTCTCCCCCTACTTTATTCCTTGTCGACCAAATCAATTCCTGACTTGATCTTAGGGTTTAGGGTCATAAAATACCTTTGGAATTTTAGTCCTTTTATTTTATTTCCTTTATTCTATTATTTTTGTTTTAAAAATAGTATTTTATATACAATAATTGGAATAAATAATGAATGTTAATTTGTACAAAATAATGTTATATACTTGCATTAACTAGGATTTTTAAGGCCAAAATGATAGAATAAAGGTGATGAAATGGAGATTCATCAATGAATCAGAAATTTTCCACTTCAAGAGCTCAAAGGCCTCCAAACGCTTGTGATCTACAATGAACTTGGTGCCTTTTCCTAAGAGCTTTGTCTGTAGACGGGCAATCTTTTAGAAATATTGAATGAATCTTCTATAAACTCCAAGATGCCCTAAGAAAGACCTCACTGACTTAACATCGGTTGGTGGATCAAGTTTCGTGATCACATCCACCTTGGAATGGTCCATCCCATTTTTGGAGATGATGTACCCCAATATGATACCCTCCATCACTATAAAATGGCTCTTCTCCTATAATAGTGCCAGATTTACCTCCTTATACTCTCTTGAGGACATGATCTAAGTGCGCGAAACATGTATTAAAAGAATCACCATGTACCGATAACTCATCCATGAAGACCCCCAGGAAATCTCCCACCATCTCGGTCAATACATCAATAATACACCACTGAAATGTACCATGGGCATTGCAGAGCCCGAATGGCATGCACCTGAATGCATAAGTGTCAAGTGAACATGTAAACTTTGTCTTTTCCAGATCCTCACTAGCGATAACTACCTGATTGTATCCCCAGCATCCGTCAGGAAAATATGAGAATGCTTTCCATGCTAGTCTCTCCAAGCCTTTAATCGACAAAAACATGCGATGATGTGGGTACTCATGTAGCGATCTCTACCCCTTCCTCATTGGTGACCATCTGAATTCCTGACATCTTCTAGACAACATGAAGTAGGGCCACCCACTTGGACTAAAAAATAGGGTATATAAATCATGCTTTGCATCACTTCTCAATTTCTTTATTTGCTACTTCACATATATTATGGTTTAGTCTCCTATGGAACTCACAAGAAGGTTTCATATTATCCTCAACAAAAAATATGGTGCAAGCAATGAGCGGGGTTAATCCCTGCAAGATCTAACACTATCTAGCCTATAGCTTTTTAGTTCCTATCTAAGATATCAAAGATCCTAAACTCATGTTCTAAGATACTGTAAGAACTAACGATGATAGAAAATCTCTCTTTACATCCCATAAGAAAGGCATTCCTTAGTGTAGGAGGGAGTGGCTTCAGCTCTATTAGTGTTGTACCATCTACCAAGTCCAGTAGAATCACATATGATTCTAGTTACGTGTTTAATGAAGGTGGGTCCAACTATGCGGTACTCACCAACAACTCTGTTGCATAAGGATCCAGATCACAAAAGAGACATGGTAGTTCGGCTAAGGTTGTGTCAGACTCATCATCTATGTACCTTGACATTTTGAAGGATGTGGAACCAATAGATCCAAAGGGATCCCTAAGTCAACAAGGGAATAGGGGGATGCATCTCTCAAGACAGCATGCAACACTAATAGACTGCGTCATGCACTAAATCCTCTCTTGATGAGAGGGTCTCGCTATGCCATATTGGGGTCTATCTCCAACGCCCAACTGTGTTGATCATCTTACAATCTACCTTCGAAGATGCGTACTCTATGATGGTCTTTGAGTCTGGTCGCTGCTACTTTGTTTACTTCATCTCAAGTTTCACTTCTCCTTTTGGAGAACGAGACTTCATTATTCTTGTAAAACAATGAAATGATGCACCGGTGGCCCGAAGGAATGGCCTCCCAAGAATGATATGTGATTCTCTCAATTTATCGGGGATTTCTATGTCAAGGACCCTAAAATCCACCTTGTAGTACTTTCCCTCAATCATGATAACAATATTCTTTACTTCTCCCTTAGGTCTCTTCATTGACTTATCCGCAAATTGGAGTAGTGCTCTTGATTTCTGAAGTGGTCCTAACTCCAACTTTTCATAAAGTGCAAAGGGAAAAATGTTGATTGAAGATCCATTATCTAGGAGAGTTTGTGCAAATGCAATGTCATCGATATGAATATCTACATAGTGAGCTCCCATGTCTCTCTGTTTCCTTGGTAAGTGTAGATTCTTAAGACAATAGGTGTTGGCTACTGTTAAGACAAGAGTCTACACACATTAGACTTGTTTCTTCCTGCTAACCCTAGTAGGTGTGTATCACACGTTAAGGTACTTCTAAAATCTAGGATTGTTAGCCATGTACACTTAAAATTTCATCTTAATCATGATGTTTTCCTTACAAAAATGTGTCATTTCAGGGTCATCCTTGTGAATCTTTTTTATGCTACACTTCACTGTTATAAGAGCACAGGAGAAAGGGATTGAAGCTAAGAAACATACGATGAAGCATATGATTCGAAAACATCATTCTTTGAATTAAGGGAAACATATTTTTTCATACATGAATCTTTATGATACAACTTGGAATCAAAATTTAAGTTGTTTATTAAAGGTTTGGGGATGGTGGTTGAAGGTATCTCCTCCACAATCGAAGGTATTAGGTCCTATGTAGACTCTAGGACGTCTCCATATTACTGCTGCTATGATCGTGCTCACCTCCTTCTCTTTGTCCCTTGAGTGGATATCCTCCTTATTTGCTCAAGGGGCTGCGAAATGTGATGTCTCTCCTCCTCATCCTTTGAAGTCTCCACAGGTCGAGCTCTATAGAACACCCTCTCCATGTCCCTTGTTTGGTCACCTATGTACATGGTCCTTCTGTTCCTAAGTGACATATTATAAATATCATCACATGAAAGAATCTGATGCCAAGATCTAAGGGATTGTGTGTAGTATACTTGACCAATTTGTTGTTATGATTGTGATCTGTTCAGGATGTTGGGATTAGCCTAACCCTAGGCGGCAGAGGTAGATGGGGTTGACTGCTTGTCTTTCCATCGGGATAGGTAATTGATGTCCACCTGCATGTCCTGAATCTCATTCCAGTAGTAACGAAACTGCTTGAGAATCTAGCACTTAAAGTCTATGGGGCCTAATGAGGACTTATATTATTGCGATGAAGAATACCATGAGAAATAGACTTCATGGCCCTGATACTGATTTTGTTTTTCTTGTTGTTTTGGCAGGGGTGATGTTAATAGGGGGCCCTGCTGGCCCGCACATCACATCTGTTGAGAACGATACTACTTTTGATGCCACTTCTATAAGGATGGTACTATCCCGAGCTAGAATATATTGGATGAGGTTTTGAGGTGAATGTGGTGTGGTAGAATGTAGGGGCACGCTAGTGAGATTGTCGATCTACTGTACTTCCCTGCATAACATGGTCATGTGTGTACCAAACAACATTTACCTCCCTCAACTGGGGAGGCTCCTCCTGAGTTGTCTTAGATGATGGTTGTTGCTAATGGCAAGATTGGGTGTAGGACTAGTCTTGTACCCAAGGTTAGGGTAGACCTGCTATCGGTTGCTCTTGTACATGGTGTACACAGAAAAAATGACAAACAGATGCCATCATTGATGAAGCGTGAATCAACTAATACAACATGCACTCTTTGTAGCACGAGACAATTTGCAATCAATAAAACCAAGTCAAATATCTCCGTAAAGATGAATCAATTTTTTTAATTTATAACATGAAAAGTCCAAGGTCGAACACAAGGACACGAGCTATTATTTAATAAAATTTAAGTGTTCGTTATATTTTTGTATTTTTAATGATTCCCTAGTCAAGATCGATGCACATACCAGCACAAATCAATGTGATTTTTCAAACATTTTTATGCACTTATTTTATGACAAACAATCACACAATGAATAAAGGAAGAAATCTAACACAATATATGCTCCTGATTAACCAACAACTTGTGTATTTATTCGAACTAATTTATTAGAATCTAGTGTCATGTAGATCTGACTCGACCAGAGAATAATTTATATTATTTCATTATGAAGGTTGGATATTAAAAATGAATCCTCTAAAATTGGATCCATGAAGAGTATATAAAAATTGTGATTTAACTTCACTAAATTAACGAGGATGAAATGAGTATTCCAACAATAGCAATTTTATTTAAAATAGAGCTATGGTTAACAAGATACTGACAATACAAGGGGGTATAACTGAAGAAAAACTAATTATTTAAATTAAAAATAAGTCCAAAAAGGACCAAAAAGTAATTATACAATTCCTCCTGGGTAGATATGCAATTTGCCAAAGTGGAGGGGTCTTATGTACAGTTATGAGAAGTCAGAAGAGTGCTTTTGCAATTTTTTTCCCAGCATGTACAAGTAGCACGTACCTAGGCTAGGCTCGGTGGATCAAGCTCGGATCACATGGCACCTCCTGCAGGCTTGGATCTGTTTATTTGGCTCCGGGCCTATGGTCTATATCGAAGGCTCTGACATAATCGTGGTGAGATGAGGTACATTAGATCACACCCAAAATAGGTGAATCGAATGGAACATGTACTTCTTCCTCACCGAATCTCCTCCATTGGAGTTGGTCCAGGAGTTTTGTTCTAACAAACCTATAGTCCCTCCTCCATGTTTCCCTGTGTTGCTAGAAGGTCTCTAAGGCTTCGCGATAGCCTAGTGAAGAATCTTGTGCTCAGAAATTGTGTTGGGATGGCCAAATATCTAGATCAATGGATGCTCATTGGAAACAGAGCTTGAGATCAGAGAACACTTGGATTCTTCGATCAATGAACCATTTGTGTTCCTCCAGGGGTTAGAATAGAAGGAAAATCAAGTGTGAATCTTTCTAGATAAGAATGGTGTGAAGCGGAGGCTTCTAAGATGGAAGAACTGAAGCCCTAGTGGGTCTTCTTCTTCAAGCAGAAGAGGAAGAGGAATAATGTGGAGATGATGATGATGGAGAAATGGATTGATCACGAGAAATATCATGCATGGATCATGAAGGGAAGGCGATGATGTACACAGTAAAAGATCGTGAAATAAATGTGTACATTATAATGAGTAAAATGAGTAAAACGCAAGAAGTCGAAGGATGAAGATCTTACCTGAAGAAAGAAGATGAACTGGTGATGAATCTTTAGCCCAAGAGAAGCTTGAGAGCTTCATAGGTCTTTGCTTAAGATTTCAGTCCAAGAAACCAAACTCAAATAGCATAAAAATGGCTGCAGCACGAGATGCTTCTCGTGGATCTCGCTAGAGGTCTCTACTCAGTTTTGGCTCACTACTCAGCCATGGCTCACTATCGCACCAACTCTATGTAATATGGAGGTGGAAGAGCTGGGAGTAAGTTCTAATGAATGGCGGATGACAGTTGCAATGGTCGCAAAGGGATTTTATGGTAGTTAGCAGAGGTAGTTTTGTAGTTCCAGGTAGTGGTATAAACCATTGCCAATTAGCATGGGAGTTAGGATTAGAAGATCTTGAGTGGTTGGCGAAAGTTACGATAGATAGGTGAAGGCTCAGGAGGTGGTAGTTGTATGGAAGGTGATTGGAGGTGGTTGGTGAAATATGAAGAAGTTCTGGTGGTTGACATTTTGTGTCACTTGGAAGGTGAACTGCTGGAGGTTGATGATGACACAACCACCATCAGATCATGTGATCTAATAGTACATGATAGTACGTGATTAAAAGGTCGAGACCTAATCATGAATGGATCAGCGACTGAGATAAGAGCACTGAAGGATGGTGAATATGAAAAGATTACGACAATCTAATGGCCAGGAGCGAAGCAGGAAAGGAAAAATGGGTGGGCCATGTGGCAGAATAAGGTGAAGCCACGTGGCCCAAAAAAAGTTGAAGAAATAGGAAAATCAAATAAAAATAGAAATTACATAATTAGAGGACGAATTAGAAAAAGTAGAAAACATGGAATCGTAGATCTCGATGAGATCTACCACTTTCATCTAAAAATCAACGAGATAAAATGTCATATGTACATAGATAAAAAATTAAATAAGTTAAAAAACACTTTTCTTTTATTTTCCATTCTCAATTTATTAAATAAGTAGTTTACAATATTATTGTTATTTTTTATTTGATTTTTGGTAATAAAGAAACACATAAAATAATAACACAATAATATGTTATATAATATAGTATAATTAGAGTCAATTTATTACAACACATAAAATATTAACTAGAGTTAACTGTTAGAAAAATTTTGTTATTTTTGCTTAGTCAAGAGAGATAATATAGTATTTAATGGTGATAAATCATATTTTTATCACCCCCTATACTTAAGATAAGCTCGTCCTCGTTCGAATAAATAAAGAATCAGTTAGAGAGTTAGCGATTTTAGTGAATTCTCCAGACATGTGCATGTGCAAGAACAAGACTTTAATGACCTAGAACACTTGGTTTGTAGAGATCCTAAGACTTTAAGTTTAACTTGCCCTAATTAAAAGGAATTTAACTCCTCTAATTATCAGACTCTATGTATAGATATATAGTAAGAGTTATGACCTACTATGTTGACTGCATTCACAAGAGTAAAGTCAAAATGTCACCTAAAGTTCCAATACCAGAGATTCTCCTAAGGACCAAACCCTCAACACTATGGAATAAACTTATTTTTGCTTCATTTCATCGTTCTTTAGTTTGCCAAACTTTAAAATGGGGACGGCATTCCAGATAATGGAGGTAATAGGATTGTGTCATTTCTTGTCTCCCTCTCTTTTGAACAAGGTTTCTCTCAAGTGCCAATACTCAACCCAAATGTATATTTTTAGTGCCAATCAGTGTGTCTGTCAAAAGTTATTGAGCTATATGTACTTGTTTTTCTGGGAGTACACTGAGGTGCATCTTTTAAAAGTATCTAATATACTTGCACCCAGACTTGTAGCGCTAATGATGCAGAGCCATTTTCGGTGTACTAGCCATACTCATAAAAGTTTAATGATTTGGTCCAAATGGACATTTAAAGGTTGCGAGCGCTCACATTTGTTGTAAGCTCATATGATGTAGCTTTGTAATATAGTGAGCTTTCCTTTTCATCAACACATTTTTTATAAATTTCTTTTGGCTATCACCACTTCCTTTATCAAGGATTAGTGTATGATGATCAACAAATTAGTTAAATGTCATCACACCCTGGCACTTAGGTTTTGATCAAGAGATCATTATGAGAACCAAATCCTATACTTTCTAAGATGCTGACACTCAAGTTTCATGAAGTCTTCATTAATCCTTTCCCATCCTAAAGCATCATAAGAAAAGATCCAAACTTAAATCTCAAATCCTATTCCCTCATGAAAACTCAACTCATCTCAATCATGAATGCAATCGTGCATTTGAGTTATGGTCATATTCATTAAGGAAAACATTAAGCATGCAAGTATAGCACACAATATTTCTAAATAGGGAATTGTGAATTACTAATTCTAAAACCAATATGATTAAGATATGCTAACTTTAAGTCTCTGGACTTCATCAAAAGAACATATCATGCCCTGAGTGAAAAGTGTAAGTGTCAGACAGAAACACTAAATCAAAACTTAGCAGGTTAAGAAGTTATAAGTTAATTGAAGAATTTTTATTAAACAGAACATATACCCTTAAGAGAGATCACAATAGACTGGGGCAAGACTGACAACACAAGGATACCCAAACACAATACCACTCACTTTAGTTCCTCAATATTAACAATCTGTATTAAATCTTTAGAGGCTTGAAATCACAGGCCGCCTTATGCTTCACTTTCTTTTTCCTCACAAAGTAAATCTCCGAATCTGAATAAGAAAGATCTTAATCGATTGGACAATGAATCACCTAGAATGACACCATTCTTCCTCAAATGTAAGTCCATATCAACATGGGAAGACCTAAAATTCTCCAAAATAGAGGGAAGACAAAGCCAACCCTTGGCTCCTGCCACAAACTTAAGGATTCTCTTTAAGATAGAAAAACTAGACATAAGAAGATGACCTAACTTACAAATAAGAAGACAAATACTATGTTTTTTTTGTAAAAATAATAAAATAAAAATATATGTATATAATATATAGGTATATTGACCTATACATCCTATTGAATATTGTATATAGTATTGTATATACTATTATTAAAAATCACTAAAAATTAGTTTGTAAGTAGGTAACATTTTTTATTCTTATCACTTTTTATTTTAAATTTATTTACTATTTTTCATCGATTTTTCTTTTATTTTAAAACTAGAATTTTCTCATTGGTCAACCCGGGTCCGTTGACCCGGGTCGACCTTCTCCACTCCTAGGTCCGAACCCAGGCAAACATCACCAGACTTGATTTCTCCACTTTTTCCATCCCATGTCATATCTCCTTATACCTCGAATCGCACGCCCGATTGTTCTCCTTGGATCTGCAACCTTCACGGATACCTCGATAGCACCGAATCTTCTGCGATTCGTGTGAATCTTCTCGATTCTTCTAGGGAACTGGGAGCACCCAATAAATATTATCATTCCCCTCTGTTGCGCCATAGTTCACTCCCGCACCCTTTTTCTTCCACATAAGTCTTTTTGAGTATTGATAGTGCTCGTCGAACACTTCTAGAGCAGCATTTTTTGTCCATGTGGGCCGAACCACCTCGTGGACGGAGACACCTACCGCGACTAGCCTCCTCGACCTTCTGCAATTGGGAAGAGGACATTACCCCACCGTCCACATCCCCTACGTATGCCTTCCATTTGAGAACCTGCAGGTACCCGTTATCCTTTCCATTTCACCTTTATTTCGATTTTTCCATCACTGTTGTCGTCCACGATCGTTGCTCCAACCATCATGTTGGAGCCTCATCTTCGACATCCAACTGCATCAACAACTTTGCCATCTCATCTCTCACACTCTTACGCATCCTGATCACCCTAAATCTCGCTCATCAGATCGAGATTGGGCCTGGACTTCCCTCCTTCGTGAACATCGGATGTCAAACCCATCTCCCTGCCACTTCTCTCATTTCCTCTGCTTAATAACCTGAGCCGGAGCTTTGTCTCTGAGCTGCGAGTGTCTTTAGAGGTACAAGTGTGCAAATGAGGCTTTAATCAAGCCCCAAATCCAATGGCGGAACTGCTCCATGTTACACACCTCCTAGATCCTCAACGAGCCCTCCATCGAGCCATTTGAGCATTCCATTCGACGTGGACTACTTCCAGTGACGTGTTGTTGTTGGACATTTCAACCAGCTGACCGAGCCTTATAGTGGTAGATACTCATAATCGAAGTTTAGTTGGTGTCACCTTCTTCGAATTCTTTGATCTGCCTTCAGCACCATCAAATGAGGAGACCAACGCCCCGGATTTGATCTGAGCCGCCTGTTAGCACCCATATCTTAGCGCTCAGATAATCTAGGGCTGATTAGAACCACCCATAAACGTCCGCTTTCAGAATCGTTAGATCTGTACCTACGTTAGATCTGTGTCGCACGTCATCGCCTTTCCCCTGACTGTTAGATATTTTCCAGTCCATCAAAACCATACGCCTGCGCCACGATTCTTCACTGTCAAATCTTTTCAGAGCCATGTGTCGCACACTACCTACAATGTATATTTTGCTTTTTACCCTTGCCTTTTCCGTTATTTCTATTTAGTATAATAAATGTAAAAGTAGGTGTGAACCTTTGTAGTAAGGACCTCATAATTTTGATATTTGCATTTTAGTCTAGCTGAACTGTAGTCACCGGCCTACACACGTGTTATTTGGGTTATTAGCTTGTTTTCCATTATGTTTTCATGCATTACAGGAATTGAAGAAGTTTTTGGATATTTGTAAGTGTACCCCTCTGACTCTGGCTCATGTGAACTACATGTTTTTCGCTAGACATTTTGTGTTGTGGTCCATGTACTTTCGTTGCTCGTTATTAATTTGCACTATAACTTAAACTATTTGCTATTTGGTCCTTAGTTTCCATATTAGTTTTGTTCTCTTTTATGCATTGAAATAAATATCATATTTGATCGAAAAATCCCATAAAAATTGATTTTAGTGCCTGTTAGTGTTTACTTTGCATGGTAATTTTTGTTTTATTTATTTCTTTCATTTTCTATTATTAAAAATTCAATAACACACCAAATTTCCCTATTATCCTTAGAAAATCAATTAAAATTCGAAAAGGACTTAAAAATTAGATTAGCTTTATTTTGATTTGTATGATTTTCTATTTAATTTTTACTTTTAATATTTTACAAAAGTCTAAAAATTTCAATTCCTTCAAAACACCATAAAAATCATATAAAATCATTAAAACCCCAAAAAATGTGTTCTTTGTATCAGTGTGTAGATATTTAAATATACCTTTTTGATTGAAAGTATCTTCTAGGATTTTGCACTTATTTTATATTTTTAATTTGACAAATACTCCTGGCTATGCACTATTTCTTTTATTCCCTATTTTTAATAATTTTGAAAATCCTAAAAATTCTAAAAATCCCTTAAATCTACTAAAATAATATAAAATTATATAAAAAAATATTGTTACTTGATTTTTAGTTATTTTTACTGTATTTGAAGAATACAAAAAGAGTGATTGTGTGTCTTTTATTCATTTGTTTTATTCTTCTTTGCTTGAAAATTTAAATATATAAAAATTGAAAAAATTAAAAATCATTAAAAAGTTCAAAATCAGAATACATAAAAATTGAAAGAATTAAAAAACCCATAAAAATTTTGAAAAGACAAAAGTCATAAAAAACCATGGTAGTTTACTTTGTATTTCCTTCTTTCTTTTCTTTGAGCTTCATTGAAATGATCGACCCTCGTTAATAACCATTCCCTCCTTGTGTTCGACCCTAGTCACTATACCAGGTTAATAAAAGTGGCTAGACCACTTGCTTTACTTGCTCAATTCATTTTATGGTTGAATAAAATTTTCTTGATTTCTAGACAGGTTTCCGAGGTGACAACGACACACTTAATTTCATAACTTAACCCTAGTCGTCCGTCTCAGTCATCTGAATGGCACCGCTGTCGAGGAGGCGGTGAGGGTAGTTAGGGCTTAGTTTGCCATCTGCTCTTGGTTTGTATATATACTTGTTTTTCCTTTTGATTTTAACTATATTTGTATCATGTGTTTCTTTTATTTTTATATATACTTGTCTCTTATTTATTTAAAAATTATTGCTCTTTATTTTCTTTCTTTTTATCTTATTTTTCATAGGTTTATCGCCACATCTCTTGTTTCAACTTTGTTGTGAGGGTCTGTGGAGTGAGGGATGCTATCTTACAAGAGCAGGCGTACCCGAGCGAGGTGGAGGTTGTGTGTTCTACACCGACCGACAGGAGGAGCAGAAGACCATTTAGTTTTTAGATTTAATTTCCATCCATTTTATTTCATTTTTATAATTAATCTATTATTAATTATTGGCACTTACCGTTTTTCTATAGACCATTATATACCTTGGATTGAGGGGTATGTTTTGCAAAGTGCCGGTGCCCATGGGGTACCTCACCAGATTTTGATTTTCTTCGCCTTTATTTTTACTTGTTTCCTCACGGATTTCGTGTGCTTGAGCGTCTAAACTTAGGTTTCTATTTGGTTGAGCCAGGTTGTGATTAGGCCCACATCCTACTAGAATATTTGTTCGTATAGATACATTTGGACTTAATCAAAATAACTGGTGCTTCATGATAATAGAAGTTTCTGTTTAGGATTTTTCTCGCCTTTGCATTCATATAGATTAGTTTATTTTTATGTGTTGATCATATTGCATGTAGATTGATGGAGCAAGTTACACCTTCTATCTCATGCATGCATTCATAGTTTTCCCGCACATCGATCGTCTTCCTCCCCTTGTTTTCTTTGACTTAGGAATAAAAGGAAATCAGAAAAATCATTAGACGTGTTTTTATTTGAAAGTATTCAAAAAAGTGATAACCTAATAAAAAATCAGGATTATTAAATGAACTCGACCCTAAAATAAATGTAACGATCACATTCATTGTTTTGGGGAGTGTAACCCCCTAATTGTTTGCAAGTACTCTCCAGAGAAAGTGAGGCACATACAATTCAAGAATAAAGCCCAAAGCCCTGGACTTGTGCCATAAGCTCTTGGACTTTGACTCTTGGGTCATGTTATTACTACAAACACTTGCCATAGACATTAGTAGAAGCAGTCATGTGGATAAGGAGGTGAATTTACATAGAACGATTCTCATGCTCGTATGAGGATAGTACTCTGCATAGGGGATTTATCGACTTATTCACGGTCAACTCTAGGAGACTATACCTGTGAGCTTATTAATACAATTGTTTTATTATTAAACTCTAAAACTGAAAATATTAACAATACAACTTTCATGGTCATCATTGCGTGGAGTTGATGAACTTGGGGGTTTGTTTTCTAATCCATTATTTTTCAGTCCAGATCTAATATTCACTTCTCTCCACATCACGATGATGGGCACGCGGTCCCTTAGGCTACCTCTAGTGGCACCACTTCACAGCACACATGTCCATTCATCTACGGCAGTTTCCAAAGAGCTCTGACCCTCCCTCGGAACCCGAGTATTCCACTTCTTTCTTCTTTGACATTCCTGATATATCACATGAGGTACAATAATAGTAAGAGCATATTTTTGTTGACATGCAAACACATGAGGTCCGCTCTTTTTAATTTTCAGAGTCTGACGAGGTGGTCCGAGAGAAGAGAGAGGATGAGCCTCCAGAGATTCCCGGTGTATTTGATCATGTTGTGATCAATAACAGCCTTCTAACATCCCTAGAGGCGATGTAGAGACAGATCTGGGACCAGTGGTAACTGATGACAGAGGTTAGGAGGGAGCTGATGCAGATCAGAGATGCTAGAGTTGAGAGACCCAGTGGTGGTCCAGAGGTTCCTAGACCTAAGGATCGAGCATATGCCAGAGCAGAGGCGAGAACCTTACGTATCATGAGGGAGTTTCACATCCTTGGTGCAACTCTTACTCACAGGTGGATTCAGTTGCCTACCATTTTGTGAGATTTTGAGCTCCATCCATAGACGATCTAGCTATTGCCCAAGTTCCATGGGCTTTCCAACGAGGAGCCTCACATCTGCTTGTAGGAGTTTGAGATGATCTGTAGTACCATCCACGACAGGCTGGTGGACGAGGATACCATCAAGTTGATAGCCTTCCCATTCTCCTTGGTTGATAGAGCAACCTACTAATTGAAGCACTTGGGGAAGGTTGTTACTACCTGGGAATAGTTACTATCCACTCTGTTAGACCAATGCTGGGAGATATATGATCACTAACTTCACCACGATCCCAAATGAGCAGTTCCATGAGGCTTTGGATCCATTTAGAGACCCATTGACAGGTGTCCCCACCATGATATTAGCAAGCCCAACATAGTACATAGTTTCTTTTGTGGGCTAACACCTGATCTCTAGGGGCTAGTCAATGCCTCTTATGGAGGATCCTATTTCTCCAAGGATAAGGATCAAGTCTAGGCCATCTATGAGGAAATGACTGAGAACTACACTATTAAGACCCCAACCAGTATCTATACTCATAGGAAGCCTTCCCACCAGGTGTTGTCGCATCATAGAGTTGCACGTATAGAGCTCGATTCATCTTATCTTATACAGCAGAAGCACTAGCAGAGTCATCAATTGTAGACATGGGCATTATCAGCCAGAAGTTGGACCGCATGGAGATCATAGAGAAGAAACGTACCGGGGCCTAGATGAGCTCAATAAGATTAATGAGATAGCCTTGAATTTGAGTGATCGGAAGACGCATATCATGTGCCTTCAAGAGGCACATACGACTTCTTTCCCTTTGTCTAGGTCAGATGTTGATCAAGGGAGCAGATCTTCACAACCATCTGCCTCACATAGACAGGTTCACCGTATTCATGTGTGGCATGTTCAGCCAGCCCCACAGTACTAGTTGCCATCACCACCATCAACAGATACATGGATGGAGGTATACTATAGTGATCAACCACTAGCTTCCCTTCCTCCACCGTTGCACGAGCAGTTGGAACCGTCGATGGAAGTCAACAAGATTTGGTATTCCTAGTACCAGCAGTAGCCTGGTTTCCACCGTGATCACTCTAGCTTCATATGGTCTACTGGAGGTGCTCAGTCCCAACAGAAGCCTCCGACACAATCAGGATAGGGTACGCAACAGTCATAACCCCAGTACTCCCATCATACCATTCCTTGACCCCAGTACCAGGGTCACTAGTGGAGGCAACAACAACCTCACTCCCACTTCCAGCAGCCTCCCCCTCACTCCTACTCATAGCAGCAGCAGCATGGCCAGCCTCATCACTTTCAGAAAGGCAACCCATCTAGTTCTCATGCACCTTCGTATGAGATCCCAGCTTAAGAGGATCTCTCTTGCATGCTTATATAGCAGTAGACCACATTTAAGTGAGAGATGTATGAGTTCCACCATGAGAAAAGAGAGATCATCAAGGTTAAGGTCGCCATACCCGCACAGATTAAGCCAAACCCAAACAACCTCTAGAGGAAATCTGAGCATATATAATCGAGAGAGTCTGCCAATCCTAATAAGGTACCTGACGATATTCGTTGTTTATTTGACCCTGATTTTGTGACACTTATGAGCGGTAGGGAGCCAGCAGGCAGGGCATCATTTAGGCGAGAACAAGATGGCCATTAAGGAGTGCCAGATGATCTAGAGAGAGATGTTGATGTTGTTGATTTTTTGTTGATGGTGGTGCTAATGCCACCCACCTTGAGGATGATCCAGACAACAATGTTCATGTTGTACCTTCTCCAGATGTTGTAGATGGAGGTGTTGATGCCACCAAGTTTCCACATGATGGGCCAGAACGCGATATTGATGCCGCTTCTTCAGATGTTGTCAGTGGTACTAATGCCACCAAGAGTCCATGTACAAACACTCTAATTGTTTTGACTTCTCTTACTGTAACTGAGGATGATGTTTTTAGAAAAGTACATAAAATGTCAAATTTTTGAAAAATAAAAAGATGAATCAATGAAAAGTTTCTATTTCTTCTCCTGGTTTATCTAATGTGATGCTTGATGATTCTTGTATGGATTCTAGCCATTTTATGCTCGGAGACCTTTTCCTACTCCAGGCCCTCTAGTTCTTGATGAGGGTAAATCCATCCCCTTCACTAAAGCACTCTGCTTAGGGAAAGCCCAAAAATTGAAAATCCCAAAAAGAGACAACATCTAGAGTTCAACAAGTAGATGATAGATCAATTCCATATTCAGCTGACTCTCCAGGAGGAATTGGAGCGCATCCCTCACTTCCATTAACAGCCACAATACAGAGATCCATGTGCTTACCCGTGTCACATGTTTCACTATCCAGAACCGTTTGCCAGCCAAGAGGCCATATGAAGGGGCTCCATATGCCAGATGCTACATTCACGAGCAGCGGTTTGATCATGCTCTATTAGTCACTAACTCTTCTATTAACCTCCTTCCGACAGCCTTACTTGACAGCTTCGAGTTAGGTTCTCTTAGACAAAGCATGACAGTCTTTAGTTTACAGATAGATCTGTCATGTGGATGAAAGGGTTATTGAAAGATATTGTCGTCACAATTCAAGGCCTGGAATTCCTCATGGACTTTATCATGTTGGACACGGAGATCCGTGATTGCATGACAGATAACCTAATCATATTAGTTCGACCTTTCATGGTGACAGTAAAGGTTGTATCTGATCATGATAGTGGGAAGGTATACTTTCACGTCGAGTGTGAGAGTATATAAATATAGACAATTGAGGAGCTAAGAGCCAGAGATTCATCTAACTTAGAGCAGATGACAAAATCAGAGGCAAACATCCACCAAGAGTGCAACTTTGTGATTACAGATTATGAAGCAGTTAGGGTAGATGAGGATACGTGATCTCTAGTCACATCTTCAGAGTTAGCAGATTTATAGTTGACAGCTGACGAGAGTTCGGAGAATGCACTTTTGGGGCAAGATACCACAATGGTTGGTCATGCTGATTTGGTGACGATACTAATTTCATATCTTGTCATTCTAATCCCTCTGATTCAGACATGAACTTTGACTGGCAGGAGTTTTATGAGTACCATCTGTGTTTTATTTTTGTAGAGACTAGAAACAGGACAGAGATATTGCCAATGGAGTTGATAGAGAAACAAGTAGGGCTATCTTCGGTGAGTTAAGAGATACATCGGGAGTTTTCACATTCAGATCTGGTAGCTTTCTTGCAGACATTTCAGAGGCCAAATTTACCAGCTCCCACATGCCCAGATTTGAAGACCATACTGCAGACCATGAAGTACAGATTCCTTACAGGAGAGCCAGACATGTTTCCATTCATTACCTCAATGTATTTGGCTGGTGACCAAGAATCTTGTTTGATGGAGGTTCTAGAGAGAAACCGCAAGGCAATCGGTTGGTATGTAGCAGATCTCGAGGGGATAAGTCCGGCTATGTGCTCCCACCAAAAGTCATCTTGTTAGTTTCCTTGCGGACTGAACCCGAATCTTTGTGAGGCGGTTAAGGAGGAAATATCCAAGTGGTGGATTGCCAATTTTATCTACCCCATCTCCGACACCAAGTGGGTTAGTTTGTTACATGTGGTACCAAAGAAGACGAGTATCACTACAGTTATGAATGAGGATGGAGAGGAGATTGCTACCTCTATACCCACTTCTTGGAGGGTTTGTGTAGAGTACAAACGATTGAATCAGGCCACCAAAAAGGATCACTTTAGGCTACCATTCATTGATCAGATTATTGAGAGATTAGCTGGGAAGAGTCATTGCTACTTTCTTGATGTGTACTGAAGGTATAATCAGGTGGCCATTACACGTGAAGACCAAGATAAGATGACATTCACATGTCTGTTCGGGACATGTGCTTTTAAACGGATGGCCTTTGGACTATGTAATGCCCTGGATACATTCCATAGGTGCATGCTTTCCATCTTTTCGGATATGATGGGTGACTGTTTAGAGGTCTTCATGGATGATTTTTCGATCTACAACGATGGGTTTGGTGCTTTTCTTTCTTGCTTAGACTATTTGCTTTAGCGACGCAATGTGGTCAACCTTGTTCTTTCTTGGGAGAAGATTTATTTTATGACAACTCAAGGGATGATCCTTGGTCACATCATCTCCAATATGGGCATGGAGGTCAATCTGGACAAGTTGAATATCATCAAGAAGCTCACTCAACCATCCAATCCAAGGTTGTTGCAGTCTTTTCTGGGGCATGTCGGTTTTTACCAACGGTTCATTAGGGAAATCAGTCATATCGCTCATCCACTTACTGATCTTCTCATGAAAGACACCAAGTTTCTTGTAGATGATAAGTGTCTTTCGTCATTTGAGACTATCAAAAATTTGGTTGTGCATGCTCTTGTCCTTCAGCCACTCGATTGGCCTCTCCCATTCGAGATCATGAAAGATGCCTTAGGTTTTGTTGTAGGGGTTGTTTTGGGACATGAAAGGGATGGTTTGCCTTTTTCCATTCACTATTCTAGCAGGACTTTAGATGCCGCCTAGCAGAATTATACTGTTACAGGGACGAAGATGCTAGCAGTGGTCTTTTCTTTGAATAAGTTCATATCTTACATTCTTGGATCTAGAGTGACTATATACATTGATCACACTGCCATCTTGTACTTAATGGATAAGAAGGGCTCCAATTTACAATTGAATAGATGGATCCTTCTACTCCAGAAGTTTGATGTTGAGACTAAGGATAAGCCTGGAGTCTAGAATGTGGTGATAGATCACCTCTCTTGATTAGAGCATCTTGAGGATTCAGAGACAACCACATCAATTACTAAGACTTTCCTAGATGAGGTGATTCTTGCTATCACCTATCTCCTTGGTATGATGATATTGTGAACTATCTTGTTGCCAAAAAAGTTCCACAAGGTTGGACCAGGTAGCAACTTGAGACTTCTCTAGTGAAAGCCAAGTCGTACAATTGGGAGGATCCCACCCTTTACCACGAAGGAGGGGACAGTGTCTAGCATCGGTGTATTCCTCAGGAGGAGGAGCACAGAGTCCTCACCTATTGCCACAAGCTTGAGGCAGGAGGACATCACTATGGGAGAAGGACATCACCTATACTTGATTCTTTCATTCTTTTCTTTTGTTTAACACCCCAGCTCTCGCTTAGGAATCTTGCTATACTTAGGATGCTCTTTATCCTATGTATAGTTGGGCGTTGAACTTGTGTTGTTCATATTCCTTTTTTGTTTTATTACCTCTTTTTTTGTTGCCAATACCTAGGGACATCCATCCCTAAGTATAGGGGAGGTAATATTTGTTTTCACTTCTTCGATTATTCTCTCACTTTCCCTCAACTGTTGTTATTCTTTTCTATACTTAGGGATCTTTTACCATAAGTATGGGGGGGACAAGTCGAGTCTTTGATTTCATGTACATTCTCTTCCTCGATCTTCCTCATTTGTACAATCTTCTATACTTAGGATTACTTGATCCTAAGTATGAGGGGATAACGTACTTTTATTCAATTCATTCTTTCATTCTTTGAGTCGTTGTATTATAGGATTCTTTTAACTTTTCTATACTTAGCACGAGTCATGTCTTCCATTGTTGCTCTTTGATCACTATGAGGACACAGTTCGAGCAAAGTATAGGGGGTGTCGTATATATTGTATACATAATTTAGCCATAACTCGTACTTTGGTAGTAATAACATGGCTATTACTTATAAATTTATAATAAAAATGTTTTGAAATATATTTGCAAAAATTCTAAATGATTTATAAAATATTTTGTAAAAATTGTTTGTAAAAACCTTTGCAAATTTATTTTTGTATATTTTTTTGCAAAATGTATATAAAAATATTTTGTTTGTAAAATGTCTGTAAATTATTTTTGTATCAAGACTATGTATATTGTACAAATGTTTGCAAAATGTATGAAAATAAAATATTTGTAAAAACCTTTTTGAAAAATTTTTATAAGATGATTTTTAAAATTGTTTATAAAACTAGTTTTGAAAATTCTTTTGCAAAATATTTTGAACAAATTTGAAAAAAATTGTAAAATATTTTGTAAAGTATTTTTTCATGTGTGTTATAAAGTACTGGTATAAAAATTATTTTTGTAAACTTATGAAATCCACGTGTATGTAAAAGAAAATTCTTTTGTAAAGTAAAAACTGTATCTAAAATTCTTGTATAAAATCCTTTAATAAAACTTGTAAATATTCTCTTTGTAATATCTTGTACAAAATATATATAGATTTTGTATAAAGTTTTTTTAAAAAAATATGTGTAAATATGTACAAAGTTTTGCAAATATTTGTAAATACATTCTTCTCTTTCTTACTAATAACACCTAAAAATTTGAAAAAATAAATAAAAAATCCTTAAAATGTGCATATCTTGAATATTTTCCATGAAAAGAAGTTTTTGTATACCTTTATTTGCATGTGCATATGCATTTTTCATAATCGTTGTTGATGTTTAAACTAGTCTGTAATAAAATTGAAGAATGGAGCTTGGTTAAAACCTTAATCCAATTAACTTCAGAGGAACCTTATAAAAGGTTGAGTTGAGACTTTTCAGGTCCTAGCGACTTAATTTGAGTCCACAAGGCTATGTTTACATGTCATCTTGATTGTTCTAAGTAGATTATTTCAAGGCATGCATGACCCTTACAAACAGTGGCTTGACTTGGACACATACTTTACACGTAGCTCTTCATGGATGAGGTGGTGAGGATGAAGAATCCTTTGGCTTGGGGTAGCACACAGTTGTGTTACAACTGGTGGAACTCATCCTCATCTAGGGAGGGATGTGCATCTCAACCTAGTCTAGTAGCATTGAGATCTAACGACAAGATGATGTTGGTTGCAATAATGCTTCAAAAGAGGGATAGTCTACTAGCTCGAGAAGAAAAGCTCCTTATGTACATGTTGCACATGTTGTATATATGTTGATAAAAAATGCAAAAAAAATCAAAAACTTCAAAAAAGGCGACAAGCCTAATTGAAAATAAGATGCTTGTCGGAGTGTATATAGTTGAATAAGAAAAGCTTATGTGATTCCTTGTCTCATCTAAATGAAACTTGCACCAGGAGACTTGGCTACACTGGTCAAGCTCCAAGCGATACGTGGTTACACTGACCATGATCCATTCTTTTATTTCCTCGTCTTCTTGAGTTGGTTGTACATGAACTTAGAAGGGATTTCCTCGCTCCTCGAGGAAAGAGTTGCTAGACCGAGGGACTCGAGTTACCTTGTTTAGGGAGGCTATTTCTTTGTCATTTCTGTGGTGGGGAGCTATATTCCACATACATTGTATAATTAAATATTCATAGTCATAAGAGTTTGCGTATGTAGACTTGTTCTGACCTGATTGTTGAGGTGACCTAACCATAGAGTTGTGGAACTTAAGGGTTGTCTTAAATCTATTTCCCAATAAGGTTCCACCAAACTTATAATCCAATGTTCTGATTGAGCTCCATACTACAATTTTATGAAGACAAGTTTGATAATCAACAATATTTCTCCTTTCTTACTTTTTCTTTTCTTTATTTATGTTTTAACTTCTTTTTAAATTAAGTGTTAGCTAAGAGACTAGTGAAGGTAAAGTATAGGGAAATGATTAATCCATGATTCACATCCTTTATTCTTTTACTTTAGTAGATATCCATATGCAAAATAGCTGCAAATATATATTATGTCCTATATATTAGCATTGTGCTTGCTCTTGTAAATATTGAGTAAATAACACTTATTTATTCAATACAAAAAATAGAAAGAAGAAGAAAAAAGGAAAGAAATAAAAGAAGGTTGTAATTATGCAATAAGTACAGACTAACACAAACCCTAAGAGAAGGTCAAGAATTGACCTAATTGACAAGGAATAAAGTAGGGAGATAGGGTCCTTAATGTATAAATATTTACAAAACCCAAAAATATCTTGTATATATTGCTCGTCATGTGAATTTTCATCATTATGTATATTGTGTATATATATATATTGTAGTATTTTATTTCTCAATTAATTTTTTTGCTTTAATAAAACATGTACATAAAAATATGATGAAAATAATAAAAAAATCAAAAATTAATTGTGAAAAAAGCTGAAAAATAAGAATAAAAAGATCAATACCGTCTCCATATGAACTCAAATTGAACCAAACTCACTTTCATTGTATTCTAAATAAAATTATCTTTTAAATGAAGATGTTTCATAATTATTGGGGTATAGTTTGAACGTCGGTTTTTTGGGAGTGTTGTCTATACAGTGTATTATATTGATACTTGTATATATATTTTTATTGATATTTATTTTTATTTAATTTTTCACATAATGTATTTTTAATATTTGTACATATTGTATTTATTTAATATAAAATATAAACAAAAAATAAAATTTAAAACAAATAAAGAATTAAAATAATCCAATTAGTGTACATATGTATCATATATCTATGTTGTAAATATATTTATTTATTTAAATTATTCACTAAAATAAAATAAAAAACTAATTTAAATCCTTTAATACTTTTGTAAATAAAAAATATAAAATACTATGTATTTTTGTAAAAATAATTTAAATAAAAATAAATGTATATAATATATATGTATATTGTACCTTTACATACTAATGTATACTATATATAGTATTGTATATATTATTACTAAAAATATTAGAAATGACAAAAAATAGTTTGTAAAATAACTAACATTTTTATTTTTATCACTTTTATATAAAAATATTTTATTGTTTTTAATCTATATTTCTTTTATTTTAAAATTAGAATTTTCTCATTGGTCAACCCACGGGGTCTGTTGACCCGGGTCAACCTTCTCCCCTCCAAGGTCCAACCTGGAAAAACTTTGCCAGACCTGATTTCTCTACCTTTTCTAGCCTGGGTCCGATAACCTTGTACCTCGAATTGTTCGTGCAATTATTTTCCTTGGATCCACGACCTTCGCAGATACCTAGACAACGCCGTATCCTCCTCGGTTCACGTGAATTTTCTCGATTCTTCCAAAGACCTAGGAGAACCCTATAAATATTCTCTTTCCTCTCTGTTGCGTCGTAGTTCGCTCTCACACCCTTTTTCCTCCATCTGTGTCTTTCAAGTAGCGACAGTGCTTTGCCTAACTCAGGCAAACTTTGTTAGACCTGATTTCTCCACCTTTTCCAGTCCGAGTCCGAAACTTTATACGTCGAATCACGTGCCTGATTATTCTCCTTAGATCCACAACCTTCACAAATACCTAGACAGCATCGGATCCTCCTCAATTCACGTGAATCTTCTTGATTCTTCTAGAGACCTAGGAGCACCCTATAAAAGTTCTCATTCCTCTCTGTCGCATCGTAGTTCGCTCTCACACCCCTTTTTCTCCACCTGAGTCTTTTGAGCTGTGTCAGTGCATTGTCGAACCTTTCTGGAGCTGGATTTGGTGGTCTGTGGGCTGAACCACCTCGTGGCTGGAGACCGCCGCGACTCACCTCCTCGTCCTTCCGTAATTGAGTAGAGGCCATTCCTCTGTCGTTCGCATCCCCAAAGTTTGCCTTCCATTTCAGAACCTTCAAGTACACGTTGTCCTTTCCATTTCATTTTTCTTTAGATTGTGTCCATCATCATCGTCGTCCACCATCGTCGCTCCGACCATCATGTTGGAGCCCCATCTTCCACATCCAACCGCATATATACCTTCTCCCTGCTCATCGCTCACCCTCCTACCCATTTTCATCGCCCTAAATCTCACTCATCAGAGCGATACTAGGCTTGGACTTCCCTCCTTCACGTACTCCAGAAGTCGAACCCATCTCCACGTCACTTCTCTCATTTCCTCTACTTAATAACCCGAGTCGGAGCTTCGTCTCCGAGATGTAAGTGTCTTTGTAGGTACAGGTGCGTGTGTGAGTCTTGAATCGGGACCCAACTCCCGTGGTGGAGCTGCTACATGTTACACACCTCCCAGATCCTTAGTGAGCCCTCCACCGAGCTATACGCGCATTCCATTAGACGCAGACTATTTCCAGCGATGTGCTGGACATCTCAGCCAACTGACATGAACCTTGTAGCACTAAGTACTCTTGATCGAAGCTCATCTGTCATCACCTTCTTCTAGTTCTTCGAGCTACCTTCTGGACCATATGATGAGGATACCAGTGCCCCATATTTGGTTTGAGCCACCCATTAGCGCCCAGATATTAGAGCTCAGATCAAATCAAGGGCTGATCAGAACCATCCATCAATACCCACTTTTGGAACTGTTAGATCCGTACATGTGTCAGATTGTGTCATGCGTCATCGCCTTTCTACTAACCATTAGATCTTTTCCAGTCCATATTAATTTTTTTCTCTTTTATGCATTGAAATAAATATTATATTTGATCCAAAAATCTCCGAAAAATGACTTTAGTGCCTGCTGGTGTTTACTTCGCATGGTAATTTTTGTTTTATTTATTTATTTATTTTATTTTCTATTATTAAAAATTCAAAAACACACCAAATATTTCATGTCTATCTTAGAAAATCCATAAAAATTAAAAAATACCTTAAAAATTATAAAAAAAATGATTAGCCTTTATTTTATTTGTTTTATTTTCTATCCATTTTTTACATTTATCATTCATAAAACTTTAAAATTTGCAAAACCTTAAAACACCATAAAAATTATATAAAATCATTTAAAAACCAAAAATTGTGTTCTTTATTTGTGTTTGTAGATATTTAAATATCTTTTTGATAAAAATATCTTCTTGGAGTTTGGAACTTATTTTATGCTTTTAATTTAAAAAATACTCCTGGTTGTACACTATTTATTATATTCCCGGTTTTTAATCATTTTGAAAATACTAAAAAATTATAAAAATCCCTAGAAAAATTATAAAATAGTATAAAATTATCAAAAACCAAAAAGTATTTTTACATCATTTTGTTGGCTATTTTATTGTATTTGAAAAATACAATATAAGTGATTGTGATTCTTTTATTCATTTGGTTTATTCTTCTTTGTGTAAAAAAATAAAAATATAAAAATTGAAAAGTTAAAAATCAGTAAAAAAATCACAATTAGAAAACATAAAAATTATAAGAATTAAAAAACCCATAAAATTTTTTAAAAAAAACAAATAAAAATCCAAGGGAAGTTTGCTTTGTATTTCTTTCTTTCTTTTATTTGATTTTTCATTTAATTGATTGACCCTCGTTAATAATAGTTGCCTCCTTGTGTTCAACCCTGATCACTATAATAGGTTAATAAAAGTAGCTAGACCACTTACTCTACTTGCTCGATTCATTTTGTAGTTGAATAAAATTTTCTCAATTTCTAGATTGTCTCTACCGACACACTTAATTTCATAACCTAACCCTAGTTGTCTATCTCAGTCATCACCTACATAAAAGAGAATGAAGAATCAACAACAACGGGTTGGGTTCTCCACTATATGCAGGCTGAAAATTGCATATGTTAGGAATAAAAGGCTGTAGATAGGAGAAACTAAACCCTAATCTAGTTGATGTTGAATTTGACCGATGTGAGTCTTCTATTGCAACTTCATGTTGTATTTGAGATGTCTGCAAATGAATCCACTAGCATTATGTCTATCACTTAAACAAGAGTTAGTCACTCATTGGATTCAGCAAAATCTTCAACAACTAACCGTTTACCTAGAAGGAAGGTGCACCATATGAAAGATCGGCAGTCTCTACATTGCCATTTCCATGCACTTCCTTTATTAAGTAAGGACATGTCCATTTAAATTTAAACTTCCCATGGAAAATTCAGATCTTTGCATTAAAAAACCATATCTTTTGTCCCAAAATAAAGTTCTTTCATCTAGTATTTGAATCATTCCACTTCTTAACTTTGTCCTTCTTGATCAAGCTGTTGTCATAAGCTTTATTACGAATCTCCACAAACTCATTAATGTTTAGGTCTCTACCAACAAGATGTGCTCAAATCCATGACTATTGGGAAAGGGACCCATGAAATATATGCCACATATATCAAATACATCACAGAAAATAATAGGTAGCATGGGCATCTCATCTCTATACCAACTATTCTGCCCATCCTTTGGCAAAAAGGGCACGGCCGTATAAAATTAGTTTGCATCTCTGTACAAGGTCGGCCAAAATAATCTGCATTGTAACACCTTGTAGGCAATTCTTTTTTTAAATGGTATCCTCCAGCGTCAAGCGAATTATAATGGATGAGGACACTCTGGTATTCCTCCTGAGGAATACACCTCCTCCAGACACAATCTAGTCTCTCTAAGAAAAGGAATGGATCCTCTCAATGGTATCTCCTCGAATCTAACTTCAGTTGGTCACTACTACTACTACCAGTCCAACCATGGGGAATTTGCTTGTAGAAAAGATAGTTCACCATGTTGGCATACCAAGGGAGTGAATCTATAACACAAATCGACTCATCTGGAAAGGTCTCTTTGATCCACTCAAAGTTAGGGGAACTCAAGATGAGATAGATGATCAACAACTACATTCTTGACTCCAGGTTTATCCTTAATTTCAAAATCAAACTCTTGGAGTAAGAAAATCCACCAAGGAAGATGCACCTCTGCGTCCTTTTCTTCCATGAGATACCTAATGGTTGAATGATCTATGTAGATAGTCACCTTTGATCCCAAGATGTAAGAACTAAACTTCTCTAAAGACCAAACTACAGCAAGCATTTCCTTTTCGGTCACTGATAATTTTTCTGTGTTGAGTCCAATAATTTACTAGCACAGTGAATCGCAAATGGGATTCGATATCGCTTATACCCTAATACGACTCCTATAATAAAATCTGATGCATCAGTCATGGTCTGAAAGGGAAGAGACCAATCGGGATCCTACAAAATCATCGAATCACAATTTTTTTCTTTTGAGGTGCTCAAAGGACTCTAGACATTTGTGATCTATAACGAACCTGGTTTCTTTCCCTAATAGCTCAGTCAGTGGTCAGGCAATTTTAGAAAAATCTTGAATGAAATGTCTATAAAATACCACGTGCCCTAAAAATGACTCACTGACTTGATGTTGGTTGGTGGATCCAATTTCTTGATCACATCAACCTTGGTAGGATAAACCTTCAATCCCTTTTTGAAGATGA
The DNA here is from genome assembly GCA_037367405.1 of Ottelia alismoides. Lineage (NCBI taxonomy): Eukaryota > Viridiplantae > Streptophyta > Magnoliopsida > Alismatales > Hydrocharitaceae > Ottelia > Ottelia alismoides. Next base: position 250,953 of record JAZKJV010002336.1, on the reverse strand, counting down.
CATGCCCCAACACGATATCTTCCTTAACCATAAAATGACTTTTCTCCCAGAAGAGTACCATATTCACCTCTCTACACCTCTAAAGAGCTAGATCCAAGTGTGCTATACATGAATCAAATTAATCACCATTGATCGAGAAATCATCCATAAAGACCTCTAGAAAATCCCCCACCATTTTGGTAACAAGGCAATCATGCACCATTAAAAAGTACCTGGTGCATTGCATACCCCAAAAAACATGCGCTTGAATGCATATGTGCCAAAAGGACAGTAAATGGTCTTTTCATGGGCTTCAAGGGCGATGGCTACCTGATTGTAGCCTGAGCACCCATCAAGAAATTAAAAGAACTCTTTATCTGCTAAGTCTCTCAAAAATATGCTTAATAAAAGGTAGGGGAAAGTGATCTTTCTTCATCACAACATTCAAACGTATGTAATCGACACAAACACGCCAAGACATGGGTGCTTGTGTTACAATCTCAACTCCCTCCTCATTGGTGGCCATATGAATTCTCGACTTCTATGGGACAACATGTAGGGGGGGACCCACTTGGAGTCAGAGATTGGGTAGATAAATCCTGCACCAAACCACTTCTTGATTTCTTTCTTAACCACTTCTCGTAAATTTGGATTAAGACTCCTATGGAATTCACTGGAAGGTATAGAATTATCCTCAACAAAAAAATTGGTGTGAACAGAGTGCAGGGTTTATACCCATGAGATATGTCACCATCCAACCAATTGCCTTGCTATTCTTCTCTAACACTTTAAGTAGCCCAGACTCTTGTTCTATAGTCAAACTATAACTAATGATAACATGAAATCTATTCTTAGGTCCCACAAGAAAAGAATACTTCAGTGTAGGAGGTAGTGGCTTCAACTCTGGTAATGTTGAATCTATAACGTTCAAATCAAATTTGGTTGAACTGAAGTTGAAATTGATTCCTTGCTACATGAAGGTGATGTTGAATCTATAATGTTGTCCACAAACTAAACAGAATAAGAAGCCAGATCACCGAAAAAATACGGTACTTCAGCCAAAGCCGCGTCCAATTCTAACTCTAGTTCCTTTGATTGTTCCTTAAAGATAAGAACTGACAGATCGGCTGAGATCTTTGAGTCATCAAAAGAATAGATAGATGATATGTCTCTCAAGAAACTGGGCACAACCTCACTAATTGCATCCTGATACTATATTCTCCAGATGAGAGGGTCTTGCTAAGTCATGTTGGGTGTTGTTTCCATACCCTAATTGTGTTAGCAAATCTATAATTTGCCTCAGATGACTAGGAGAAATCTATACTTGATACTGAGTCAGGTCATTATCGTTTCGTCTGCTTCATTTGTAGTTCCACCCCTCTATTAGGAGAGCAGAACTTCATCATCCACATCTTGATAATCAAAAGAAGCACCAACAGTCCTAAGGAAAGGGTGCCCAAGGATGATATGTGATTCTCTCTAGTGACTAGTGATCTCCATGTCAAGTATAGTGAAGTCCACTCTGTAGTCTTTGAAGAATATGGGGAGATCCTTAAGCGCATCATGGAAGCGTGAAGATCGCATCGTATGCGATCGGGAGCGAGTAGTCGCACTAGTTTCTCTAGGCGACAGAATTTATGATTTTAATGTGATGAAATCAGATGATCTAGGAACATTTCTTGGATAATTTCATCTAAAACACAATAGGTATTAAGGTTACCTCTTGAAGTGTGGTTGCGATCGAGACTCTAAACGAAGAGTCCTCCTGTCTCAAGTCCGATCTGAAGGAGGAGATTCTTGCGAGTGCATTGATGACACGCGTCATTCTCGTAATCCATGTTGATTATCCAAGCCGTAAATCTCTAGATCTCGTCACACAAGATCCGACGTCTTCTCACGAACAAGGTGCACTGAAGGAGACAGTGATCCATGAGCAAATACTCTGGCAACATAACGACGATGCTACAACGATGGTGATTCTCTCTACGGCTACATGGTGGACGGCCACAATGAAAGAGAGGGAGAAAACTCTTGGCGTATAGAGAGAGAGGGAGAGAGCAATTGATTTGATGTTGTAATTGTGTAACCCGAAGAGCAAGGTGTGCCTCTTCTTATATAGGGTTTTGGGATCCATGGTTCTCAATCCATGGACAACAAAAAATCAATGGTTGAGTCTGATTTGTGTTTCATTCAATGGACATGATGTAGTTGTAAAATACACAACAACAATTGATTTAAATTAAATTAATATATATTGATAAATCAATATAATTAATTTCAAATTTAAATCATTTGACCAGTCTTGGAGATAATGAGAAGATTGACCACATTCCCTAAGGAAAAGGAAAGGCTACCCTTTTGAGATAAAATGGGTCTATTCATAATGTATTGAGATCTCATTATCTCATGATATCTACAAGATTTACAACAACATTTGTTGTAAATTATTTCACAAAAATAATTCATAATTATCTTGTGAATATTGCAATCATGTCATTAAAAAAATGTGAATCACATTCAAATCCCAAAACAAAATGTAAATTATATTTTCAATTAATCATCCAATGTGAATCCAATTCATATCAATAATTAATTAACAAATATAAATCACAATATGCTCTCTTTAATATATAATAAATAACATTTATAATATTCATGATTTATATTAATAGGACTAACCACATTATTCATATACATGATAATTAAATCACATTTAGTCATTTTGGATCACTATTCTCATGTACCCAAATAACATGAATCACATTGACATTATTCACATCTTTTGATAATTAAATCATATTTAATTATCTTAGATAAGTCTCTTTATAATATGAATCAAATTCATATTATTCATGATAATTAAATCACATTTAATTATCAATCTCTCAATGCGCGGATACATGTATCAATAATGAAATTATCCATGAACTCTTTCAAGGATAATGCGCTTTCTCCGCGGATACTTGGAGATAAGAACAGGAAAATTGTATTGTTCCACATAAAGTGACTTAGATATTGAGATCATATCTCAAGTCCAAATCTTGCGGACTACCCATAGATGTTTTATTAAATCAAGACCGCAAATCTAATCTTTTGATTACATCTGAATCACATTCAGATCAATGTCCATCAGTTGGACTAAGATCATATTACTTCTCTATAAGTGGAGTCACTAAAATCCAAACTCGTTTCATCACTCTCTGGGAATGGAAGAATAACGGTTATATAATCGTTTATGATCACATCACCCTCAGGCATTCGTAATACATGTACATCCTGCATACTGGAAGACCCTGAACAAATCCGGCATATCAAATAAAAAAAGCACAAAAAAACATGCATATAGTTTGATAGTATAGTGATTTAGTTTCATTACAGTGGTTTTTTTCCATGTATGCCTTATGGATTTTATCATCAGGGTTCTCATTCGATCACTGGGAGTCGATATCGACCATATACTTTCCAAAAGCATATATCATTCCTAGGTGTTGAGCATATACTTTCAAAAAGCATATATCAAACATTACAAATTCAGTCAAACATTTAAAGCGAGATGACCACACCTGAAATTTGATTCTTGACAATATCTCATGAGTGAGCTAATGTCTTCTGGTTCAGTAATGAAGCTGTATGATCCTTTTTAGAGATCGTATTACTCATATACCCTTGCTTTCACACCAGCACATAGGTGTATATACTTGGTTAGGTCATCAACCTGTTGGTTTGCCAAATGAACATACTCAAACATATAGTAACACATCTGTCTCCAGTCAAAGGATACGTGCTTATATCGTGACATCATACAACATAGGTCTTTGGTTATCTCGATCTTGTTAAGTCAACTCCTTGACCTAACTAATATGACACCTCTAAATCTCTATTCCCATGCAAAGGACCTACATCAAGAGGTCAGTCAGATATCAACCATTGAGAAAGGATTTCCATCTCCTACTCAAGCTGGAGATCATCTCTTAATAATCATTTGGTGGTGCTTCATGAGTCCTCTATCTAACTTTTTAGAAATTCATCCAAGCACCAACCTCTATGATTCAATAATTAAATCAAGAGTTGTATGATCATTAAGATGGCCATGGTACATAACCCTAATTGTACAAAGGGACTTTTTATGCAAATTAGTTATTCTTTATTATAGATCAGGGAATGATATTTGCAAAAATAGTTATTGCATAATGGCTAGCCGTGGGCTCGCATATCCAATAGTCTTATCCCTCAATTGAGATGATAATGTTCCTGATCTCACCCTTAGCCTTCTTCATTGATTTGTTGTTGGGCTCATGAGTTGTGAAGGGGGCCCAGCTTCAGTTTCTCATACAAGGAACAAGGTAAAAGATTGATCGAAGAACCATTATCAAGGAGAGTGCGTGCATATGCATTGTCATCAATATGACTCATGACATAGTGTGCACCCAAGTCTCTCTTATTTCTAGGTAACTATTGGTTCTTGAGACCAAAAGTAGTAATCACTAATAAAACATGTGTTGTTACATAACTATTTGATTTCACCCTGCTAACTTTGGTAGGTGTGCATCTCACCTTCAAATATTTATGGAATTTAGGATTGTTGGCTACATACTCATCAAATGGCACCTTAACCCTGGTATTATCTTTAAAGAACCGTGCCATTTTATGATTAACTTTTTGAATCTTTTCATGTTGTGCTTTCCTGGCGTAAGAGCACATGGAAAAGAGATAACACAAGTATTAGTGGAGTGTGAATGATTAAAATCATAAATAGAAACATGGTTTTGTTTATGAGAAACTGAGTTCTTCACAACTAAATTTTTTACATCAAATTTGGAATTTAAAACCGAATCATCTACTAATGGTTGGATAATGCCTCCTAAATGTACATTCTCCTCAACTGAAGGTGCAAGGTCCTCCATAAAATCAGAATCTTCCTCGTGCTACCATGATGATCTTGTACATTGAATCTTCTTGTTTCTTCTCTTGCACGTCACTACCTCATGATGAAAATGTTGTTGAAGATGCCTAGCCTCGTCATCTTCCAAAGTCTCCTCATGATGAGCTCCATAATCAATCCTCTCCATGTCCCTCGCCCGATCAGGTACGAGCACTGTCCATCCTCTTTTAAGAGACGTATGATTTACACAATCATACAGACAGATCTCATACTCAGATTTGTGTGAATCTGAGTAGTATACCTGATCAAAATAATGTTGTTGTTGAGTTTTATTCAGGTTGTTGTAATTAGCCTGAATCTAGGCAGGAATGGATGTAGAAGGGATAGTACGCTTGTCATGTAAATGGTATAAACGGTTGAGATCAAACCTCTAATCATGTACTTTATTTTCTGTAGTAATGCAACTCCTCAAAAATCTACCTCTGAAAATCTACGGGACCTGAAGATAAGTGTTGTTGATATGAAGAAGGGTAAGAGGAACGTGAATACTGACCCTGGTGGCCATGGTACTATTGCTGCTGGGTAGAATGTTGAACATGTGGGCCTTGTTGGCCTGACTGGTATGTCTGCTGATGGACGTATTGCTGTTGTTGTTGTTGTTGCCTCGGTGCTTAGGAAGGATGAGCTCCAAGGTGATGTTGGAAGAGGCATAGGATTAAATGATGTGTTGTAGAAGATCTAACGATCCCTAGAACACCCTTGCCTGGTAGGGTCTAGGGTGTACCAAACACCATTAAACTCTCATACACGGGAAGGTTCCTCCGCGATTGTTTCTATAGAAGGTGGTTGATGCTGATAAGAATGGGCAAGACGCTGGTCCTCTACCCACAACTGAGATTGGTCTGACATCCGCTGCTCCTGAATATGGTGAACACAGTACATGGGAGAAGCAGATGCAATTACAATAGGTATCTTCATCTTGGATACTTTCTCAGAAAGCTCTACCGTCTGCTTAGGTAGGTTGGATAAGTTGTTGTACAACTCCTCCATCCGCTTATCGATCCTCTCTACTACTGTGAGTTTGTCTGCTATGATGCTCATATCAAAAGGATCAATTGTATCCTTCTCTCCTCCTTTTGATAAGAATGGTATGGGGGTATTCAACAAAGCTCTACTCGGGGTATGTGCGCAGCTTGTTTCAGCCATCCACTCGAACCCCTTCTAGACAGTGCTCGCACCTTGTGAAGTACAGCTACCTGCACAAGCAGCATTAATAAAACCTTGCACCATAGGGTGTAGACCGCAATACACTGATTCAACCATGATGGTAGGTTCTAAGCCATGACAAGGACACTTCTATAAGAGATCTTTAAACCTCTCCAATCTATCACAGAATTGGAAAGTTGGGAGAAACTTGTGATGCGTGGGCCCATCAAATTAGTTCTACTCGAAGGGTACAACTTCTTCAAAAAGAGGTCCATGAATTGCACAAAGTTAGAAATAACTACCCCTAAGTTCTTCAACCAATAGTCACCATTATCGTTCAAGGCAATGGAAGGGCTTTGAGACTCATGTAGTCTTGGCTAACCCTAGGATGCCTAAAGTTAGTACATACCAACTCAAAGTCCTTAAGGAATGCATATGGCTCCTCGTGTGCATTCTCATGAAAATGAGACAATAGACATAGAAATTATGTCTTCAACTCGTATTCTACTTCAGGTTCGACGGACTCAGCCTATTGGTCATTTAGTATTGCCCAGATTTGTATGTCGCATCCATTGCTGCATCTACACCCAATTGTACCTGGCCAAGTTGTGTTGTCATAAGAGTTGCATTCTTCTCAGATTCTTCTAGCCTAGCCAGTACTGCATGCCTTGGGTCCTCTTGCTCTACCTCCTTTATATTCTGTTTCTTAGGAGGAGTTATGAAAGAATATTCTACATCTTCATCAATAAAAGGATTGGAGTGAGATCTCGATGAAGACATGGAAATCAAATCGATCTTACCCAAGCAATGGTCTTCCTGGATGAGAAGAGAAGAAAGAAAGGGGTTGGTTGGGATGTAACCACACCCTAAAAAGGAATCATGATGCACTGAATCGAAACAAGGGTTATTTCTAATATAAGAAGGTCCTTGAGAAGAAAGGGATTGGACCTTGAAATACGTGATATTTGGATGGTTCAATGAAATGTTCGTAATGACCGAATAATGTTTTGACCAATTATCCATCTTCGATTTCAAAAGAGTACGAAAATGAGCTCGATCGATTCAAGAATGAAAGCAAATAACTACTATGCATGTAAATGTGAGTAATCAACTCACACAATGCAATGCAAACAAATCCCTTTGAATAGATTCACCAACTCAACACTTGAAAGCAATGAGAGTTTGGCTTATTTATTAGCTTGGTAATTTTAAGTTAATGATTCAAACAATGCAAGCTCAAAGGGAGTCTCCTACTACACCCAGTCGAAGTCTTAATAGGCCCTCAGTCAATGGAGTGATCTTCTTGGGTTGACCATTTCAATATCACACATCAAAAGAAACCTATAAGACCAGACAACCAAAATGTATTTCTATGGTCGAAAGCACCCACTTGCAGGTCCCAAACCATGAGATCCAGACATAGAGAATTAGGGTGAAATTCCTGGGACTTGGACTCTAACCTTAAGGATCCATCCTCGCCCACTATGTTTGGGGCTAATTACTTGCAAATAATGAGGATTTTATTGCCCATGACAGAAGGTTGCTTTCATTCCAAATTTTTAAGGTCAACTTACATCAATTCAGTCCCCATTTTTATAGTTAGTTTTCACTTTGAATTATATGAACACAAGCAACGTCGAACATATACTCCTTTTTCCTTTAATCCTAGGTTGGCAAAAATTGAGGGAGAATATGGAAAACGGGATGCACTCGTAAATCAACGATGCATGCAGTCATTAGGAATACTTAAACTGATTCTCAGCACTCTCCTTGTGATGCAAAACTCAATTTTAAAATGTTACACTAAATGATGCAAATCGAGAAAATCCGCACCTAAACAATAATTCTATTAACGATGAAGAATCCAATTTAGTTTGGCTAGATAGAATGATGTTTATGTGCATCTCATGAATCTCCTATTCTTTTGCAACTGTGAATCTTATGAGATCAAGCTATGTGTCCTAAGTTATGAAGTAGATCAAGCAATAAATTGCCTAAGATATGTCAATTTGGCATAGTGCCTGAACCTAAGTTGAAACTTAAGTTGAGAATCACTCTCAGCACAACCACATATAATGAAATAAATAATGGTCATTTTTACATGCTTGTGATCTCAATTGAGAATCACTATAAATGGGCAACTAATTACAAATCAATACATAAACAAATTACGCTAATACTACACAAATATAGTACAACACAGTACTACTTAATCTACATAAAAATTCTTATGAGGGCAATCGCTATGTGGTCTCTTCAGTTAAAGCTCCAAGCTCCTTGCCTTTGCGGTCCTTCAGGCATCATTGGATTCGTGATCCCTACCAAAAAACAATCATAACGTCACACAATATTCTCAAAATAATTTAGCAAGTCAAAATAGGCAAGAATCACAAAATTATAACAACAATACAACAACACAAGTACACTAACTAAAAACTCTAAAAAATGCAAAGATAAAGAATCAACACTAAATAAAATCAAATAATGTGTCGCGTCAACAACAATGGTAACATATGATGAAGCTTGCCGGCTAATATAACATGCACTCATTGTAGCATGGGCCAATTCACAATCAATAGAACTAAGTCAAATATCTATGTGAAGAGGACTCGATTTTTTAATTTATAACCAAGGAAGTCCGGGGTCAAACACAAGGAACATGAGCTATTATCTAATTATATTTAAGTGTTAATTACTTTAGTAATTTAAAGATTCCTTAATCAAGATCAATGTACATATAAGCACAAATCCATGCTAATTTTCAAACATTTTTTATTGACTTTATTTAATATGACAAACAATCACACAATAAATAAATGAAGAATTCTAACACAAAATATTCTCTTGATTAATTAACCAATAACTTGTGGTTTTATTCGAACTAATTAATTTGAATCTAGTGTCATGCAGATCTGACTCAACCAAAGATTAATTTAAATTAATTCATTATGAAGTTTGGATTTTCAAAATGAATCCTCTAAAATTAGATGCATGAAGAGTAGATGAAAATGGTGATTTCACTTAACTAAATTAAAGAGGATGAAATGAGGATTCCAACGACACTAATTTTATTTAAAATAGAGCTATGGTCCACAAGATATTGATAATACAAGGTTGGGGCATAACTGAAGAAAAAACTAATTATTTAAATTACAAATACGTCTAAAAAGGACCACAAAGCAATTATACTAATCGCCTAGTTAGATATACAAGTTCACCAAAGGGGTTGGACTTGTCTGTAGTTCTGAGAAGTAAGAAGGGCACTTTAACAATTTTTTCCCAGCATGCGCATGTAGCGCGTGCCTCTGCTAGGCTCGACAAATCTAGCTAGGATAACGTGGCACCTCCTGGAGGTTTGGATCTGGTTAGATGGATTCCGGCCTCTGGTCGGAATTGAAATCTCAAATAGAAAAATGGAGAAATGAGGTGCATTAGATGATGACCAAAATAGGCGAATCAAACAACTCATATACTTCTTCCTCACTAACTCTCCTCAATAGGAAGTGGTACAGGGTATGTGCTCTGGTGAACCTATATTTGCTCCTATGTGCTTCTTAGCACTGCCTAAAGGTCTCTAAAGCTTCGTGATAGACTCATGATGATGCTTGTGCTGACATACGGTGTTGGGGATTGCCAAATCTTTGGATCAATTGATGCTCATCGAAAAGAGCTTGAGATCATAGAACACTGGGATTCTCTGATCAAGGAACCATTTGCATTTCTGCATCTCTATGATATCTACAACTTTCATGTAGAAATCAACGAGAAAAAAATGCCATCTAGACAGAGACAAAAAATTGAATAAGTTATAAAAAAGTGTTCTTTTATTTTCTTTACTCAATTTATTAAATAAATAGTGTACAATATTATTCTAATTTTTTATTTATTTTTTATAATAAAGAAACACATAAAATAATAGCACAATAATATGTTATATAATATAGTGTAATTAGAGTCAATTATTTACAACACATAGAATATTAACTAAAGTTAATTGCTAAATAATTTTGTTGATGTTTGCTTAAGAAAGGGAGATAATAGTCGTATTTAGTTATAATAATTGTGGGATTTATGAGTCCTGGAAAGTATCTTCATTTTATACACCTTTGCAATTAGCAACTCCCTCTACTTCAAAAGCTTAGAAAGGCTATTATCTAGCCCATTCATCCTCTTGTCGTTCCTTTCGACTACAGTTATCTTGTCGACAATGATTCCCATGCTTGTAATAAAGTCCTCGGTGATATTGACTACAATCTTCTTTCCCCCTCTAGATAAGAGTCAAATGGGGGACTCTACATACACCCTGCTAGCAGTTTGTGAGCGGCTTGTCTCAGCCATCTTCTCGAGTACCTTCTAGACAATATCTGCTCCCAATGACATATAGTTGCCTCCACAAGCAGCTCTTACCAAACCATGTGCCTCAAGGTTGAGATCGCTGAAAAGTGATTGGACCAGAATGGTATCTTCCATACCATGACACAAACACTTCTACGATGTGTCTTTGAATATTTCCCATGTATCGTTGAATGACTCATTGTACAGTTGGGAAAAACTCAAGATGTGTGTCATTTGATTAGTACTACTGAAATGGTAGAACTTCTTTAAAAGCATGTCTTTGTATTGGTGGTAGGTGGTTACAACAACACCTAGGTTTTTCAACCAATAGTTTGCCTTTCTATCCAAGGTAAATTGTGGGGCCATGAGCATAATATAATCTTGGCTAATACTAGGGTGCCAAAAGTTAGCACAAATGAGCTCAAAGTCCCTTAGAAATACATAAGGTTACTTATTGGCTTTCCCATTAATGTGTGGCAGCAAATTCTTGAACTATGACTTCAACTCATATTCAATCTTTGGCTCTGTAGGACTCAGGAAATTTTGCACTCTATATTGTCTCAGGTTGTAGGCTGCATCTATGGGTACCTCAACCCCTACGTTCAGTGTTCCTATCTGAGTTCTAAATAAGGCATTTCTCTATTCAGATGCAGCATGTCTAGCTAATATCATCTGCACGGTCTCCTCACGTCGTTCCTCATCATCATTTTGTTTCTTTGGAGGCATCTCGAATGAATCTTCATGACAACTTTCATCACTAAATGGATTCGAATTAGAAGGGTTATTGAACTAAAATCAACCTCATCAAGGCGAAGGTCTTCCTCGGTGAGTGGAGAAGAGAGGAAGGTGTTGGTGGTGTGTGACAATCCCCAAAGTGAGTGACCCTCAACTCAAGAGGGTCATGAGTCTAGGGAGTCCCATAAGTGAAGGGACCTCGAAAGACATACTCTTTGAAGAGTTCAATGATAAGTTTGCAAAATATGAACAAAAATCCCCCAATTATTCATCTTCGATGTCAAAAGTAGCATATATGAACACACGTAGAAAGCAGAATCTATGCACTATGGACTTAAATGTACGGAGATGACTCACGCAATTCAAATACAATTCAAACCATTTGAATCACCAACTTCACCTGTGAAGGACATGAAGATTCAGCCAAATTATCTTGTCAATTTTAGTTTGTGGTAATACAATCTTTTATTCCATTACACACATGGTGTTGCCTTATGCCCAATTGTGCTCCTATATGCTCCCAATCGATGAGGTGATCTATTCGAGCATTCGAGTTCAGTATCACAACCGAAAAGAGACACACGAGCTTACACAACCGAAATGTACATTAAGGTTGAAGGCAATCCCTTGTAGCTCCCAAGCCTGCGAGAGTCGGACATGGAGACTTGGAGGGAAAGTCCAGGGATTTGGTCTCTATCCTATATAAGTGTCTGTCCTCACCAACTCTATCTGGGAGTAAGTACATGTGTAAAATGAGGGCTTTATGAACCCGTAAAACAAATGTTTATTTTATTCCATGTTGTTTTAATCAACTTACTCAATTCGATCAAGATTTTAGAGTTAGGGTTATCACTTGATATTAATATGAGCACAAAATACACGCCTACCATTCAATCCCTTTTCTTGTTAAGCCTTTGGTTATAAAACTAAGAGAGGAATCAAAAAATAGAATGCAAGCAAGAAACTATGATGAATGATTAGAAGAAGTTATAGTCACAACGATTCCAAGCACTCTCAATGTGTTATGCACGATAGAATTTTTATATTTTACATTAGATGCGTGCAAGTCGATTAAAAGCTCCACTTAAACATGATATTATTAGCGGGGAAAGAAGTTGATTTTAATTTGGCTAAGTAGTATGTATTAAGTGCATCTAGTTATTGAATCTTTAATGATGCAATGGATCCTTTTTTATTAAAGTATGGCCTATATTATAGCGTACATACATAATTGAAGTATACTATTTGTGCCTACCGTAATTTCTCCACTCAAGTCGAGAACCACTCTCAACACAACCACAACAATAATAAATTAACAGTGTCCAATCTCTTGTACAAACACGAACTCTCAAACAAGAGACATTGTAAATATCTAATTACCTAAATTATTACAATCCAATTACTACAAAAATCAATTAAAAATGAAATAAAATCTCTCTCACACACAAAAAGAATTCAATCTCCTTGCCTTTTAAGCCATCGGCTCTCTCCATGCTGTATCGATCTCCTATGTACTCCTAGTCCACTAAGCCCTCGCACAAAAAGAGAGAACTTATGTAAGAGATGCTTACGCACCATAAAGAAAAGTACGAAGAAAAAAATGAATAATGAAAAAAGAGAAACAATTATAAAATGGCTCGGGGGTTAGACTACCCGGGTGATTGGAAAACCTGACTCTAAGTTTTCTAAATAAATCTAAGATGTTTGCCTCCTTGGCAATGACACCATTTGATTAACCCTAAATACTGTACATTAATGATGTCATAGTTGTGTTTTAGTCGAGCAATCTAGATCAATTAAAAGTTAACAACACAAATAAATTAATCAAGTTAAAGTGAATGTGTGAGTTGGTGTTTATTTAACATGGGCAAGCCCCCGGTTCGACACAAGGGGCAAAGGAATAACTTACGATTTAATTTATCCAACTTAATGCATAATTTTCAATAGAGGATTTTTTGTTTTTTTTGCCATGATGTTAACTGTGAATGAAATAAATTTCTTAAGAAAATAAAGAAATTGATCTAAATAAATATTTATGTGAACGGAGTACAATTTAGCCAACCACTATTTTTCTTATATACCTATTTAAATGATGTACATGAAGTATATTTTTGCGAATTTTTAAAAGTTAATCTGCAAGAATGAAAAATATACTCTTTCTATTGGTTTTTGTGAATGTTTTAATGCAAAAAATGCAAAATCAAAGAAATTTTGAAAGAATGTAAATTATGATGAAATTCTACTACTATAATATTTTTAGAAAATTCTTGACGATATTTGATTTTTAATAAATTTATACTGAAAGAGATTTAATATTAGCAATTAATTCCTAATAATTATAACACAATAAATTATCCAGAATAAAAATTATCTCAAATAGATATTTTAATGTGCAATCTAGATATTTGAAATTTCATCAAAAAAAGTTGTATGGACCTAAATAAAAAAATTTTCTCAATTCACTTTATAATTTATTCTAGGAACAGGACACCTCCATTGTCAATGAAATTTGAGCAGACATTAAAGCACTAGCAAATATCCAGTCTACGATTTTTGGAGAATTTTTCGATTAAGGTATAATTTGTGTGCGACTTTTAGAGTATAAATTGGTAAATTTAAACTTAGTTTTATTCCCTGGATTTTAATAAATCAAACTTATATCAGAAAAATATAAATTCGAGCTCAGTTGATAAATAATGTTATTATAATCATCATGATACTTTTACTTTTGCAAATGATTACAAATCAAGGTCCGAATGTGTGCTCCAAAATTAGCTCCAAATTGCAATGACGAAATAGAAACTCAACATAAAAGTTATGCCTATGGGAATTTGTTAATTTCCAAAAGCTTTGGGGTAATGCTTATAATTTACAAAAAAATAGGGAGGCATGCATGTAAGCCTCCTAGAAGGGCTTTTCTTCTTTGTGGGTTCTGAAAGTAGAGAAGTTGCGCAGCTGTGCACGGTGGCTCATGTGATGCTGCAACGGATCATGGTCGGTGGTGCTCAACGACAGAGGTTGTTCTCATGGAGATTTCACGATGGAGAGATGTCGCACGACAACGTAGCTGAGATGGGTTCCATATGACCTGAAGCTTGACGGTGAATGTGAGGTGAATGCACACAGCCCGAGTGCGGCGGTAGGAGGTCCTTGATGTTCTAGAGTCCAGTGGGGTCCAACACAATCAGAGAAGAAGGTGATTTTTTACTCTCTAAGGCGGAGGCATAATGTGGACAAATACAGTAGTGCACAATCGCTCGCGGTTGTAATGGTTGTTGTTGCCTTGGTGGTGCACGGTAGAGGCTACTCGGAGCACAGAGGGGTTTTGGAAATTGGCAGTCGCACACGTAGATCTACTCATAATGGAATAGACTTTGGTTTCACTACGATATTTACAAGAAAAGCTCTCACTCTTTATTGTTGTTCCTACAACTACAAAAAGTCTCAGCTCGAGAAGAGGTAGGCTTGGCTATGATTACTATTGAGAAGGGTTGGAAGCAGATATTGCACGGTGCAGCAATGCATGAGCAACAACTGGTGGTGTGTGAATTTGGGGTAAGCGAAGGTAAGTGTAGCAGATGCTTCATGTGTGTTTTAATGTGGGGTAAAGTGAGAAGAGTGCAGAGGGAAGAAGAATAAGAAGAGAAGAGAGAGATGGGAGGAGGAGGAGGAAAGAACGAGATAAAGGAGAAGACGAAGAGAAAGAAATGAAGGGAGGTAAGTTCCTATCACTAACAAGAATCTTCTATTTGGAACGGAGGATTTTTTTCATTTGTCCAACAGTCTTAAATTTCATTTTAATCGATTCCAGAAAAGTCCTCGAAAAATTAAATAAAGTTCTCAACTAGCTCTGTAATATGTGATTTGTCCTTGGAAATGCTATTTGTTTGATGATTTAGTGGATGGAGGATGGTGAATCAAAGAGCGAGTAAGTATTAGGAGAAATAAAAAAGAAGAAAAAAATGGATGAATAAGAAAAAGAAAAGGAAGAAGAAGTATTACGTAAACTATGATGGAGGAGAGTACTGACTTTCTTTTGTAGTTCATTGGAGCACTAGGCTTCGACCATCTATTCATTATAAGTGTGACATTGTTTCGACCTGCAACCACCTCCATTCCATTCCCCATCACCTTCTCCATCTTCTAAACTCATTTGATCATCTCAATCTTGAATGTATCAAGAAATCATATCTCCCATCAACCATCATTGCTGGAGATCACCGTTCAACTAGTCCTAGTGCTTTCAACTTCAATTTTGGGTCAACAGCATAGCCCTCAAGCCCCTCGACATTGTTCTGCAGGTAGGATGCCCGAAAGAGCCACCTGAAGCTTAAATTGATCGAAGAACAATACCTCTAGGCCCTTGAGAAGGAATGAGCTTTTAGCCTCCTCCAACGACGCCTGAACCATCTGAAGGCGACCTGCCGGTGCGAGAAGCTCCCAGGAAGTAGAAGAGTCGATTAGGAGGAGATCAAACATGATGGAGAAAGGAAGAATTGAAGATCAAAGGTCGAACAAGAAAGTGTTTTTCCATGCTCTTCTTCCTAGACTCAAAGCCATCCGATCATGCGTCGGGCCTAGATATAACATGGGCTCATGGATTTAAAGCAAAGTGGTGCCTCTTCCTCATCATCCATCCATAAGAGGTGCCACATATGCACACAAGAATCGCTCATCAAGACATGCATATGTTGCACATAGCCCCCCATTGTAAATTTCAGGCATACCCACATGCCTTTTCTTTTTCTTATTTAGTCATGTAATTGTCATATTAAATCTAATAATTTTAGTAAACCCCCATACTTTATTTTTATTGCATTTTGGTCCTTCCGCCTCACGTATAGCATTGCGTGAGGCTTTGTAAATATTGCTTGTATGCCCTTATATTATCTATACATGTTAGTAAATGCTTTTATAATTTAATTACATGCAAATAGGTCCCTACTAGTTGTGTCTTTTATTTTTTTTATATTATTCATATTAATAATTTCTTTACTCCAAAAATGTTAGGAAAATTTATAGATTGCTTGTTCAGGCGTAATTTTATTTGGGCATTTAAATTAGAATTCATGTTTTCTAAAAATACAAAAACATGTTGTATTTCCATGTTTAGCTTATAAAAACCCATAAAATTTGAAATCAATTACAAAAAAAATTCAAAAAAGATATTAGTAGTATTATTATATATTTTAGCACATATTTACAAATATCTAAAATAATACAAAATATAAATACAAAATCCTAAAAACTCGTAAAAATAGCAAAAATTATAGAAAAATTTTCTACATTATGTATGCTACATATTAAAATAAATTTTGGTTTAATTTTTGACTAATATGTATTTATTAAACCCAAACTAATCTTGGATAATAACAATATTCGCTCTATTATACATTTTATTACTTTATAACCCCATATAAAATTAGAAAAATTACCCAAAATTAACCAGAAATGAAGAAAAATATAAAAAAACAAAAACTTTTTATATTTCTTAATTTGTCTATAATTTGACTTATTTAAAATAAAAATAACCCCTATCCTATATATACTATATATTTCTCATATAAGATATATTATCAAGTATATTATATATAATTTTATTCCTTTTTTTAAAAATTTTAAAATTAAAAATTAAAATTAAAAAATATATAAAAATAAATTAAAATACATAAAATTTACTATAATTTATAACCCTCATAAAAATAAGAAAAATAATGATAAAATAATTATTAATAATTAGAAGTAATTGATAATAATTACCTACCTTTGTTTTCTCTAGTGTTCGATACTGGGACTATTTACACCTATACACATCTTTTCTGAGTTATAATAAATTTCACTCGTATATTTGATTTCTTAATTTAATCGTGGTCTAATTGTTATTTGATTAAGGATTTGGTCAACACAGCAACTGTTGTTCTAACCTTATTAGGAACACTAGACCAAAGCCTTGTCAACTAATGGTGGCATTGACGGGGAGCAACAGTTAGGGTAGATTGTGTATGTGTATATCATGGTTCGGTTTATTTATTTCTCTTTATCTCTTTTTGTCTAGAATTATTATCTATTTTAACCCATCTCTTTTTTGACTTTGTTTCGAGGGCCTGTGGAGTGAAGGCAGATCTTCTAGAAGATCTGAAGCAACCGAGTGGGTAGAGATCAACACCTTATTCTTGAGTAAGATTCAAAGCAGACCAGGAGACCGAGAGGAGCAATGTAGCTTGTATAAGTTTAGATTTTTATTTCTTTTGTGAAATAGTGACATTTGTAATAATTGTAACAATTTGACTCTCTGGACACTTAGACATTTCACAAGCCTGTTTTACCAAGTGTTTGTTAACTTGGGGACCTATTCGGCTTTCACGCGGTTTTTGTTCACCTTCTACATTCTATTGTTTCTATTTTCCATTTAATTCCATTTGTTTCTTGTGATTTGAGTTTTTCGAAAATTTCTATTTATTTCTTTATTGATATTTTCATAATGGCATATGATAGATTACTTATAAGAGTGGGCCAACGAGAACACAGATAGATTACTTATGATTTTGTAATGGCATATGATCTTTTCATAGCAAACACTCTCTTCAAGAAGAGGGAGGAGCATTTAATTACTTATAAGAGTGGGCCAACGAGAACACAGATAAATTACTTTGCGTTGAGGAGAAGAGATCGGTTGTGTTGTAAAGACTGCAAAGTAATCCTAAGAGAGAGTATGACAACCCAACATCGCTTGTTAGTCTTGGATGTACACATAAAAGGGCTGGTAAAGAAAAGGAGGGTTCCTAGGATCACTGGAACTAGATGGTGAAATCATCCACTAAAGCAATCGAGCTTCAGGGAGAAGGTTTTAGAAGATTTATCTTGGGATTGTAGTGGAAGTGCAAACAAGATGTGGGAAACAGTAGCATCTTGTATCCGAAAGGTAGCCAAAGAAATTCTAGGCGAGTCAAAGGGAGGAGCCCAATGTCAAAAGGAGGCTTGATGGTGGAGTGAAGGGATGCAAGAGGAGTTAAAAATTAAAAGAGCATGCTTTAAAGCTATGTCTAAGGATAGAACAAAGGAGACTGTCAAGGCTGTAAGCGAAGCTAAGTCGAAAGCTTATGAAGTTTTGTATAAAAATCTCGACTCTAAGGAGGGCCAGAAGGATATATCCAGGTTTGCTAAAGCAAGAGAAAGAAAGACCAAAGACCTTTCTCAAGTGAAATGCATTAAGGACGAGGAAGGCCACACTCTTGTTACTCAGAAGGATATAGAGAATAGATGGGAGCAGTACTTCCATAAACTTTTCATTGGGGAAGGAAATAGAGAGATCACTTTGGGTGATCTAGCTAGTAGTGAAAGTTACTTGAATCGTGTAAGCTATAGACGGATACAAAGAAAGGAAGTAGAGGAGGCTTTAAAGGTTATGAGACATGGGAAAGGTGTAGGACCGGATGACATCCCTGTAGAAGTTTGGAAAGTTTTAGGTGAGCACGGTTTGACTTGGCTTACGAATCTATTCAATGTTATTTGGCGAACCAAGAAAATGCCTGGTGATTGGAGGAGGAGTATCGTGGTGCCTCTTTATAAGAATAAAGGAGACATTCAAAATTGTTCAAATTATAGAGGTATCAAGCTGATGAGTCACACTATGAAAATTTGGGAACGTGTGATCGAGAGAAGGTTGAGGCAAGTTTCCAACATCAAAGAAAACCAATTCGGATTCATGCCAGGTCGCTCAACTATCGAATCCATCCATTTGCTGAGGAGAACAATGGAGATTTATAGAGCTAAAAGGAAGAACCTCCATATGATCTTTATTGATTTGGAGAAGGCTTATGATTCTGTCCCACGAGAGATATTGTGGAGAGTTTTTGAGAAGAGACAAGTGTCTGTCCTATACGTTAAACTCAAAAAGGACATGTATGATAGGGCTTTATCTAGTGTAAGGACCCCGTTTGCGAAGACTGGCTATTTTGACATCAACATTGGTTTACATCAAGGTTCAGCTTTGAGTCCATTTCTTTTTACTTTGATTATGGATGAGTTGACAAGTCACATTCAGGATGAGTTACCTAGGTGTATGTTATTTGTTGATGATATTGTTTTGATTGACGAGACTAGAGATGGAGTAAATGAGAAGCTTGAGGTCTGGAGACATGAGTTGGAGAGTAAAGGATTTCGTATAAGTAGGGCAAAGACAGAATATATGGAGTGCACCTTTCATGGAAGCAATGGTGAAGGAATTGAGTTGAAGATTGGTGATGATAACATTCAGAAGAGATATTCTTTTAGATATATGGGATCTATTTTGCAACATGATGGGAAAATTGATGGAGATATTATTAATAGAATAAATGCAGGCTGGCTAAAGTGGAGAGGAGCCTCTGCTGTTTTCTGTGATAAGAAAATTCCTTAAAAAATTAAAGGAAAGTTTTACAAACCAACCGTGAGACCTGCTATGCTCTATGAATATGAATGTTGGCATGTGAACCATAGACATGTGCAGAGAATGGTTGTAGCAGAAATGAAAATGCTAAGGTGGATGTGTGGGTACACACATAAAGATTAGATTCGGAATGATGCAATCAGAAAGAAAGTTGGTGTTGCTCTAATCGAGGATAAGATGCGAGAAAACCACTTAATATGGGTTGGTCATATGAAAAGAAGATGAGCTAATGCACCAATTAGGAGTTGCGAGTGTTGGAATGTTGAACTGGCTAAGAGAGTGCGGGGACGTCCCAAGAAGTGTTGGAAAGAGACCATACGATGGGATCTTTGTTTTGTGGATATAAGCACGGGATTGACCCAAGATAGATCTGAATGGAGGCGAAGAATCCATGTAGCCGACCCTACTAAATTGTGGGAAAAGGCTTTGTTGTTGTTGTTTTTGTATTGATAGAGCCACCTAGACTTAGGTTTTTTGCTCAGCAACTAGGACCCAAGCCCTAATATCTTCCTCCACCTAAAGTTTTGTGCTTGAACTTAAATATCATATAAATTGGTTCTTCCTGATAATAACAATTCCTGTCTATGGTGATTTATACGAATTCATGTACATATAGACATATAGATTAGGTTTAAATTAATGCCTACATCAATTTGCATGAACAATGCTGTAGTAAGGTACACCTTCTATCATGTGCATTCATTCATAGTTTTTACACGCATATGCTTTTTCTATTTTCTCCCCCTATTTTTCTTGACCTACAATAATTGAGAATTGAAATATTTGTTAGGTGATATTGAAAAAAAATGTATAAATTAAAAATAAAAAATAAAACAAGGGGACTACTAAATAAACTTCAACCCAAATAAAATTTGTAATGGACTTCATTATTTTGGGTTCATAAAGCCCTCATTGTAATCAGGTATCTTCCAGACTGAGTGAAGTACGACCTTAAGGAATAGAGTCCAAATCCCAGCCTGAAAACTGCCTTGATTATCGCATGGGTCTGTGAAGTAATAGCGCTTCAATGGATGATTGGGCGAGTATGGCGAAGTATGCTTGTGGACTTAGTCAAAACTCCGTGAGCATAGAGGTAGTACAATGACGTGACCATATCTCATTGTGCCATATCCAAGTTCCCTTAAGGGGAAGTATTTTATTCGCTACATCGGCTTACTCTCTCTATTCTTAGGTTTAGTAGCAGGCCAAGATCTGATATCAAGGACTTTGAAAAAAGTACAGGCTACTAGTTACAAAGTAGTGGGAAGTACACGATGCTTGTCTTGTAATACTCACTTTCCTATAGGGGAAGTGCTAAGGAACTAAGTTTGAAAGATTGCTTGATCACAACTAATAAAAATTGACAAGATAAATAGTGGAACCTTCACGGCTTCACTGGTGTTGAATTAGTGAATCCAATTATATTGTGGGTTGTTTGGTTCTAGTTTAGGTCAAAGATCTTAGTCTCGTACATTTGTGCATTTTTGTCTTTCCTCTTTTCATTTCTCCTCTATCACTTTGCTCATTTTGAGCCATATTCATTTTTACTCCTCTTCACCTTATTCTCGTTTCACTATGTTTTCTACTCCATCATCTACTTGTTTTGTTTTCAAGATGTCGCATCTTGGATGGACTTGTTCGGACTCCATGAACACTTACATTAATTCCCATATGTCAACATCTCCAATAATTCAAGGCGATTCTAGAGAGTCCGTTTGGACTTTGCAAACCACTCTTAAGACTCCCAGCTTCTTTCACCAAATAACTGGGATCACTCTTGTCCAGAATTGCCTTCCTTCCCAATGGAGATAGACCAATTTCCATTCTCACCCCCCATTCTATTAAAGTTCAGGATTGACCCTAATTCTAAACTCTTCTCTACATCTGGTACATATTTTTAAACTAGTTGAGGCTTCTATCTCATTGCAGATCAAGAAACCAATCAGGATATTTCTTTACCACATCCGGACAAAAACATGGCTCCTCATAAAGGAATGACACAATTGATTGAGTAGAATGAAGTTAATGTGCATATTCTTGCATCCATATAGGTGATTCAACAACAACTAACTACATAGGTCAATGCACATGACACCTTCCAAAAGATGCTCCCAAAGCTGGGGAGAGATAGATAATATAGAGGAGGAGGAGGAGAAGAACACAATACATATGGAACCCATGGAGGGGAAGCAAAAGAGAGGCTCTTAAGACTACACTAAAAGATACATACAACCGTGGCGTTGGTCAGGTAACTGAGTCGATTCAGATCCCACTAATCCATGAACACTTTGAGCTGAAACAACGGCTCTTATCTCTTCTCCTTACATTCCACGGGAATACTAACAAGGAACCATATATTCATCTACAATAATATGTCCACATCTGTGGAGCCACTCACTACCCTAACATTTTGTTAGTTGTAGTCAAAATGACCACCTTCACATTAAACCTTCATGCCAAGGCTCTTTATTGGATCATAATCTGGGGAAAGTGGTGAGTCTGGTGACAACCTAGGAGGAATTGAAGTCTACATCCCTCCACAAATACTATCCCTTGAGTCATCTAAATCAGACGTGGGCCAAGATTACCAGCTTTGCCTAAGGACCCACGAATCAATAAATGAAGCATGGGAGATGTTTAAAGATTTCCTTGAGAAATGCCCCCATCATGATATTCTGAAGACCAGTTTGGTCCAACATTTTTTTAGGTGCTTAACTGAGAACAATCAATGATTAGTGGACATCCCTTGTGAAGGATCTTACTCAATATAAATGAGGAAGTCGTGTGGCAAGTTTTTGAAGAAATGGCTGAAGGAGAAGCCACTCTCTCTTCATCTTGTTCAAATCAGAAACAGTCGTAGATCCTCTACAGATTTGTTAATTTAGTGGCTTCCTAAGAAGGGGACATGTGCGAGAGCTCTAATATTAGCATAGTTGGCAAGCACCTATCCAAAGTAGATATAATTAAAAAGTGATCACATGAATTGGATAATTTTTCTATGATTGAATAGAGGATGAAGAATTTGGACAAGCTTGACCAGATCACTAAGCAGTTGGAACTCCTAGTCAGAACCATCAATAGTTATCAGCTTGCGAGTGATGAATCTCCATTTCAACATCTTTATTCATTTATTTTAGCTTAAAATGCCTTATAAAATACATGTAAATATCAATATATTCATTCTTTTACTAACCTTGATTATGGTGTAAATATTATATATTTATCACTCTTTTAACCTATAATAAATAAAGAAACAAATAAAGGAAAATAAAGAAAATAAAAGATTGTATATATGCAATATATAGAGGTTGAATCAGACTCCAAGAGAAGGTCAAGACTTAACATGATCGACAAGGAATAAAGTAGGGAGAGATAAGGCCTAAAATCCATAATATTAATTGTCACCTGTATATATTCATCACATGTACATTATCATCTATAACTCATATTCTTTCATTAATTTATTCATTACCAAATACTTTGTAAATAAAATTTATTTCTTCTAGAAATTTGTGAATAAAATCCTTTTGTAAATAATAAAAATAATTTCAATAAAAATTTGAATATATTGTGTAAATTACATTACTCTACAAAAGCCACAAAGTACAATATTTCCAGATAAATATCTGCTCCACCTAAACTCCAAATTTGTCAAACTCGCTTTCACTATACTCCAAATAAAAGTATCTTAAAAATGGAGGTAATTTCATGAAATTCAGTGTTAAGGTGTGAAATGTGGCAATTAGGGGTACTATTGTATAATAAGTCTATATACACGATGTATATTATTTAATTATTTATTTTCTTGTGCATATTTATGAATATTGTATTTTTAATTAGTTGTGAATATTATAGTTAACTCAAATAAAATGCAAATAAAATTCATAAAATCAAAAATCAACAAAAATAAAATCATGTATATGTTGTATATATATCACCATGTATATATTGTACTTATACCGACTTAATTAACCCAATAAATTTATTCTTAAAAATCAAATAAAAATACCCCTAAAACCCTTGTAAAATGTTATAAATAGGTAAAAGAATACATTATGTATATATTCGTATAGCTAATTAATTAAAAATCAAAGACTTGTATATATATATTTATACATACCTATAAATAACCCTCTATATTTATTTTTGCCCTTGTATATACATTATTTAATTAATTAAAAATCGCTAAAATTAACCATAATTTATTATTAACATTTTTCACGTTACTTATTTTTTAAAATTCATTTTATTTATTTGTTTACTTATTTAACCTTTTCTCCATATTTTATCATTTAGCTTAATTTGTGTGTTTCTCCTATGTCATCTAATTGGCTAGCCCGGGTCTGTTGACCCGGGTCAATGGGATGGTCCTCGCTTGCCGTCCGCGGATCTCACGTTACGTCCTCTCTTCACCCATTTTCTCACACACATCTTCCAAAAACCGCCTCTGATTCCTTCGTCGCACTTTCAGCCCGCTCATTCCTCTCACTCACCATTACTTCAGATCCACTAATCACTCCATGTATTGCTCACATTTTGAATTCAAACCCACACTGGACTTTAGTCTATAAGTATCCGTCTTCCACATCCGACAAGGGTTTGATCCATTTTTGGTTGTCTTCCTCCTCTAGATCAAGTTCTGGAGAGAGTTATAGGTGACAGCTACCATTCCCCACGATCAGGATTGTGAGATAGACATCTGAGGACGAGGTATGTGCCAGAGGAGTAGCTTCATCGGAGCTCCAACGTGCTCACGCTTCCAGGTCTCTTCCCATCCTGTTGAGTCTTAGTTCTTAGGTAATTAGATTCATTTTTTTGTTCTTAGCTTAGATCTGTCTTCATTTTCATTAAATTTTGTTTAATCGCATTAGTTTCCAATATTTACGTAGATCGGAGCACTAGGCTCCTATCACATGTTCTGATCAAATTCATCTTGGATTCAACTCGCCGACCATCTCACCCGCATCATCGTTAACTTCTCTATGTCCCCCACACAATCTAATTGTGATCTGATCCCTGGATTGGAGCAATTCATCTATCCGAATCCTCCATTTTTTCAGGATTTGAATCATCCATTTTCACCCCTTTATTCAGTGTTTTCATGCAATAAGTTGTCCCCGAAGCTCTGCCTCCAAGATTAGTCTCCATTGCAAGTGTCAACAGCTTTAGATATGGGAGATTCGTGCTGATTTGAGGTTCATAGGAGATATCTGGAGCTTTTAGGTTCACAGCTTGCAGTTTGAGGTACAACGCGGAACATCTAGAGCAACATTTTGGGTCTAATTTGAGGAGAATCAGTGCGGAATAGAGGGAGATCCATGCGATCCAAGTTCAGGGAGGAGTCACCATTGTTGAGTTCATCCAGAAGACCCCAGGTCCATCAGATCAAGAGCTCCACACTAGATCTGATCCAGACCATTGATTTTGCCTATTCGGTTGTTGATTGAAGATCTAGTTTTGATCGAAGCCATTCATTCACGAGCCATCTCTACCATTGCATTAGAGCGGTAGCGCATCAGAGCCGCTAAAAGCTCCACGTCATTTAAGGATACAATAGCATCAACGCCCATGCCTTTATTTCAATTTCAAATAAGTCCATGTGTGGACATGTGTCTGTACTTTATTCTTTGAACATTTGCACCTTTATCATTAACATTTTTTTATTGCATTTAAGTCCCGTTTGAACTACGTCATGTGTTTGGCACGTGAGTTGTATAATAAAATCTTTCTATTTCTGTGTTATTATTTGGAGCTTTAAACTATTGAATTTACATTCTACTCCATACCAGCGCACATCATGTGCTTGTGCACGAGCTTTCTTGGGTTTTTTGCATATATTTGCCTGTGACTTATTTATTTTTTATTATTTAGTCTGCCAAACTAAAATATTTGCATTTAAGTCCCTATGAGTCTACATTTAAATTGCATAGTAAACATCAAACAAAAAATATAAAAAACACATTGAAAAATTACACAAAAAATTATATAAGTTCCTTTGCATCCATCTTGCATCCACAACTTGCATTTAGCATTTCATTTTTTATTATTTATAAAAATTCAAAAACTCTTTAAAAATTCAATGTTTGCATGTGAAAATCAATAAAACAATATAAAAATTTCTTGAAAATTTCTAATAAATTATGTTTTTTTTATTTGAAGTTATTTTAATTGTTGTGCAATTTTGACATTTTTATTCCTGGAGAAAACCATAAAAATCATAAAAATATTAAAAACATTAAAAAAATCATAAAAACCTTTCTAAAAATCCAAAAAAAACATAAAATAGCTCTCTGGAAACATAAAATTTATCTTTCACTCTATATATATTACATATATTTTTGACCTTATTTGTTATTTTAAAAATCCAAAAACATCCATTTTATTTTATGTTTATTTTATTCTTTTTTTATTTATTTAAATCTTTAAAAATTGTAGAAAAATCTAGAAAAAATTATAAAAGCATTAAAAATATCAAAACCCCAATAATAATTGTAATTTAACTTTCTAGCTATTTTTGTTACAATTGAAAAATACAAAAAGAGTGGTTGAGTGTGCACGATTTAATTTTTCTTTAATTATTCCATTTTTTAAAAATAAAAAATTTGCAAAATTAAAAAATAATAATAAAACAGAAGAAAATTATATATACAAGATCTATAATCACTTTATTATTTCCATTTATTTTTTTGCTCTTATATTTATAATGGTGTCTCTTACACATTCTTCTGTTTCCTCTTTCTTACAAGAGCCTTATGAGTGAGGGCGATATTTTTAGGAGCGCAAGTGTACCCAAGTGAAGCGGCGGCGGCTTGATTCTTCACCAAGCCACAGGAGAGCGTAGGAGGAGGAGGAGAAGATTTGGAGGAGACTAATCATTTGGAGCACTTTGCATAGATAGTTATTGATTAACTCTAGCAATTTATTTATTTAAAAGTCTTGTAAAAGGACATTATATACCTTGTGTATGGGGTATGTTACGCCACGTGCCAGTGCACTCGGGGGGCTTTGTTAGTTTTGTTTTCTTTGATTTTTTTATATTTGTTTCACATGTTTTAATGTGCTTGAGCCTCTAGTGATATGCTTTATTAACTTGCTTGAGCCAGGTAATCAGTTAGGTCCAAAGCCATAAACAAGAATTTATGTACCTATATAGTAGAGTGTAATTTGGACTTAGTCAAATTAATTCATTATTGCCATTTAATAGATGTTATTTCTAGGACGGTTCCCATGAATTGTATAGGTTAGTTTATTTTTTGTATTGAAATTCTGTGTAGACCAACCTACATGTAGAGTGATGTCAACAAGGTGTACATCACTTATCTCCTGCATGCATCTTTGAATTTCATCATGCATTGGCATTTCTGACTTCCTCCCTTGTTTTCAACATAATCTAAAAAGGAAATTGGAAATTTGGTAGTCAAAAAATCCAAAAAATGACAAATTTATAAAACCAAAATTGCTAAATAAAACTTGACCCTAAAACTAAATGTAAAGGACAATCATCATTATTTTGGGGAGAGTAACCTCCTCATTGTTTGAAATTTCTTGCAGAGTGAGTGAGGGACAAACATTAGGATAGAGCCAAGCTCTGATTTTTCTTTTAGACTATTGATTCTACAAAAACTACTAGCTACTTCTCAGTGAGGGAGCGCATGTATCTATATTACGGTTCGTACATCCATTAGGTGAGTGGATGGTTTAAAGGTCATTGTGTAAGGCATCATCCTTAAGTAACACAGATGACCATTTTACAGTCCGTAGTTATACCATACTGCTTGAAAGTGGAAGAAACTAGCCATAAGAATTCAAGCCAGTCTTTCGGAAAATACTGACACATAACAGCTCTCAAACTTTTGTACAAGATTGAATTTATCAAAAATTAAAATTGAGAAGATAAAAGACCGAACACTTACGGTCTCCACTTGTGTTCCATTGGTGAATTGGGGGTTTTCATTTTGTTTGATTGCTAGTGCTTGAGATCCTTCCGCATTAATCATGCATTTTTTCTCATTCTCTTTTTGTTTGACCTTCGTGTTCTCGCATCTCGCCTCTTCATATCAAAGATGTCGGATTGGATCATTTCTAGTCTGGACTTTGCGAACTCATTCTACACTCCAAATGGATCGTCTTCTACTCGGGGAGACTCGCGTCTCCAATATTCCTCTTTCTCCACTTCACCCTTCACCTCATCAATCAATTCATTGTTAAAGATGAACTCTAATCTTAAACTATCATTTGGAACTCCATCATTCCGGAAGATGAATCATGTGTAGTTTGCACTTGTAGAAACCGACACAGTGCACTTCATGCTACCTAAGGGAAATGGTTCCATGGTTGAGCAAACCGAGATTAATAATACAATGTTAGACTTCATTCAATCCATTTAGGCTCAGTTGACAGAATAGGCTGACTTTCAATCTGCATTGAGAGATATGATTCTCGAGCTGTGGCAAGACAGGAGAATGGAGGATAGGAACCATGGAGGAGGTGGGAATGGGGGAGAGGAGCCTGTAGAGCCAGTGTCTAAGCTCTCACTTAGAGAATCCTATAATCCAGGAGCAGGACAGATAAATACATGGATTCAGGTTCTTGCGATTCATGGGCATTTTAAGCCTAATCCCACTACTTTTCCATTAATCCCCCATATTCACAAAAATATCAATGAAGACCCTTATGTACATCTCCAACAACTTGATTGCATCTGCAACACAGTCCACTACCCTAACATCCCATTAAAGGTAGTGAAGATGACTATGTTTCTTTCAGTTTGATGGACAAGGCCCTATATTGGGTAAATCACATAGGAAAAGTTGTCACTACATGGGAAGAGTTGGGGTCTGCTTCTCTAAGCAAATACTACCCACTTGGATGCCTTAATCAAATGCGATCATTGATAGCAAACTTCTCTCAAATTTCCCATGAGCCTATTCACGAGGATGGGAAAGATCCATGATTTAATGGAGAAGTGCCCCCATCAAGATATTCCAAAGACAAGCTTGGTGTAGAACTTCTTTGGGGGTTTGAGTCAAGAAAACTAGAAGCTGGTAGATGCTGCTTGTGATGGTAGTCACTTCAACAAGGACAAGGATGTCCTATGCCAGATTTTTGAAGAGATGGTAGAGAGCTATGCAACTCTTTCTTCTTCACATGCATTCTAGAAACATCAAGTCACTTCTCCTGCAGCACCCCACAAAGCTGTCAACATGAAGACATCACATGAAGTGGATAGGGTAGACAGTTCTTATTTGACCATTATTGGAAATCACCTATCCAAAGCTGACATTATTTTGAAACGGTCCAAGGAGCATGAGAAGCTCTAAGTAATAGAATAGAAGACAAAGAACCTGGATAAGTTGGATGACATGACAAAGCATCTGGAGCTACTTGTGAGTACGATCAGCGCATGCCAGAGTGCGAGTGCAACGGCCGACACTTCTGCTCGTGAGCAGACTTTTCCACTTCTACCCAGCAGAGACCGGAGGACCATCCACATTTGAGCATGTTTATTACATGCAGACTCATGACCAGGTCCTACAGCATTCACAGTTGATTGTATTGTACCAGTAGGAGGGCACATGCATTCCTAAACAGTAATTTCCACCTAGCTATTACTCTAGAGGTAACTAGTATTGAGTTGACTGAGAGTGCAACCAACCCCATTCATCAGGGCAAGGTTAGTTGGGTTCCAAACAAGGTCAGAGACTCGCCCACCAGTTTCAGGGAGGCAGATAGCAGCAGTACTAGCACCAGTAGTTCCAGCCTAACTTTCAGTCTCTACCTCACTTTCAGAACTGGAGACATGGCTAGCAGTAGATGCATCCAACACACACTTACCAACATTATCACCAGCAGTAGTCTACATTATACATACATTATTCACATCCTCTTCCTCCTTATTACCAGGAGTATGGATACCGACAACGTCCTCACTACCAGTCACAGTGACAACATGTCGTTGAGCATTCTGAGGCACCTTCGGTGAATCCAGCACTCGATCAGTTAGCACTATTGATGAAGAATACGAATGATCTTACTCAGAGTCTTGATGACCTAACCACTAACAAGACATTGATCCCAACACAACTTGAAGCCAATCCCAACAACTTCATAAACAAGGAGCATGTAACCCATGATCCATCCACACCCAAAAAAGGTATGGCCCTTATTTTACATGTTTATCTGATGCCATTCGTCCCAAGAGCAGTAGGAGATTGCAGCCGCCTTCACAACCATGGGATTGGGAGATCAAGATAGTAAGAGAGCTTCACCTCCACACCATCTTCTTCACCATCATTGTAGAGAATCAGTGTAGTAGCACCCGAGCATGGAGTTTCACCATCTTCTTCTTCACCGCCACCACCTTCACCTTCACCAGCCAGATGTAGTTCATCGTCAACAAAGAGGGATTACTCATAAATCGTGGATTCTTCTTCTACACCAGCTGCAACAACACGTCATGTTTTTTATTTTGTTTCTTCTACCCCTTTTTTTTGATAACACTATACAGACTTATTATGTTGTCCATATTTACATATGGATTCTATTTTGAATAATTGAAACGAACATTTGAATATTTCTTTTGTTTCTATGCCATTTCCTTCTATACTAAATAAAACCAAAAAAATTAAAAAAATTAAAAACAGTCCTATGTGATCCTGGAGTTGGAGAGATCTTACAGAACATTTTTTCCAGAGATGCCACTCCTTAAGGCCATGGATTACATGCCAGCAATGAAAAAGGAAATGAAAGAAGCATGTATTCAAAAGAGTCAAACAAAGTAGAATAGATGAAAGAAGATAGAGAAACATATCTTGACCATGGCCACAACTCATGCCATCAGCAACCTCCCGTCCAAAAAGAAATAAAAGGGAGCACCTGACATCTGTTGCCATATATTTGATCAATAATTTGATCGCACTCTTCTCGATAATAGTTCCTCTATTAATCTCATGTCATCCTCTCTACTCACGGAGTTTCGGTTAGTAAGTCCTAGATCAAACAAGATGATCCTTCAGTTTGCTGATCGATTGATGAAGAGATCAAGGGGCATAGTAGAGGACGTTATTGTAACGGTGTAGGGAATGAGAGTCCCTGTTGATTTTGTTGCCATGGATATCGACAAACATGCACCATTACTCAATACCCTGATCACACTAGGTTGGTCGTTCCTTCAAATGGCTGAAGCAATAGTTAATTAAGGTACTAGAGAGATCATCTTTCAATCTCAGAGTGACCAGGTGAAAATTGAGACAATCCCTAATCCTAGGCCTTCACCGCCACTAGCAACAACATATGAGAGAGAGCCAGTTATACCAGATCCATAGTACTGTGATTTTCTTGCCGAATTTAGAGAGAGAGAGATATTTTCACTGATTTCATGGACCTAGGAGTTCCTTTCAAAAAAGGACCTTCTGAAAACCACAATCGATATTAGTTCCCTTGTCGATCCTACTGAGTTGCTTGTTGATTGGTAATTTGAGTTGATTTTTAAGGATTAGTTCTGAGAGATTGGAGGTACATTCTGATATTTTGTTAACACGTCAATTTGAGGTTATTGTTTACTAGGGTTTTTTGTGGGTCCAAAATATGTCTCACATAGGGCGGAGATGCAGTCGTTGTGGCGACCTACTGTAAACCCTAATTAATCAAAAATTAACCCACAATGATAATTAAGCAATAAAAAGCAATGTGGAGTTAAAATTTATATTGTTTAACTCTACAAAATGTGTGTATAGTGCAAGTATGTATAGTGTCGAACACAGGGAGCAAACGACTACATTGGGCAAGTAAATGCAAAAATGGTGATTGTGAAATTATTTGTCTATATTTTTTATGGGGTTTTAATTTTTAATTTTTTTATTTTATATTTGATTTTATATTTTTTGTATTTTAAATTTTAATTCTTCCATTTTTATTTCTTCTTTTTATTTTTTATATATTTTTATATTTTCCTTTTCTTTTATTGTAAATATAAGCTATATATGTGATATATATACAATTTAGGCTACAATAATATAAATACCATTAAAAATAATCAAAATAAGGAAAATAAAATATTTTTTGGTTTTAAATTATTTTTTACTATTTTGTGATTTTTAGGATATTTTTAATTTTTATATATTTTTAAAGTAAAAAAATACCCTAAAATAGTGAATAATAAAATACCCAGAAATTAAAATGGAGATTATAAATAGAATCAAATTTTCACCAAATTAATTTTAAAATAAAGATAATGATATAAAGAAAATTCTGAGATAGAAACTATATTTTCAAGATTTTTTATATTTTTATGAATATTTTAGGTATTTTTCAATTTTTCTGAGTTTGCATTTGTATTTTTTAAGTATTTTTGGTCTAATGGTTAGAAATGAATAAATAAATAAATAAATTTGAGAATTTATCAAAATGGTTCTAAAAATTTTATTTATTTTCTATTGCAAATAGGGGTAAAAAGATGTGTTTTTATTTTTAATAAATAACAAAAAAATATCTAAATTGCAAAATAAAAATAGATCGTGGATTTGTGTGCAATCAGGAAGCTACATCTTTTTTTTTGAGATTTCTTTGAGTTTAATTGCTTTTTAGAATAAATACAAGAAATAATGAGAAAATGCAATACTTATAGGGGTATTAATGAAAATATCAGAAAACCATGGGACATATATGCAATTTCTCCAAAGAGGACTAAATGGAAATACACTAAGCTGCAGAAGTCCCCTCGCAAAATTTGCCAACACCTCACGCGTGCAGGCACGTGAGGTGATGTGGTCACGGACCCACATGCAAATATGTAGTAGTTTGGGGATCTACTTGTAAATATTACAAAATAATAATAACGCCTAGAAATGTTTGAAGTCTAAATAATAAATACATAAAATGGCTGGGGTTAAATGCAAAATACCCCAGCAAAGGCATAGGTCGACTAGTCTAGTTTCGCCACTAATGCCACGTGTCGCGTCCAGATGTGACGATGGCGGTTCGCACGCGAATGGTGGCGATTAGATTTCCCCATGGATCTGATGGTGTGGAGCGGAGACAATCTATCGGTGCTCAGGTGATCTGGCAGCTGCACTTGATCCAACGGCGATCGACAAGGCTGGAAGAACTCTGGATGAACTCGCCTAAGGCAAGCTTGGATCTAGTGCTACGCACTCCTTCTGGCTACTACAACCTTGTCGACGGTCTCTCCTTGATCTTGAAGTGGTCCTGCAGTTGTGGAGCTCCACAAAATGGCTGGGCACCGTCATAAGTGGTCCGGCAGCGCATGACACCTGGGGCTCTCTCCTGAACCTTAAAAGGCCCTGCAAATGTGTCTTTTCTTGTTGTGACCTATACGAGAGCGGTTAGCGTAAAACACAGAGCTCAAAAGATCTCCTAGCAGTGGAGTGGGGATTCACGACGACAACTTTGGCGGGTGGCGGAGAGGAGCATCGAGATCCTACTCCAGAGAGGAGCAGGTTGAATGAGAGGTGGGGGAGTGTGAAGAAGCATTAGTGGAAGAAATGAGGTGGTCTATAGTGGTCGACCAAGGGTGGAGACAGAGGTATGGGGTCCACCGGAGACAAAGGGATGGGCTCTGCTGGAGACGAAGGTCTGACGAACCTCAAAGGTAGAGATTTAACATCTAAACACGCGATCAAACACTAAATAAAGTACGAGAAACAACCTAAGGCTAAGCTATGCTAAGAAAATGCAATAAAAACACAACTCACTGGCCTAAACCAAGAAGAAGAACCTTGACGCAGGCATGCGGTGGAGATGGGGTGGAAGCACCTGAAACTTCGCCTGGAGCTGCTCCGCCTAGCTAGAGGAGGTCTTGTCACGTCCTCCTTTCCTGAGCGCGAGAATGGAGGGCAAACATAGGTCAAAAAGTGTTCAAAAATCGGAGGAAAGAGGCAGGCATGGTTTCAGATAGTTGACCGAGCGGGTGGAAGAATCGAGGTGTAGCTGGCGAATGAATGATCCATTCCTCGAGCAAAGATGCTGGTGTGTAAGAGGGATCTTCGAGGAAGAAAAGGCATGAAGGGTGCGAGGAGAAACGGTGCAAGATCTGGCCAAAAAAAGATCAAGACGAGGACTACTTGCTATGTCTGACACGCTACAGGACGTAGGCTAGTCAGTTGACCGAGGTCAACTGACCGGGCCTCTTAGTTGGTCCACGTGGACCAACTAGGAAAAACGTCCTAAAAATATTTTAAAAAATCGATAAAAAGTACGAGATGATTTTATTATATTTAGCTTATAAAATAAAAATGTTTATTATTTTTTAAGTATTTTATTATAATTTTTTTATTTTTTTACAGTTATAGACTTTCAAGTTACTTTTTAAGGGTTATATATAGGTATATTTATCTATGTATTTATGTCTTTTATTTTTATTTTGTATTTTTAATTTTATTAATTTAGTTTATTAATTTATTTATTTATAACTTATTTTTAGATACATAAATATATTTTTATTATATTTTTTTATGTAATATATACACTTAATTAAATAGGTATATTAGTTATATAAATATAGATATAGGTATTTTACCTATGCATTTTCAATACATATTTTATTTTAGTGATTTCTTTATTGTTTTAGTTTAGTTTTCATATGTATCTACATTACAAAAAATATTTACTAAATTATAAAAATATAAATTTATCAAAAAATAATATAGAATAAATAAAATGAATATTTTAATTGGGGTATATTATACAATAGGGGTCCAAAACCTAACTTTCACACCTTAACTCAGAAAAATATGAAACCACCTTCATTAAATAGCTTATTAAAAGTAAATATAATAAAAGTGTGATTTTGATTTATTTTGAGTTTTTAATTGAGAGATATGGGTCTGGGAAGTTGGGATTTTAGAAACTTAAAATAAGTATAACTTTTTTCTCTATATATAATTTTTATATGAAATTAGTTTTATATAATTCTATATTTTATTATCTAAAAGTTTCATGTACAAAGTTTCTTTATTTGATGTATAAAAGGCGGAAAATAAAATAGGTCCCAAAAATGAATAATAAATGAATAAATAAAATGGATTTTTATTGTATTTTGGACCATTATCTCCCCCTACTTTATTCCTTATCAACCTAGTCATCAAGATGCCTAGGTCTCGAGGTTCAAGATCATAAAATATATTTAATATTTTTTCTTTTCTTTTCTCTTACAACAATGCATTAATTAAGGGTATTTACACACATTCACTAGGGTTTTTTAAGGATAAAATGATAGAATAAAGGTGATGAAATGGAGATTCATCACTCCCGTTGAGATATTTGAGCCACTTTCTGAATTTTCTGAGATATGCATTGATGAGAGACCTTTCTGGGATTATTGATGTGGTATCTGAGCCTTATGTTGGTGAGACTATAGAGATTTCTGAATATCCTGATGAAATGTTCCTTTCTAAGCAGAGATCATTCATTTTAGATCTTTCTGAGGTTCTATTTACTTAGCCAATGATTGCCATGGTGGATAGTTCATAAAGTACATATCATATACCATCTACCATTGCAGTTACAGAGTTTGTCACAGAGCCGATTCAGACCCCACCTGAGCTCAAGGCTTTACCATCAACGTTGAAGTAAACCTTCCTTGGAAGTCCCCCTAAATGTTTCCGGTATACTCAGGTTGCAGTCGAATGATGAACAAGAATCTCGTGTGCTAGATGTTCTTGAGAGAAACCACAAGGCCATTGGATGGAATATTTCAAATTTGCATGAGATTAGTCCAGATTTGTTCTCGCATCATATCTACTTATAGGATGATTATAAACCCTGCTGTGAGTGCTAGTGTTGTCTCAATCTGAATCTAAGGGAGGTTGTCATGAAAGAGATCAGGAAATGGTGTGATGTTGGCTTTATTTATCCCATTTTGGATTCCAAGTGGGTCAGTCGTTTGCATTATCCCCAAAAAAATCTGAGATTACTATCATAAAGAATGACCATGGTGAGGAGATTCCGACCCGTGTACCTACTTCATGGCGTGCTTGTATGCTAAGTAAAAGTGGGTGAAAAAGAATAGAGAGTACAAGTCAATCAACCCCCTATACTTACGATCAAGTCATCGTAAGTATAACGGAAGAGCAAAAACGAGGTGACTGAGTAAAAAGAATATACAACAAAAGATCAAAAGGAATAAAGAATACGAAATCATCGAAATCATCGGTCCCCCCTATACTTAGGATAAGACATCCTAAGTATAGAAAAGAGTGTAGCCAAAAATCCGAGACCAGTGATTTGTGAAAAAGAAAGGATATAAAAAAGAATCAGAATAAAATATAAAACGTCAATCAACGAACAATCTGTCCTCCCTATACTTAGGATATGGTATCCTAAGCATAGAAGACGAGCAAAAATGGGGACGATTGTGGTCTACGAAGAATATACAAGTGTTGTGTATCTCCAGAAATCGAATGGCTCAAAAGCACTTGCACAGGATGAGATGAAGTGAAAGAATGATCTTGATTCTTGTACAAAATAGATAACTTCAATACATGCCAGATGATCAGGAGTCTCTACGAAGTGCTTCAGCATCTGCCCATTGACCACGAACGGTTCTGCACCAAGTGAGACATCTGATATTGCTATACTTCCATTGTCATGCACCGTTCTGACTATGTAAGGTCCTTCCCACTTGCTTTTTAATTTGCCATGAAAAATTCTCAATCTTGCATTGAACAACCAGACTTTCTGCCCTGGGACAAAGATCTTGTGCCGAATATGTCTGTCATGCCATTTCTTCACTTTGTCCTTATAAATGAGAGTATTCTCATATGCTTGATTTCGAATCTCTACCAGCTAATTCAGATATATCTTTCTCTTGGCTCCTGCTTTCTGTGTATCCAGTAAAATTTCTCGAATAGCCCATTCAAATTTGTGCATGATCTCTACGGGCAAATGACAATGCTTTCCATGAACCAATCTAAATGGTGAAGTACCTAAGGGAGTTTTGTACACAGTACGATATGATCAAAGAACCTGATCTAGAAGCTGTGACCAGTTCTTCCTGTCCGATCGTACTAATTTCTGGAGAATTGATTTCACCACCCTATTTGAAACTTCAGCCATGTTGTTCATCTATGGGTGGTAAGGAGAAGCTACTCTGTGATCAATTCTGTATTGCTTCACTAGCTTTTTGACCTCCTTATTAATGAAATGTCTACCCCCATCTGAAATAAGAACACGTGGGATCCTGAACCATGAAACAATGTGTTCCCTTAGCAACTTGCAAACTATCTTACTGTATGCAGTTCGTGCGGGTATAGCCTCCACCCATCTACTAACATAATCTACAGCGAGAAGAATGTACTCAAAGCCGTTGCTGGAAGGGAATGGTCCCATGAAATCTGTGCCCCATGCGTCAAAGATCTCGCAAATATTAACGGGTCGCATCGGCATTGCATCTCTAGCACTGACTGTCCCTACTACTCTCTGACAATCTGGACTCTTCACAAATGTGCAGGCATCTCTAGTAAGAATTGGCCACCATAATCCGCTCTGAAGTACCTTTTGCGTTGTCCTCTTCCCTGAGTGATGTCCCCCTGCCTTTAAAGAATGACACAAAGTGAGGACACTATTATATTCCTCCTGATGAATACAACACCTGTAAACACAATCCAGTCCTTCATGAAAAAGAATCGGATCCTCTCAGTGGTAGTATCATGCCTCAGAAACTAATTTATCAACTCGATTCTTTGGACAAACTTGAGGACTTTTCTGTGTGACCAGAAAATTCACTATATCTGCATACCATGGAAGTTCGATAACTGCAAAGATGCTCTCGTCAGGAAAACTTTCTGCAATCTCTGGCATGTACTCATCTGAAGGTTGATCTGTCTATAATCGGGAGAGGTGATCAGCTACCACATTCTTTACCCCAGGTTTATTTTTAATGTCCAAATCGAATTCCTGAAGTAATAGGATTCATCTAAGAAGGCGTGCCTTAGCATCACTCTTTTCCATCAGAAACTGGATAGCTGAATGATCTGTGT
The DNA here is from genome assembly GCA_037367405.1 of Ottelia alismoides. Lineage (NCBI taxonomy): Eukaryota > Viridiplantae > Streptophyta > Magnoliopsida > Alismatales > Hydrocharitaceae > Ottelia > Ottelia alismoides. The sequence goes on along the minus strand of JAZKJV010002336.1, from coordinate 213,392 downwards.
ATATTGTGATTATCGAGCCAAGAAGATAGGATCGGAATTTATCTAGAGCGAATACCACTGCCAACATCTCCTTTTCTGTTACTGTGTAATTACGTTGAGCATTGTCTAAGGTTCTGCTGGCATAGTGGATGGCAATGGGAAGTCCATTCCTCCTCTATCCTAATACAACCCCAACCGCAAAATCTAAAGCATCTGTCATGATCTCGAAGGGTAGAGACCAATCAGGCGGTTGTAGGACAGGAGCACTGATAATATTTTCTTTCAATGTGAGGACGGCATTAAGAAATTAAGAACTCGATGTCTTTGCCTAATAATTCAGTTAACGGTCGGGCAATCTTGGAGAAGTCTTGGATAAACCATCGGTAAAAGCTGACATGCCCCAGAAATGACCGTAATTGTTTGATGTTGGATGGTGGTTCGAGGCGCTTGATGACATCCACCTTTGTAGGGTCAACCTCCATGCCTCGCTGGGAGATGACGTGCCCCAACACGATCCCGTGTGTAACCATAAAATGGCTCTTTTCCCAGGACAGAACGAGATCTACCTCACAACACTTCCGAAGAACCTGGTCTATGTACGCTAAACAATCGTTGAAGGACTCACCATAGAACGAAAAATCATCCATAAAAACCTCTAGAAAATCACCAACCATGTCTGCAAAAATAGCAAGAATACACCTTTGGAAAGTAGCAGGAGCGTTGCACAATCCAAAGGGCATCCATCTAAAGGCATACGTGTCGAACGGACATGTGAAGGTGGTTTTCTCCTGGTCTTCAGAGGCAATTGTTACCTGGTTGTATCTGGAATAACCGTCAGGGAAACAGAAGTACTCCTTTCCTGCCAACCGTTCTATGACCTGGTCTATAAAAGGTAAAGGGAAGTGGTCCTTCTTCATCGCGGCATTCAATTTTCTTTAATCAACGCACACCTGCCATGACGTGGTTACTCTCTTTGGAATATCCTCTCCACTCTCATTCTTAATCTTCTGAATTCCAGACTTCTTGGGGACAACATGTAATGGGCTGACCCATTCAGAGTTGGAGATGGGATAAATAAAGTCTGCATCGCACCATTTCGTAATCTCTTTCTTAACAACTTCTCGTAAAACCGGATTCAGCCTATGCTGAAACTCTCTGGAGGGTTTGATGTCATGATCGAGATATATATGATGAGAACCCAAAGCAGGATTAATCCTTCGGAGATCAGATACAGTCCACCCAATAGCCTTGCGGTTTCTTTCTATAACCTCCACCAAACGAGATTCTTGTTTGTCGGTCAAAGATGAACTGATAATGACCGGAAACTGTAGATGTGGACCCACAAGGAAGGCATATTTCATATTTGGAGGAAAAGTCTTTAGTTCTGGTAAGGTAGATTATGGATCTATTGAAACCTCATTCATCTGTATATTGGGATCTGTATCGGTTGTGAATTTGTCTGAGATTTGGTTATCCACCATATCAATGTGCTCTAGAATCGGACTACAGAAGATGTTCAAAACATCATCCGACTCACTACTATGCTCATTCTTAGACTTATCAGAGGAAAAACTCAGCTAAATGAAATTTGGTCTCTAGATCATCTGAAGTGGAGGAATTGTGTAAAATCTCTAAATCTGAATGGTCTGCAATAAACTCCTCAGAAGTCTGATCCCTTTGCTTCTCATCATCCAGACTAAAATATAAAGTACCTTTTGAAGAATCGCCCACTGTAGTCTCGGACCCATCCTCTGTTAAACACTCTTGGGTCTATACTTGATATCTTTCGAGGTCGTTAAGACGGACCTCATCCATGTAATCGCAGGTGGCTAAAGAACTCAAAAAATCAGAAGATGCATCACTAGATGTGTTGGATTCTCTCGCCATCTCTATATGTATCTTCTCTCCCTCGGCGCGAAAAGATACCTTCCTTGTATCATAATCGAAGAGATCCTTTGTAGTCTCTAAGAAAGGCCTTCCAAGAATGATTGGGGTAAGGTGTAACTGTATTGGGAAATCCATGTCCTGGACCGTAAAGTCCACTGGGAATTGCAGACCCTGCACGGTTATTATAATGTTCCTTAATATACCCTTAGGTCTCTTTACGGATCTATCGGCAAACTGAAGGATCACGCGAGATTTGTAAAGAGGACCTAACTTGAGCTTATTGAGTAAAGAAGAGGGTATCAAATTGATCGAGGAACCGTTATATGAAAGAGTGCGATCGAATTCGGCATTTGCGATCTCGCATCTGACATAATGTGCACATGAGTCCTTCTTCTTCTTTGGTAACTTATTCTGAATAGCACAAGATGTAGCCTTAGTCAAAACTTGTTTCTCTGTACGGGATCTCTTTTTCCTATGCGTGGTGCATCGGGTTTTCAATTGATTCTTAAGAGTAGGAAATGATCTAAGGCATTATGAAGAGGGATCTTCAAAAAGATGTGATCTTTAAGTAAATGCTCGGTATCTGAAGTCACAACATTCTTTTTCTTATTTTTCTTTCCTTTTCCAAACAGAGCATCGAGAAAAGGAACAATGTCGGGAATCAGAAAATCAGAATTTTTATTGATATTAGAATCAAGTTGTACATAGAGAGTTTCAGAATTATGTACAAAACTCTCTAAAACAGGGGAAGATATGTTTTTGTCGGGAGTATCTGCATGGTCTAGCGTGATGTCATCATCTGATTTGCCAGTGTCCATGTCAACTGTATCAGCATTGCTCCCTTCTCTTGGATCTTCAAGGTGGTCCTCATCATTGTGTTGGTTCTCCTCCTCAGCATCAGAATCTTATTGCTCATGCATTTGCTCCTGCTCCTCTAGTGCCCTCTCCTCTACTCCAGCAGGTACTCGTGGTGATCTACTGCTCCTGAGATGAATGAAGTTAGATAAAAATTCAGGAAAAGAGATCGTACATGTAGTGTCTACCTGATCTGGATGCCTCCTGTTGTTGTTCGGGTTCATCTGAGGCTGGGCTGGAAGAGTGGTCTTCAGTGCAGTTAACTCATCCAGACAACGGTTAACCTGCTCCATCTCGGTCTTGTGTGCAATTAGGAGCGTACTTAGCATATCCATGATCTGATTTAGTGCCTGGGCCTGTGAGTTCATTTCAGATTCGGTGTGGTGGCCCTGGCTTGCTCCTCTCTCATGCCTTGGTGTGTATTGTTGAGAGGTGGAAGGCTGGGAGAATCTCTGCGGTGTGGAGGAAGATTGTTGCGGCTGCTGATAAAAATATGTCTGTGAATGGTGAGCAGGATACTGGTATGATTGTGGTCTCTGATAAACACTCTGGTGAGACTGCTGCTGCGTGAAATTCTGCCGATGCTGGAAATGTGGACGTCCATGTTGCGGTTGACTGTATGGCTGCTGTTGATGATGCAGTATACTCGGTTGCTGAATCGGAGTATACCAAATCCCGTTAATCTCGAGAGTGGCTTGCGGCTCAACCTCCATATCTACATCGCTGGTGATCTGGCCGAGATTAGCATGAGACTGATCCTCATGCCAATCAATCTATGGAGTCTCTGGCTCGCTCTGTACGTAGTGAATCTGACGGGTGGGTGGAGCGGGTAAGATCCTCCGTGTAGGATGTGCGGTCGAAGAAGATTGGATCTGTTGATACTGAAGCTGAAGCTCTGAAACCTTCTTCGAAAGATAACTCAACTGCTGAGGTAGAGATGAGAGTTTCTCCAACTCTCGCAGCGGCTGTAAATCCTGGACTTGTTTCTGAATCACATCCACCAACGTTAATTTCTCTCTAATGAATCCCATGTTGGTCTTTGATTCAGATTATGAGATGTTAGCCACCTTATGATGCTCTCGGTGATGTGGTGGCTGATGGGCTTTCTGAAATGCCCGAGTAGAGTCAACGGCTCTCGAGTTCTCAGCCATCCCTTCGAAGATGGCCCAGACTGACTCGACATCCTTGTTCAAATAGCTGCCGCCACATGCGACACTCACTAGCCCTTGGATGTTCCGCTGGAGTCCTCCAAAGTAATTTTGAACTAGCACCTTCATTGGTATCTCATGATGTGGGCATCTCCCCGTAAGGTCTTTAAATCTATCCCATACCTCATGGAAAGACTCATGTGGAAGCTGCGTGAAATTGGATATCTGACTCATCATCATGTTCATCCTCCCTAGAGGAAAATATTTACGCAGGAATGTGGACTTCAGATTGTCCCATGTAGAAATTTCCCTTCCCAGATGACTCATCTAGTAAAGCGCCTTATCGGCTAAGGCGAAGGAAAATGGTTTGAGGCGGACAACCTCTTGTGTAACTCCTGGATAGCTAGTCATATCACATATCATCTCGAATTGCTGTAGAAAGGTAAAAGGCTCCTCTGTGGCATTCCTGTAGAACTTGGGAAGTAAAGAAATGAAGGATGGCCTCAATTCGTATGACCCTTGATTCGACGGTAGCCGAATACAATGATGGAGCGTTCTTGCGCCTGGGTCATACTCTTCCCGTAAAGTAGCAGGAACCACTGTAGGCGGTAACTGGTTCTCGGCCCCTACTCGTAGCGCGGCTATCTCAGCCCGCAACTCATTCTGAGTTCTGAATTGTTCTCGAATTTGGATGTTCATATGGTGGAGAGTGTCGAGAATCCCTATTGTAATATCTGCAGAATCTGGTCTTCCTTCATGTTGTTCCTCAGCTGGTGGCCTCTCATCTGCTGGTCCTTTGCGACAAGCCATCTGCTTCAGATCTTCTGTGAAAGAAAAACTCTTGTAAGAACTCAGTGAAAAATCGGCTGGAGATCTTGATGTTGTATTGAGACAAGGGTCTGTCCCAATAGTCTGGCCAGGAGGCGAGGGAGTCTGGGTCTGACTCTCCTCGAGATCAGATGGGACCAGCTTGGGAAGAGAGTCATCCCAAGCTTGTGAAGATGTACGAACGACAGTGAATGGTCGAAAGCTCACGGTGTCTGAGCAGAAAAACCGTCGAGACGTCATCTTCGATATCAAGAGAATGATCAGGAGAGCATAATTTGTGATTCAAGAGGGAGGGAAAATGCGTAAAGCTGCGGTAACTCACGCCTCGCAAGCAAACACAAAGCAAACCCCATTTTCACCAACACAACCCAATCAAGATCGTAAGAGTTCGATCTTTTATCTTGTCGGTTTCAGGGTTGTAATAAGCAAACAAGTATGTTCGATTAACGCGAGCTGATGCGAGCTGATAGGTGCCCGATATTTTCTCCAAACATTGGCCCGAGTCTTTACAGAAAATCACTTGCACTCATCCAGTATGGGAGTAAGTACGGACCGTTTTCAGCTACCCGTGTTACTTGAGGACGGAGCCTTACGCAGTGTCCTCTAAACCTCCCACTCCGCTAAGTAAACCCGGACCGTTTCTGGCTACCCGAGCGTACCCACTGAGGAACAATGATTTGGTGCATAAACTAAGTAGTATTTCACAAGAAATATGGGTTTTTGGCTCTAAACTTATGGGTCGTCTCTCACTCGCGCACTCTGAGAAGATGTACGGGGTTTACTCTCCCAAATCAGATGAATCTTTACATTTTTTAGGTCAGATTTCTTAGCAGTCCCGATTTTATTTTGGGGTTTTATAACAAACGTCTACTTTTTTATTTTCTTTTTATAAAAAACCTAAAATCATGGACCTAGGTTGCAAGTCCTGAGAATAGATACGTAAGCACAATCAGATAGAAAGAAAACACCTAAACAAGCATCTATCGAAAAAGCGGCGGAAAAATTGTCGAGGCGAGAAAATCGTGGCGGTGCCCTGATCCCCCGAATACACGGTATTCGGTGAATTAGACCTTGAAAAAATGGGTCAGGATGTCCTTAGTGGATCCCTTCTACTAGAGTTCAATACAACTTCTCTCTCTCTTTCTCTCACTTTTACAAAATTACATTAATTAATTTCTGCACTCTGCAGCTGACTCGTAAAGAAGGAATCGACCTCTACTCTTTCAACTGACTCGGCTTCCTAAGAAACTGACTGATCCTACATGCCCTGTAAAAATTAATTAACGGTGTAAAGAAGATCGAGAAATGAGTCGAGAAAAGTCGTAAGAAAAACCGAAGAAAAGCTACGAAAAACAATAAGAATAGAGAAAATAAAATCACAAAATATGTAAAAAAATCAAAATACACTAACCCCTCCGCGGCAACGGTGCCATTTTGATGCGACGTTCAGATCAGATTACAGTTTTTAGAAGAAAATGTTGTCGGTGTAGAAAAACCGCAAAGAGATCCTAGTCAATCAAACAAAGATCGGTTTTTAAGAAAAAAACCTTACACTAATTATTTAACCACGGAAGTGTGCCTGGGTCGAACACAAGGAGGCAGAATAATATATTTTGATTTTTTTTATGAAAATATATTTGTGATTATTTTATCTCTTCTTAGAGCGATCAAGGAAAAGCAACAATTTATATGGAATTTTGATTTTTAATTTTTTTATTTGATTTTATATTTTTCCAATTTTTATTTATTTTTTCAAAGTGATATTTTTCAAACAATTTACTTACTATATAATAGATGGAATATAGGTGAAATATTTGTGATACTATATAGTAGGTGAAACGGAACGGGCTACAAGCTCGAAGAACACACGAAAACAAATCAGGACGGAGTCAACATACAACAAGTCAAAACAAGATGAAAACACGTCGAAAATACACAAAAATTACTGAAAACCGTGCTAGGGTAGTTGCATAAATAAATATTCAAATATTAATTTTATATTTTATTAATTATTAAAATAATAAATAAGGGTTGTGTGAATTTTTAGGGATTTTAATAAATTAATTTACATATATTAATAAATATAGGTATAAGTTATCTAGTTCATTTTTACGTATAATTTAGGGTTTTGGATTTTATTAAAATAATAAATAAGATCTAAAAATTCTGAAATAAATTAGAGTGAAAATACAAGATCATAAAAATAATTAGAAATTATAAAATTAAAAAAAATATAAATGATGTATTCTACATAAAATAAATAGCCTAGAAATCCCGTTGTAATTTGGTCCCAAAACCGACATTTTGCAAATGGACTCCGAATTTAATGAAACCACCTCTATTAATTAGAGAATATTATTTTATGAACTTTAAAGTGAGTAGAGTGAAATTGGAGTTCGTATGAAGAAGTTATGATGTTCGAAAGTTGAGATTTTGACATTTTACAAGCTCGATTTCTTGGCACATATATAGGATAATATTTTTAACTTATTTTTATATTTTTATACACATTTTTAGAAATAATTATGAAAAGATTTTGGTGAAAAATATGTATATTAAAAATAATTCAAATTTTTTATCTATTTGATAAATAGTGAGAAGTACATGAAGTGTGTTTTACTTTATTTTTATAGTTTTCTTTCCTTATCTCCCCCTACTTATTGGTTTGTCGACCAATCCATGCTGACTTGTTCTCGGGGGTTAGGTTATAAATATACCTTGCAGTTATATTTATATTTATAAGTCATATTGTACATATATACATATCTCTAATCTGCCTTATTTTATTTTCTTTCTTCTTTATTTATTTACATGATTTTGATGCTTAAAGTGAATATTTATTCATAAATGAAGTTTGAATAAAAGATGGGAATTAATGAATATTTACATACATTTGTTAAGGATTTTAAGACAAAATGCGATAGAAATGTTAATGAATCATGGATTCATCACCTAACTTCCTCGATTTTTAACTCATTCATGCTAACTCTGAATGACCCAAAACCACCTCCACTATGTACATCTCAATAACAAGAATAAATGAAAAATACAAAAAAATCACTAACCCAAATAAGTGGACCAAAAACCCAAATCCTAGTTTCAGAATTTCCGGACTAAAAACCTCATATCTTCCTCATCCAGTGTCCGTTTTAATCCTACCCACTTTGAACTAATGTACATTCAATTTCCTTCAAAACAAGATCAAGTTCAAGTGAATGGAGCTCATATGTGAAAGTTGGGTTTTGGGCCTCTTTTGTACATTTTGTATTTTAGCTGATTTTGACCTATTATTTTATGTACATATTTAATCTATTTTAGTTTGTTTCTTTTTCATTTATCTTCTTTGATAAAAGTTTTATTAAAATGCTAAAATCCAAATCCAAATTGAGCTTGAATTCAAAGAAACAAATTGAGTCCGAGTCTTCACTAACCAACTGTACAAAATTGATCTTTTTCCTGTATTATTTTATTTCTTCATTTTCTTAATTAATAAAAATCCAAAAAAATTAGATTAGTGTGTAATTATTTATTTCTAATTTTACCATATTTTTCCAGATTTTTATCTAGTTTAAAAATGATAAAAAATTTATAAAACCTAAAGAACAAGGTATTCTATGTAAATGGGATACCCCAAAAATTCACTTTATGCAATTTTTCGATTTTGGTGTTGATGTCTTCACGAAAGCTGTAGATCTCATCAAGACGAGCAATTTTCGTGAAAAAACATTTTTGATCTGAGGCTGTTTGCTATTTGTTTTGTATTTTTTAATGGTTTTTCTTTCGGAATTTTCTAGTGCTGACACGTGGCAGCACCTGGAGCTGCCACATGTCAGCTATTTTTAAGATTTTTAATTATCATTTTTATAAAAAAATAAAAAAATAAATAAAAATGCCCCCACGCGTGCAAGGCACGTGCCACCCAGGCACGCACCAGGCACGTGCCCTGCCTCCCTTTCCCCCCTTTGTGCCGCCACGCGTCAAGACGATCGTCGTCCAATCTCAGCCGATCGGATGGCCCACAGCCATCTTCCCCACGTCACCTTTCCCAATTGGGAGCTCCAGCGTCGCCTCCCCCAAATCTCACACCGCCACCGCCTATCCCTCGCAATCTCCGCGATCTGCACCGCTGCAATCTCAATCTCTGATTCGCCGCCAATCCATCCTAGATCTCCTCTCTTCCAATCAACCCTCGTCCCCGACTGATCCTCGATCGAATCAAAGCAAGCCCCTATCATCCTTGATTTCATATCCCTCAAATTTCTCCATCTACGATCTTTGATTTCCATCTATTTAAGTGTACAACCGCCTCTAGAGAAGCTTCATCCATCCACTGCACCGTGAACAAGAACCCGATGGTGACAGCCTGTGGTTCTCAACTTCGACGAGATCCGACCCTACTCCATATTTGGGGTCGTCGCAGCTTGAGCCTCCCGTCGCTCGCCGCTTCTGGTTCGGTCGTCTGCGTTGTCGAGCCAACGTTAACAACACCGTCATCTTCATCGATACGTTTTTCCCCAACGATCTTCGGGAACCGCTTCGTCATCAACATCAGAAGCTCCAATCTCCACCACCACCAGAGTGGCACTCCCTCGAAGCCATCGCCTTGGCCGGGCTCCCCCTCGTCACTCCTCCTCTACCTTGTTCGGGCAGCTCCGCCAACCTCCGTCCCACCAACCACCAGGGGCTTCCGCCAGGCCTCAAGCCCACAGTGACAGCCGGAGCTCTGCCAAGAGCGGCCCTCCTCCACCCCTTCGCGCTGCCACGCCACCGGGGGCAGGCCCGAGACCCTCGTGCACGTGCGAGGCACGTACGTCCAAGGGGGACGTCAGCACTACGTCACCGGGGGTCACGTGCTACGCACGTAACAAGCTGGGTTATTTACAGAGACCTCCTCGGACCTCCTCTAAATTGCGCACCAGTCCTGCCGACCCAGGGGTCACGTGCTCCGCACGTGACCCGCTAGAAATTTTGCAGATAGCACCCTCCATCATTGGTAATTACAAATAGGCCCCCCTGCTTATTTTATTTATATTTATTTTATTACATCTGTACCCTTGTCTTTCCCCTATATTTCGAACCACTATATTGCCTTATTTTATTTATCCAAAAATAGCATGATGTTTTGCATTTAATTCTATACAATCCGACATATTGTCGACATTTTTGTGATCGATGGTTAATTAATAATTAATTATTTTGTGGAAATTTGTATATTTTGCCTAGTTTGTGCTCTTAAATTTGCCATTGATTAACCGTTGCTCTAAAAATTCTCGAAAAATCACATATTATAGAATTAATTGTGCTTGACATTCTTCCGAAAAAGAATCGCATTTGCATGCATACTGTAAAAATCATTTTACATATTTCAGTATTGATTTTTAATAGGTACTAAATCTCACATTTTCAAGGTTTAGGATTTTTTTAAGATCCATCATTTGGTGATAGATCTTAGATAATTTTACCCTTTGAAAATAAGTAGGTTTAGTATTTATTATAATTAAATAATGAAATTTATTTTGTTTACATTTATAAATTCATAAAAAATTCATATTGCATCCAAAAATTCCAAAAAAATTATAGTGCACTCATTTCATAATAAATTGCATCTTGGCCAAGTTTCGTATTTTTCGGACATCATTTGAGTGTAGTTGACATTTTTAGTCCCTAAAATAGGCCAGAATTGCATTTTGCATTCTCTATTGCATTAAAAACTACAAAAAAGACTGCCTAGAGAATCGGACACAAATTTTGATAGACATAATTCTAGGTTGTTCCTTTGCCTCCTTGTGTTTGACCTTGGGACTTGCCCAAGTAAAATAAACATAAAACCACACGATTAAAAATTGAATAAATATTTGTGGTTATTTTCTTGATTGATTCCGAATGCCACCTACAATGAAATGACAAATCATATTCTTATGCACGATCGAATACACATTACATTTTATTCGTTAACACAACGAATATCAGACCTGTCAATGCTCCGAGCAACTAGAGCGACTAGTCATTCCCGATCGCATATGATGCAATCTTCATGCTTTCATGATGCACTTAAAGTTTTCTTCATAACCTTCATACATCTCATATGTATTAATATGCACATCAGCGTACCCGTATATGGACCTTCGCTTGGTCACCAACCTATTGGTATGTCAAATACGCATACTCAAGCAGATAGATGCATATCTGTCTTAGGTCAAATAATGTGTGCCTCATAGTGACAGTTACGATTCAGATCTTAGTTTATCTCGACCTCATCAAGCCAACTCTCTGACTTGATTAATCCAACACTTCTGAATCTCTATTCTTATGTAGAGGACCTGAATCAAGAAGTCGGTTGAAAATCAATCTACAGAGAAAGATTGCCATCTCTTTCTTAGGTTGGAGATCTTTATTGAATATCACATGTTTGATGTCTGTTGTGTCCTCCCAACTACATGGTAGTAAATATGGCCATGGTACATAACCCTAATTATACAAAGGGACCTTAATAGCAAAGTGCATTCATATTTATTTATTCATTCATTTTTGATGGACATGATAAAATAAAAACTTTTATTGCATTAATGGGTCACCAAGGGCTTACAAGTCCAATAGTCTCCCACTAGCCCTTAGAGACATTCATGTACAATTCTCAAACTCCTATTCATTATATGCTGGTCGAAGACCTTTTGAGTCAACGGCTTGATTAGCAGATCAATAATGTTATCGGCAGAGGCAATCTTAGTGATCATGATATATGCTTCTGGATATCTCGGACGATGTGATATTTCCTCTCCACATGTTTGTTTCTTTGATGCCACCGGGGTTCCTTCGCTTGCGCTATGGCACCCATGTTTTCATAGAGAAACGGATGGGAGATTCCGACCAGGAAACTATGTCAAGTTCTAGGATGAACTTACACATTGCCTCTTTACTAGCATCCGATGCGGCTATGTATTCTATTTCAATTGTCGAATCAACCGTGGTGTCCTACTTCTTGCTTCTCCAACTCACACCACTATTGTTCAACATGAATAAAACCCTGAGGTTGACTTCATATCATCAAAATCTGATTGGAGTCCGAATTTGTGTACCTTAAGACATGGATATCAGTTTATGTCGAATCAGTTATAATGTCATGTTTCTTGCTTCTCCCACACAACAATATTGTTCAACATGAATAAGAACCCTGAGGTTGACTTCCTATCATCAAGATCTGATTGGAAGTCCGAATCTGTATACCATAAGCCTTGAAGATCATTATCTTCATAAAGCAAGATGCAGTCTTGAGTTCTTCTTAGGTACTTGAAAATGCTTTTTACTACAATCTAGCCTTTCTTGTAATTATCCATACTGAATCTTTCTAAGATTTTCTTGATATATCCTTGTTGAGATAGTCCCGATATCCTCTTTTCACTATTTCTAAACAGTTTTAGACCCAATATGTAAGAGACATCTCCGAGATCTATCATTATAAAGGTATTGGACAACCTGATCTTAATACTAGTCATCATCCATGTATTATTCCCATTAATAAGGATGTCATCTACATAAAGCACAATGAACAAGATGATAATCCCACTAAGCTTCTTGTAAACACATGGCTCATCCGGATTCTGTATGAAATCATAACTCTTTATGGTTTCATTGAATCGGATGTTCCAACTACGAGAAGCTTATTTGAGTCATTAGATAGATTAATTTAGCTTGCACACTTTTCCTTCCTCAGACATGAAGCCCTAGGACTGCTCTATATAGATATCCTCTTCTAAGTATCCATTGAGAAAAGTGGTCATGACATCCATCTGCAAGATGTCATAGTCCATATGTTCAACTATAACCAGCAATGCCCTGATGGATTTAAGCATGGCCACAAGAGAGAATGTCTCATCACAATCGATGCATTCTCTTTATGTGTAAACCTTGGCTATGAGTCGTACCTTAAAGGTCTCTACCTTCCCATCGAGCACCCTCTTTCTCTTGAAGATCTATTTGCACCCAATGAATTTTAACCCTTTAGGTGGATCTTTGAGGGTCCATACATATACCATTATTGTGCATGGAGTCTATCCCGGACTTCATTGCTAGCATCCAGCTATACATGTCATGATCACCCAAAGATTCATTGAATGAAGTTGGATCATCACTGGACTCTTTTGATACATGGAATCCGTAACTTTCAGGTTGTCTTACAACCATAGAACTCTTTCTAAGAGGTATGTGAAGGCAGTTTTAAGCGTGCGCATCATGGAAGCGTGGAGATCGGATCAAATCCGATCTAGGTCAACTAGTCATACTAGTTGTTTTGGCAGCGAAATAACAATATTTTAAAGATGAAACCACATGATATGGAAACCTTTTCCATGTTATTTTATCAAGATTACTTGAGTTTTAGGCTTATCTCTTGAAGCATCGTTGTGAATGCAATAGACTCTAAAGGAAGAGTCCTCCTGACTCATGTCCGATCTGACGAGAGTTCACTTATGGGCGCGTTGATGAGATACGTGCTCCCCACAATCCAAAGCAACAATCTAAGCAACGAACCTCCTGATTTCGTCACACAAAGTCCATCATCTACTTTACGAGCATGAAGCACCAAGTAAGATGTCGCTCCTCAAGTGATTGATTCGATAGCACGACGACAACACGATAACAACCACAGTCTCCAACAATCAAGGCAGGGGACAACCAAGACTTGGAGAGATGGTGATGGCATGTAGAGAATGAGAGAGAGAGATTATGTTGTTGAATACTTCTTCTTCTGAGAAGGCTAGGGGTATCCTCTCTTATATAACAACATGGAGTCCATGGATTACAATCCACGTGTACACAAAATTAATGGTTGAGATTAATTTATGTTGTCTTATTAACAGAAAAGATTAATTTCTTCTTTATCAAAGTTACAAAGTCTCATAGATAATAATTGAAAGTAATTTTCAATTATCATCTTAATTAAGTCAACTAATTAAGAGATAAAAGGCAAATATGAGTGCCTTCTCCCCCGTGCCTTATTGGGAGGGGACGACCTCCATGTGTCAACATAATGACCGCCACTTCCTATTAAGGAAGGTTGGTTGAAGTCTCTCTTATCCCTTAATGATGAAATAATTATCATCTTCGAACTACCTCTTAATTAGTTTAGTTAATAATTGAATAGATCACCAACTAATTCTAAACTATTTGTGGTATTTTCAATTCTACAATTGATAATAAATAAATATAAACTTACGTCCATAATTCAATGCAAATCACATTTACATTAAATTGATCAATGTGAACAAAATACACATTTAACAAATAATTATGAATCCTATTAATAATTAAATCTCTCTATGAGAATGTGGATTATATCCACATTATCCAGAATAATTGTGGATAGCGCTATCCACATTATTTTTATCCATACTAATTAAATCCAATTTAATTATCCATGATATATCTCTACACATGTAAATCACATCCACGCTATATGTGATAATTAAATCCAATTAATTATTTAAATTTCCAATACATGGATAACAATACTCATGAAACAAATCTCGAAGAATTGTGTGCCTCCTCCTCAGATACTTGGAGATAAGCTCAGGATGATTATATAGTCCATGTATAGCGACTTTGATAGTGAGATCTAATGTAATTCCAGATCTAGAAGACCACTCAAAGGTGCATAAACAACTTAGACATGATATCCCATCTTCTCATTGCATCCAAATCACATTTGGATCAATGTCCAACAATTGGATCAAGATTGGATATCTAGTCCACTGAGAGGAGTCAATAAAATCCAAAACTGTTTCATCACTTCTTCATAATGGAAGTGTCATGGTATACAATCATTTAAGATCTCATCACCTTTGAGTATTCCTAATACATGTACATCCTGCATACTGGAAGACCGTGATTAAACCCAATGTTTTTGATCTCATTTAAGACTTTATCCTTTAGGGTTTTATCATTAAGTTTCTCATTCAATCATTGGGAGTTGGTATTGATTATATGCTTTCCAAAAGCATATATCATACCTACAAATCATGTCTTGCTTCCAAAGTGAGACAAACATCAATGGATTTTGGTTGGTCTCAATATTTCATGAGTGAGCTCATGTCTCTTTATTTGGTAGTGAACCTGTATGATCCCTTTGAGAGATCGTATTACTCGTATGCCCTTATATGCACACCAGCTCGTCGATGTATATACCTTGATTATGCCATCAACCTAATGGTCCGTCGAATTGATGAATCCCATATTCATCTACATTATCTCTTTTATATTATCTCTCTTGCTTAATAAAAACAATAAAAATCGCTAACAATTATCACTATATAACTAACATGTGTTGTAAATAATTACCTATAATTATTGGGTATTATTATTCCTATTATTGTGTTAATATTTTATGCATTATTATTTAATAAAAATCCAATAAAAATTAGCATAATATTATTCATAGTTATTTAACCTAATTTATAAAATAAAAATCCAAAAAATAAGAAAAGAAATAAAAATAAGTATTGCTTGCAATAATATTCACTATATATAGATGATTTTATTAATCTTTGAGTTCTACATGAAAGTTGTAGATCTCATCGATATCTACAACTTTCATGTTAAACATTATTATTATTTCATTTTAGTTAATTCTTTTTGAATTTTTATGTATTTATTCATTTCTTTCATTTTTGATTGTCTACGTGGCACCTTCAGATCGCACCACGTGGCCTTGCTCCTTCTTTGCCATCCACCTCGTTCTAGGTTGTTGGATCACATGATCCAACGACTGGGGTATTGTCTTCTACCTTCAACCACCCTCCTCGAAGAGTCATAATTTTTCACGCATGCCTCCTTCTCCCAATTTCACCAGTTGACTCACGTTGCCTCACCACCTCCTTCCAACGCATATGTTTTCCTCGATTACTCCTCTTATTCGTCCAATGTCCAGTCGCTTTCATCAACCTCACATGCACCTTCAAGGGGTGGTTGAAACCACCTTGGTAACCTCCATCAACCACCACCTCCTTTGATCAAAACCCCAATCTTCTCCAATCAGTGAACCTATCCGCCACTTCGCGAGCCAACTCCTAGCTTCTTCATTAATTCTGTGAAAAAGAATTCAAGCCAAGAAACCACGACGGAGGAAAAGCTCCGACGATATCCACGAGCCCCTTTGTGGCACAGTCCTGCACAGGTGCCACTCGATTGATCCCAGTAGGCCTTGGAGATCTGCAACAACTAGGAGTAGCTCTCAGGCTACTCCTTAGGTCATGTAAACCCGCAAATCCATCGCCTTCTTTGTTTTCTTCTAAGGTAAAATCTTCCATCCTAGTTTTGCTATGTTTTCTCCCTATTATTTCTTCTGCAATCACTAACTAATCTCTAATCCAAACACTAAGGAACCATCGCCATTAACTCGTCATCTATGCATGAATTCTAGTTCTCTCCTTCTGCTTCTTTATTTGTGTTGATCACTTCATCCTTCTTCCTCTTCTGCACAAAGAAGAAGACCATTAGGGTCTTGACTCCACCTCCAGAAGCCATCCATTCCACTTCATTTCATCTTTATAAGATTTGTTGTTGTGCGGTCTTTGCATCTAACCACTGCAGGTGCTCAATGGTCAGAAAATGAGCTGAGCTCCAATCTTGACATTAGTCACCAGAGATACTTCATCAATAGAGCATTCCAGTACATGCATGACATTTATAAGACTATCTTCTTCTTCACTATGACTCGTGGAAGGTTGTATGACCTTCATATTTAGCAGAGATGCTCAGAGAAGGAAATGAGGCCTTGCTATCGCTCCTCATGTGTGTCTCCTGACATAGAGGAGAAGGAAGAACTAGAGAAACAATTACCGTTCGATTAGATTGTTTTGGTCTTCATCCGACGGATGTGATCAACTCCAAGCCAATATTCGAAACAGTGAATCATCCCTGAGGTCCGGAGCACCGTAGCAAGCTACGAGGCAACTGCAGCCGATGCGTAGCCCGAGTCACGCCACCTGAGCCTAGTTCCAATCACGTACTTTGTGTACATGAGTCTGAGAAAATTGTAGACATGTCCAATAAAGATTCAAAATTATAGATAAGTCCTGCCTGTAGAAAAATTACACTTATATCTAAGCAATTTTATATAATTGCTATTTAGTCCTATTTGGACTTAATTGTAAGTAAATAATTCATGTTTTGATGCAAGTATGCCCCTGCCTTGTTCTCTTCATAACATGTGAACTACTTATCCAAGTTTAATAAAATTGGTGTCATTGGAAAGCTATTCTTGTGCTCTTTAATTTAATGCAGTTAAACATCTAATTTAGTCTAAATTCCTGCATTAATTTTAGATTGTTATTTTTTACCATTCAACCTTATTATTCACTCAAAATTAAAATGTATTTAGGTTGAATTGTTCTCTTATTGACATTAATTTATCATTAGCTAATCGATTGATTTCGCAAGTAATTATTTTATTTAATCAAGTGCTTATTTGCTGGTTGTGTGTCAAGTTTGTGATTGCAATGCATCATGGTTTATCATGTAAAATGATTGCATAGAAATCTTTAAAATATTTCTACATTGTCTCCTTTGAATCCTGCTTGACTCAAAGAGTTTATAAATTGCTTAATTAAATAGTTGATTCTAAATTTATTTAGATAATTACTCGTGTCCTTGTGTTCGACCCTGGACTTGTCCAGTTATAAATTTAAGCCGAGAAATCCTCACGAAGATCTTCTTTTGGTTTTGAGTGATTGTTGATTGCACCATGCTACAACGAGAGAATATTATTTTAGCCGATTGATGATTAATCAGATGGCATCATTGCTAGTGATGTGACACATTATTTGATTATTATTTAGAGTAACTTATTAATTTTTTGCGATTTTTAGAGCTTTTCAGGTTATGTTTTTATTGTGTGTCTTTGTATTGTTTTGTCTTTATTATTTCTGTCTTCTTAGCGATTTAATTGACTTAATTTCTCCTATGAACTTGTTAACACTCTGAATGTTTTGTGTTAGGGGATCGTGAAGCTGGCGAAGCATGTAGGATCACCAAGGCAAGAAGCTTGGAGCTTCACCTACAGAGACTACAAAACAATTTTTATAAGGAGACTTTTTAGTTTTATTGAATAACATTGTGTGTTGTACTTACTGTGTACTATTTGTTGTAATTTGTTATGTAATTAATTTATAACTAATTTCCAAATTTACAACGGTTCTTGATTGAGTTCTCACGTGTGTAAAGAAGGCTTTTATTTATTTTTTAAATTATGTGATTGTGTTGAGAGTGATTCTCGACTTGAGTGGCGATTTGGGTCAAGGCACTACACCTCAAATGGAGACATCTTAGGTCCTTTCTACTTGATCTTTATCTTAACTTAGGACACACAATTTTCGTTTCATAAGATTCACTACAATATTAGGTGACTCGTTGAGATGCACTTAAGTGATGTTCTATCTAGTCAAAAAATTAATTAATCTTCTTCCTCGCTAATAGAACTTCTGCTAGGTGCGACTTTTTTTGACTTGCATTATTTGGGGTAGTATTTTATATACCCAGTCTTGCATTCACATGGAGAGTGCTGGGAATCACTGTAAGTATTCCTAAACAAATGCATACATAATTGATTTCCGGCTCCATTACGTTTTCTGTCTTCTCCTTCGATTTTTACCAATCTAAGGATAAAGGAAAAAGGGATTGTACGTTAGGCGATTATTGTGTGGTCACCTAATTCAAGTGATAACCAACAATTAAAATTAGGACTGAAATAATGTAAGTTGATTTCAGATATTTTGGAATAAAATTAACCTTGTATTACGGACAGTAAAACCCTCACCTGGGATACCTGTGCCCATAAGAAATCTCGAAGCCACCTGGGTTGATTGCATTGTATTATGTGAGTTGATTCCGCACATTTACATGACACCATAGTACTGATTTCTTTTGAATAGAGTGTGCTCATTTATCATATTATCCTTGAAATTGAAGATGGACAATTGGCCAGAAATTTGTTCAAATTTTGCAAACCTTTCCTTGAACTGTCCAAATATCTCATCTTCGAAGGTCCAACCACCTTCTTCCCCTGGATCTTCCCAGATCTAAATAACCCTTATTTCGATCTGATGTATCATAATTTATTCTTATGGAGTGGTTACATATCAACCGATCCCTTTCTTTCTTCTCTTCTCACTGAGGAAGATCATTGTCTTAGTGAGATTGACTTGATTTCAATGCCTTCGTCAAGATCTCACTCCAATTACTCTTTTTGATGAAGGTTTAGAAGATTCATTAATGATGCCTCCAAAGAGACAGAACAGAGAGGAGGAAGAGTTTGAAGATCCAATGCAAATAGTACTGGCTAGGATAGCCACCTCGGAGCAGAATGCAACATTATTGAGAGCGTATATTGGCCAACTAAACATGAGATTAGATGCACTTATGGATGTTACATACAATCCTAGACAATATCAAATGACAAATTGGTTGAGTCCAGTAGAGCCAGAAGTTGAATACAAGTTGAAGCTGCAGTTTCTGAGTTTGTTGCCTCATTTTCAAGGGAATGCACATGAGGAACCGTATGCATTCCTAAAGGACTTTGAGTTGGTTTGTACTAACCTTAGGCATCCTAGGATTATCCGAGACTACATTAGGCTCAAACCCTTCCTTTTTCCTTGAAGGATAAGGATGGTTATTGGATGAAGAACCTGAGGGTAGTTGTAACTACATTTATACAATTCAAGGATCTCTTTTTGAAGAAGTTCTACCCTTTGAGTAGAACTACTTGATGCGCTCACGCATCACTAGTTTCTCCCAGCTTCTCAATGAAGCATTCTGTGATACATGGGAGAGATTCAAAGAGATTTTGCAGAAGTGTCCTTGTCACAGTTTAGAACCTACCATCCCGGTTTAATCAGTGTATTGCGTTCTCAGCCCTAAGGTGCATGGTTTGGTTAGTGCTTCTTGTGGAGGTAGCTACACTTAACATGGTGTGGACACCGTCTGAAGGTGTTCGAGAGGGCAGTCGAGATGAGTCAAACACAAACCGTGAGCAGAGCTCAGACAGCTACCCCTACCACTTTTACTTGGAGGAAAGCGTGGGTATCATAGTAGATAAATTAATAGTTGTAGAGATCTACATGAGTATGGATGAGTTGGAGAACAACTTATCCAAATTAATGAAGCAGATCACATAGATGTCAGAAAAGGTATGTAAGATCAAGATACCTGTCATGACTTCATATGCTGCTCCCATTTACCATGTTCATAACATCCAGGAGCAACCGATGTCAGGGCCACCACAATCGTGGGTAGAGAACATGACTTTTACACATTCTTTTCTACAGCAACCACCATATGTGGAGACAGTAACTGAGGAGCCTTCCCAAGTGTGGGAGGTAAATGGTGTGCGGTATACACATGGCCCTGTCAGGCAGGGAAATTCAGGGGATCGCTTCTCTTACTAGCATCCTCCTACTTTTTATAACAAATCACTAACCCCTACACCTCTTCCAAGCAACAAAGCTCTAAAGCCTTTCATCCCAAGAACCGAAGCAGCAACAATCGTACATCCGTCAGCATACGTTCCACTAGGGCCAATAGGGACCACGTGTACAACATCTATCCCAACAACAACAATAACAGGGCCATCAGGGCCAATATTCACATTCTTCTTACCCTTCTTCATAGCAGCAGCCGTCATCGTTAGGTCCCACAGATTTTCAGCGATAGATACTCGAGAAGCTACATTCCTACATGAATGAGATACATGATTTGCGGGTTGACCTCAACCGCCTACCCAGCTTGTACGACGAGCAGACTACCCCTTCTACATCCATTCCCACCCAGGTTCAGGCTATCTCCAACATCTTAAACAAGACTTAACAGATGTAGATATATGACCAGGTATACTACTCAGATTCTCACAAATCTAAGCATGAGATACTTCCTTTTTATTGCATTAATCACATGTCACTCAGGAGAGGAAGGACTGTGGTCATGCCTGATCGGTCATTGATCATCAAGGAAGTCTGGCTCAATCAGTTTTGGCTCTATGCTGGTAGTGGTTGGATCTATCTTTGAAGTAACTGCCACCAACTCATTTAGCTCAGGAGTCGGATTGTTAAAAGTCTCCAAGAAATCGACAAAAGCCACGTCCGACTCATCATCCTCATCTTCCGATTGTCCTAAAGAGGGAAGGACTGACAGGCCCATCTGGGCCTCTACATCATCGAAGATGTAGGGGGATGCACTTTCTGTGGTGTACTTGTTCCTAAGGTTCTCACTGACTGTCTCATGCACAACATCTTCTCCAAAGGAGAGGGACTCATCGATGCTGGCCGGGTTCTTTCTCCATGGCCCAACGGTGTCTACATGAATGCAATCTGCTTCTGACGAAGAGTACTCGGTGTTGGATTCTGAATCTGGCGTCTGCCACCTTGTCTGCTTCATCTCAAGTTCCTCAAATCTGCCTGGAGTTTGGAACTGAATCTTCCCGGTCTTGTAATCAAATAAGGCCCATGTTGTTCTGAGGAAGGGCCTTCCAAAAATGATCTGAGAATCTCTCCAATTTCAAGGGGTCTTCATATCAAGGACTTTAAAGTCCACCATGTACTCCTGACCCTCGACTTTGATGATAATGTTCCTCAATTCTCCCTGGGACCTCTTGGTTGATTTATCTGCAAACTGGAGTAATGCTCTAGATTTCCTAAGAGGTCCTAGATTTAGTCGCTCATAGAGGGCTGTAGGCATCAAGTTAATTGAGGATCCATTATCTAGGAGAGTGCATGCAAACGCGGTGTCATCGACATGACTCACCACATAATGGGCACCCATGTCCCTTCATTTCCTTGGAAACACATTCTTTATGGCGCAAGTAGTGGCTACTGGCAAAACGTGCTTCTCAACACAGCTTTTGGTCTTCCTGCTGACCCTACTTGGTGTGCATCTCACCTTAAGGTACTTTTCAAATGCAGGTGTCATATCCACATACTTATCGAAGGGGATTATGACCTTGATATACTTATTGCAGAATCCTGCCATCTCAGGGTCATCTTTTTGGATTTTCTTTGTTTTCTTCTTTCCACTCTTAAGAGCACGGGGGAAAGGGATTATTGATGCTAACTCATATTCTGAAACTGAAAGATCTTCATTGAAATGAGAAACTTAGTTCTTTACAGGACTCTGACACTGATTATGACTTTGACTCGGACGAAAAAGAAATTACTGTTGCGAACAAGTGATGCGTCTTCCGCGACTTCTGGAATGTCCTTCTCAGATGGAGGTGATGGCTCCTCATCGGGTTTTCCAAACTCACTGCTGGTTCTCTTCTTCTTCTTCTTCGAGGACATGGAAATCCTCTTCTTCTGATTGTGGTGGTGGTGATGCTGCTCGTCTGCGTCCAAGTTCTCCTCAGGTAGAAACTTGGTGGGATCTTCCTACTGTGCCCGTGCCCGATCAGGTACGATCACGTTCCTTCCGCTCCTGAGGGACATATGATTAACATTATCGTAAGAAAGGATATCATGTTTAGATAGAGAGTTATCGAATAGCATACGTGATCTCTGGTCGGTTCTGACCCTAATTCAGGCTATTTGGGTTGGTCTGAACCTGAGCGGAAATTGGGATCTTTGGCACCATCTGTTGATCCTGGGTACGTAAAATGCAGTTAAGATTAGTTCGGATATCCAAGTAGTCATTCTGTATCTGCTGGACCCCATCAGTCAGGGTCTGGATCGCCAAGATGAGGGACTCCAATTCACTTGGGGGCGGGCTTGTTGCTGCTGACTAGAGGACGAGTGTCTATATTGGCGCTGTTGGCCATGTCGATACTGCTGCTGGTGGGAAGGTGGTAGAGATTGAATTAGGGATGAGGATCGGAGGGTCGATGATGAAGCGGGAATGAGCGGTTGAGATCTTAAGCGCATGGAGGTGATCGGATGGTGTTGGAGTGCGCTACGTGGCGTACTGAGATGGAGGTGCTGGTGAGGAGCCCAGATGCGATCTAGGCCTAGATCAGACGGTTGTGAGCTGATGTGATGTGAACGGCAGAGATCTGGAGGAAGGGGGAGCCATCAGACGGTGGAGAATAAGAGACGCGCGACAAGTGGATGAGTGGGCCACGTGGAAACCAGAGGGTGCCATGTGGCCCAATCAGAGTGGTCAAGGAAGAAGGTGAAATAAGAGGGGGTAAATGGTCGAATTTGTTAACACTCAAAACATAAAAGTTGTAGATCTCAATGATATCTACAAGTTTCATGTTGACCAAAAACAGAAACGAGGTCGAGTAAAGTAATAAAATACAAGGATAAAAATATACATGCATATAGTATATAATGGGGGCCCAAAACACAAGTTTTGCATACAAGCTCCGATTTAAATGAAATTGGTCTCATTTTGAAGGTCTCTGAATATATAAATTATTTTAAAAGTGAGGAGACCTAGATCAGAGGCTGTATAAGAGAGATATGCGTATTTTAAGGTCCATGGTCTTAAACATGGATTGGGGTTTTATTGGTCAATTATACAAGTTAGCATTTTTTGGTATTGTTAGTAATATATACAATATAGAGTGAATTTATGGGATTTAGAGTTAGTGTAAAATATATACATATGAGAGATTTTTACACGTGACTTTGGCTTCTTATTTAATGCAGATGTGAATGCTAAAATGTAAATGTTATAAATGCATGCATGAATTCTAATTAGGCAATATTGGTGAAAATATGCTTCTAATTTCTTGGGAACAAGGCTCTATTTTCAACTTTAAGAGTGATGAATCACAGATTCATCAACCCCCTATACTTAAACCTTGCTCGTTCCCAAGCAACTAAAATGAAATGCACGAGTAAAATGATTTTGGGTTCCATACCATCGTCATGAACAAAAGTTGAAAATAGAGCTTGACTCAAACTTTGTATTAATTATGTGGAAGAACCTTATTGGGATCCGTACTTAATACTTAATAGACTTTAAGTTCCACAAGTCTTCTATTCAAGATGTCTTAATAGTCAGGTCAGAACAAATCCTCAAACGTAAATGTCTGATGACTATGATTCTTACTTGTACTATGTAAGTGTAAAATAGCTCTCTACATCAGAAATAGCTAAGAAGCAACCTCCTCTAACAAGGTAACTCTAATTGCCCAATCCAGTAACTCTTTCCTCGAGGAGTGGGGTATTCCCTTCTAAGTTCAAGTGCGACAAGCTTAAGAGGAGGGGATGGAGAAAAGAATGGACGGTAGCCAGTGTAACTACCTATCCTAGGATGATTGACCAGTGTAGCCAAGTCACCCAGCTGCAAACTTCTTTCTAGTATACATACTCCGGCAGGCATTTTATTTTCACTCAGGCCTGGCTTATTTTTTGGAGTTCTTGCATTCTTTTTTTTCAAACTTCATGCAAGGTGCAACATGTACATCATGAGTTTTTCCCCTTGAGCCAGTAGACTATCCCTCTTTTGAAGCATTATTGCAACCCACAGCATCCCGTCCTTAGATGTCAACACCACCAGACTAGGTTGAGATGCACTACCCTCCCTAGCGGAGGACGGATGTTTCCACCCGTGTGCTACTCCAAGCTAAAGGATTCTACCTCCTCACCACCTCATCAATGAAGAGCTACGTGTATTGTGCTTGTCCAAGTTAGGTCACTATCTATAAGAATCATGCATGTATACGAGATATTCTATTTAGACTAGTCAAGATGACATGTGAACATAGACTTGCGGACTCAAAGAAATAAGTCACTTGACCTGAGAAATCTTAACTCCAGTTCCTATAAGGTTCCTCTGAAATTAGGTGGATTAAGGTAAAATCAAGTCCCTCCTCATTATCTATTCATAACTTGGTTCAGAACCCACAACTTTTCACTTTGCATGTGCAAGATATGCGGATGAGATGTAGATGACATGCTATGTATATGAATGATATGCAAGACTCTTTTTTTCTTTCTTTTCAAATGCAGAGATGATATGCAAGAGTAAATAATAAGCCTATGATTGATTCTTTTTTTCACAAAAATATACTAGAGTATTACAAATATACATGTATTTTACAAAAAATCCTTTTTTTCCAATTTTATCCACCCCGTAATTATTGTATAGTATATACAAAAATACGCGAAAGTACGAGCTATGGGTAAAGTATATATGCCCCCTATACTTAGCTTGTGCTATGTCCTCAGAGCAAGAAAAGCGAGAAAAAAGACATAGCTTGTGCTAAGCATAGGAGAACAAAAATGACAAAAAATGTATAGAAGTAGTCCCACCCCCCTGTACTTAGGCTTTGGCAGCCTAAGTGTAGAAGAAGATCAAAAATGGGGCGAACGAGGTCAAGAGTGGAAATGGATGAGAATATATACATGATGGGCATCGATTCCCCCTATACTTAGGCTCATGTCAGCCTAATTATAGGATGGTAGGGAGTATGAGGACCGATGGGATCTAGAGGATGTACAATAAATGGTGAATGGACTCGAGACACTCTCCCCCTATACTTAGGATCTGGTCATCTTGAGTATATCCATGAAATGATATGGAGTCGGGACGAGTGATTAGAGTCGCAGGAGGGAGGGAAAGAATATACAGGAAGGGTGAGTATATACAAGGATCGCGATCTGAATCTTCTAGATGCTACTGATGGCGAGAGCACAGACACGTCCGCCGCAGGAGGCGACGGCCCGGAGGAGAACGACGCACAGTTACCATACAATCTTCTTGATCGGACAGTCCTCATTCGTCCACGTCGCATGCATCTGCCTCCGTTGGATCAGGAGGATCTGACGTCCAACATCACGGCACATCACCCCGCTTAAGAAGTCAATGACACCATTGGATCACCTTGATCAAACGGTTCTCAGGCAGCCACGTCTCCAGCTCCAGTATCTAATAGCCCATCATCCACCACGTAGCCCCCGTCCGAGCCTCTTCCCTGAGCCTTAGGCTCGGAGCACCCGAAGCTAATCCTAAGCTACGTCCGAACCTCCAGAGCACCCTAGCCGACATCCCTCATCCTCGTCAGCACCCACGATCACCATGATCGTCTCTCCCTCGCTCCACAAACCCCATGCCAACCACTCCCTCCATCACATGGACCTCCACCTTCTTCCTATAAATTATCCGCCTCCGGCCACCTTCACAGCCATACGCCCTTGTAGAGAGATCCCCAAAGCTTCCTTCTACCTATTGGTGACAATAATTAGGCACGAGAGAGAGCGATGACAACGTTTTCTTCTCCAGCGAGATCCATGGTGTAGCGTCGTTGTACCGCAGGCTCCCCGATGAGCGTCTAGAGCTCAGGCCTCTACCGACCCTCGAGCGAAGACCGGAAGCTTTCTCCGAGCTTCCATTCCCAGGTAGACTCCTCCATTTCCCCTTCCGATCTTCTTCTTCTTTTCCTTCTATTTTCTCTTTTTTTTCCTGATGTCTCTGCTCGAAACCACCGTCCATCGATCATCACCTGAGCTCTGCCTTAGAGCTCTGATCTTCGCTCACCCATTCATTCGCCCCTATGATGCATCGAGTCCCCCTCCGACAACAGCTCCACCTTCCTGGCGGAGAAGCACGCTCGCCCGGTCTCACCTTCACGTCATAGGCCTCTCGCATCATCACAACACTTCACGAACACAAGTGCACCATTTTCTAGCATCCACTAACCCTGCGGGTCCATCTTCATCACTGATCGGAGTCATCGTTGGAGCTCCTTCGAGATACATCATCCCCGACAATGGGGCCATTTGAAGAGCCCTCCAGTTACCCTACTTAATTCAACCAAATTAGCGATTAAATTTTTATTATGTTCATTGTAGTTGGATAACTTAGGACTATTCAAAATCACTCAGATTAATTTCAATTAAACAATAGCAGCAACTCTTTTATTTTACTTGGGGTAAGCCCAAGGTCGAACTCAGGGAGGAAGCTTTCTCCTTAGGTGAATTTGAAGTCAATTTCAATTTAGATTTTCAGGGGGGTTGCAGGCATCTACCATTGTTCGGTCAATTCCACCTGCATCTATCACCTGTCTCATCCTAGCCATCAGTTCTACATTAAGCTACTCGGCTCTAGCCAATCGGGCGAAGACTTGGTGAATAGAAGCATCTCGGTGCTCCACATCGTCTTGGTATTTCTTAGGAGGCATCTTGTCCTCTTTACTTGGGTAAAGAAAATGATATGGGTTAGAGGACGTATCAATGAAGACACTTTCACCGAGGCGATGGTCCTCCTCAGTGAGAGTAGAGGAGAGAAAAGGGATGGTTTGAGGGTAACCACCCTGAGAGTGATGGATCCCAAACTCAAGAGGGTCATAAGATCGGGTTGGCCCAAGGTGCGCTTGAACTGATGAAGATGAACGTCGTGAGGGGCTCAAGGAGAGATTTATGAAGCGTGAGTATATATCCCCCATGTCAGTCATCTTGGATGGCGAGAAGAAGAATCAGGAGTATAAATGTAAAGATAGGATTTTACTCCTACCTGAAGCAAGCAAGTGAATCACAAACCTTGATTTTCACACTCAACATTGTGAAGGACCCGAAATTGAGTCTGATTAATCTGGTTGATTTTAAGTGTGGTTTTTCAGACAAGTAGCAAAGGTTACACGGCCTATAGGGGAGTCGACTCAGAGTTAGATGTGTCTTCCTTGTTTAACCTGTCGCCTAAGATACCAACACCCATCCTTTCTCCGCTCCTATCACCAGCCGAAAGTTCAAGGACCTTCCCATATCTACCTACAGAGTAGGCGGATGCTGACAAGGATTTAACTTCACCCCTATCTACTTGTCGGAGCAGGCGGAGGCGACTAGCAACTTGTCACGGTGCACCGCAATTTTGTCCCTATCTACCTACCTGAGTAGGCAGATGCAA
Source organism: Ottelia alismoides (assembly GCA_037367405.1). Lineage (NCBI taxonomy): Eukaryota > Viridiplantae > Streptophyta > Magnoliopsida > Alismatales > Hydrocharitaceae > Ottelia > Ottelia alismoides. Next base: position 185,871 of record JAZKJV010002336.1, on the reverse strand, counting down.
CTTGGTGCTGGTCAGTTGAACCCATAGTTCATCCTGTGATATTTTCTCAGATCGGAGTACGTGATATGGAAGGCGGGAATTTTGGCTCTTCCTTAGGGTGTGCACACACACTCTTGTACCCTCACTCATCCTGAAATCAAGGTCGGGTTTAATCTCGTGCAAAAAGAATGTCGATTTTATTTGATTTTTTGGTCAATTTTGTTTAGCAGTCTCGGTTTTAAGTTAGGTGATCACTTTATTAGTCCAACCACAAGGCACGCCTATCGTACATTCCCAATTTCATTTAAGCCTAATTTTGAAAAACCAAGGGGGGAAGGAGTCGAGAAAAGCTGATGCAAGATAAAACAGTGATGAATGCCAAGTTTAGAAGACTTGTAGTGATCCTTTCGCTTTATATGTGGGATGCAGAACAGAATTGAAATTTTATACTATATGAAATGCAAGCGATAAAAGCCGCTCCTAGACAAGCAGTTCTATTAGCGAGTGAAGAACAGATTATATTTGTCTAAGTCCTGCGGTCTAAGTGCGTCTTCTAAGTACGAAGTGTTGTCCTAGAATTTTTACGAGGACAAACAGTCCTAAAGATAGCTCTAAGAGCCACAAGTGTTAGTCCTATTCTACGTGAAGCAACCACACAGCACATGGGGACATGTTTTATTATGACTTGCATGCACGAAAACCCAAACGGGAACCATTGGAAAAATACAAAATAAAAAAAAAGAAAAATTACAAGATCACTCAAATAAATAGAGGTGTTTTATTATGGGGACATGTTTTATTATGACTTACGCACATGGGGACATGTTTTATTATGACTTACACGCACAAGTGCCTTCGACTCTTCGTATTCCTTGCACGAAAATAAATAGAGGTCAGATAAAGGAAGATACAAAATAAACAAATAGAAATTAAACAGAAAATATTCATAAGAAAAGCCGGGAATCAGACTACCCGGGGATGGAAAATCTAAAATAAAAATTTCCTAAAAATTAACCTAAGCCGTGCCACCCCGGCAACAACGCATTTTGATTGATCAGGATTTTACCCTTTTTAATAGTATCGAATTAACGATTTCGTTGCAATCAGATAAATCTGAATCAATCAAAAATTAACCGCACAAATCGAATAATCAACGAATGAATGTACGTGCGGTTTTATGTTTTTTTAACTTGGTTCTGCCTCACGCATGAATACAATCTCCTCAACATGGACTAGTTGTTCATTGGGTTCAACAAAGTGCTTCTGCAGTTATCCATTGACTAGGGGTATCTATTCCATCTGTAAGATCTGAGATCTCTACGCATCCACTATCATGCACAACACGGACTATGAATGGTTCCGTCCATTTGGATTTTAGCTTACCTTGAAAAACCTTCATCCTCGCATTGAACAACCATACCTTCTGTCCAGGAACAAAAGTCTTTCGTCTGATATATCAATCGTGCCAACGCTTTACCTTGTCCTTGTACGCCAAACTATTGTCATATGCTTAGTTTCTAACTTCCACAAGTTCATTCGGATCCATCTCTATCTATTTCTACCCTAGGTTTGCATTCCAGTTGACCTTCTTGATTGCCCATTTGGATTTGTGCACTAGCTCAGCGGGTAAATGGCACGGCTTTCCAAATACCATTATGAATGGGGAGGTTCCTAAAGGTGTCGTGTAAGCTGTTCTATAAGCCCAAAGGACTTAATTCAATATCTGAGATTAGTCCTTTCTGTCTAGCGAACAAGCTTCTGTAATATGGTCTTCACCTCCCTATTTGACACCTCTGCCATGCCATTAGTCTGTGGGTGGTAAGGACTAGCAACACGATATTCATGTCGTAATCCTTTAAGAGTTTCTTCACATCCCTGTTCACAAAATGGCTACCCCGTCATATATCAATATTGTGGGGATCCCAAACCTAGAGACGATTTGATCTCTAATGAATTTAGAGACAGTCCTACTATCTGTGGCTCGGGTTGGGATAGCCTCCATCCACATTGACAGATAATCTACCGCAAGAATGATATATTCGAATCCTTGGCTAGCCGAGAATGGACCCATGAAATCGATGCCCCAGGCAGCAAAGATATCACAAATGATGATAGGTTGCATCAACATCTCGTCCTTGGAACCATCAGTTCCTCCCATTCGCTGGAATACTGGGCACGACGTCGCAAAGTTGGGCGCATCTCGAAATAGAGTTTGCCAGTATAAGCCACATTGAAGTACCTTCCACGCGGTCCTCTTCCCGGAGTGGTGTCCTCCTGCCTCCAAAATGTGGCATAAAGTAAGGACACTCTGATATTCCTCTTGAGGAATACACCTCCCGTAGACACAATCCTGACCTTCGAAGAAAAGGATCGGATCCTCCCAATGGTAATATCTTGCATCCGACTTGAGTCGGTCTCTATGGCTCTTGGGCCAATCTTCGGAAACTTTCTTGGAGACAAGATAATTCACGATATTGGCGTACCATGGGAATGAGTCGATAACAAAAATCGACTCGTTAGGGAAGGAGTCTCGAATAGGCATATCATCAGAAGCATCAAGATTTTCGATAGGGGAGAGGTGATCAGCCACTACATTTTTCTTTCCAGGTTTATCTCTAATGTCCAAATCAAAGTCCTGGATGAGTAGAATCCACCTAAGAAGACGTGCCTTCACGTCCTTCTTTTCCACTACATAACGTAGTGTTGTATGGTCTGTTAACACAATCACCTTGGATCCAATTGAATAAGATCTGAACTTATCCAAGGTGAACACTACCGCAAGCATCTCCTTTTTAGTAACCATATAGTTACGATGAGCAGTATCAAGCACTTTACTTGTGTAGTGTATGGCAAACGGGACGCCATTCCTCCTCTATCCTAACACAGCCCAAACAGCAAAATCGGAGGCGTCTGTCATGATCTCAAAAGGAAGAGACCAATCTGGGGCTTGTAGGATCGGGGCGTCCATGATCATCCCTTGCAATTGCTTAAAGGCCTCAAGACATTTATGATAAAAAAATTAACTCCATGTCTTTGCCTAAAAGCGTAGTTAGCGGTCGGGCAATCTTCGAAAAATCCTTGATAAATCTCCATAAAAATCCAACATGCATGAGGAATGACCACAACTGTTTCACGTTTGTTGGTGGTTGGAGTAGTCTGATCAAGTCCACCTTGGTAGGGTAAACCTCCTTTCCTCTCTTGGAGATGATGTACCCCAACACAATGCCCTCTGTCACCATGAAGTGACTTTTCTCCCAGGAGAGCATCAGATTTACCTCACAACATCGTTTGAGGACTCGATCCAGATACCTAAGATAGGAATTGAAGGAATCGTTGTGGACCGAGAAGTCATCCATGAAGACTTCTAGGAATTCATCGACCATTTCTGTGAATAATGCAATCATGCACCTTTGAAATGTATCGGGAGCATTACATAACCCAAATGGCATGTGCCTGAAAGCATAGGTACCGAAAGGGCATGTGAACGTGGTTTTCTTCTAGTCCTCAAGAGCAATGGCTACTTGATTGTAGACCGAGAACCCATATAAAAAGCAGAAGAATTCTTTTTCCGCTAGTCTCTTTAAGATCTAATCAATGAAGGGTAAGGGGAAATGATCCTTCTTCATCGTTGCATTCAAGCGTCTGTAATCCACACAGACACGCCACGACGTGGGTACTCGTTTCATGATCTCCTCCCCATTCTCGTTGGTGGTCGTCTGAATTCCCGACTTTTTTGGGACATGGATAGGTGCTACCCACTTGGAATCGGAGATGGGATAAATCAAACCCGCATCACACCATTTCTCTAACTCCTTCACGACCTCTCGTAAATTTGGATTCAACCGACGTTGGAATTCACGAGAGGGTTTAGCTTCATTTTCTAAGTAGATATGGTTCGAACACAGGGCGGGATTTATCCTGTGGAGATCAGAGATGCTCCAGCCTATTGCCTTGCAGTTTTTCTCTAGGATCTCTAGCAAGCGAGATTCTTGCTCGTTGGTTAATCGGGAAATGATGATGACCGTGTATTTCCTCTCTTGTCCTGCAAGGAAGGCGTATTTGAGGGTTGTGGGTAAAGGTTTGAGCTCAGGTAAGGTTTGATCATCAAGGAAGTCTGGCTCAATCAGTTCTGGCTCTATACTGGTAGTGGTTGGATCTTCTTTGAAGTAACTGCCACCAGCTCATTCAGCTATGGAGTCGGATTGTCAAAAGTCTCCAAGCAATCGGCAAAAGCCACATCCGACTCATCATCCTCATCTTCTGATTGTCCTAAAGAGGGAAGAGCTAACAGGCCCAGCTGGGCCTCTACATCATCGAAGATGTAGGGGGATGCACTTTCTGCATTGTACTCGTTCCTAAGAATCTCACAGACTGTCTCATGCACAAGATCTTCTCCAAAGGAGAAGGACTCATTGGTGCTGGCTGTGTTCTGTCTCCATGGCCCAACGGTGTCTACATGAACAGAATCTGCTTCTGACGAAGAGTACTAAGTGCTAGATTCTGAATCTGGCCTCTGCCACCTTATGTGCTTCATCTCAAGTTTCTCATCTCCGCCTGGAGTTTGGAATTGAATCTTCCGAATCTTATAATCAAATAAGGCCCTGTTGTTCTGAGGAAGGGCCTTCCTAAAATGATCTGAGAATCTCTGCAATTTTGAGGGGTCTTTATATCAAGGACTGTAAAGTCCACCATGTACTCCTGACCCTCGACTTTGATGATAACGTTCCTTAATTCTCCCTGGGACCTCTTGGTTGATTTTTCTGCAATTGGAGTAATGCTCTGGATTTCCTAAGAGGTCCTAGATTTAGCCGTTCATAGAGGGTTGTAGGCATCAAGTTAATTAAGGATCCATTATCTAGGAGAGTGCGCGCAACCACGGTATCATCGACATGACTCACCACATAATGGACACCCATGTCCCTTCGTTTCCTTGGAAACACATTCTTTATGGTGCAAGCAGTGGCTACCGACAAAATGTGCTTCTCAACATGTTTTTTGGTCTTCCTGCTGACCTTAGTAGGTGTGCACCTCACCTTAAGGTACTTTTGATATGCATGTGTCATGTCTACATACTTATCGAAGGGGATTTTGACCTTGATATACTTATTGCAGAACCCTGCTATATCAGGGTCATCTTTTTGGATTTTCTTTGTTTTTTTTTTCTTTCCACCCTTAAGAGCACGGGGGAAAGGGATTATTGATGCTAAGTCAGATTCTGAAACTGGAAGATCTTCATAGAAATGGGAAAATGAGTTCTTTACAGGACTCTGACCCTGACTATGACTCTGACTCGAGCGAAAAGAAATTTCTATTGCAAAACAGGTGATGCATCTTCCGCATCTTCTAGAATGTCCTCCTCATATGGAGGTGCGGGATCCTCATTGGTTTCGCTGGACTCACTGTTGGTGCTCTTCTCCTTCTTCTTCGAGGACTTGGAAATCATATTCTTCTATTGGTGGTGGTGGTGATGTTGCTCCTCTTCCTCCAAGTTCTCCTCAGGTAGAAACTTAGAGACGTCTTCCTCATGTGCCCGCGCCTGATCTGGTACGATCACGGTCCTTCCGCTCCTGAGGGATATATGATTAACATTATCGTATGAAAGGATCTCATGTTCAGATAGATAGTTATCTTAATAGTATACCCGATCTCATGGTCAGTTTGGACCCTGATTCTGGCTATTTGGGTTGGCATGAACCTGGGAGGGAATTGGGGTCTTTGGCGCCATATGCTGATCCTGGGTACGTAAAATGCGGTTCAGATCAGTTCGAATATCCAAGTAGTCATTCTGTATCTGTTGGACCCTATCAGTCAGGGTCTGGATCGCCAAGGTGAGGGACTCCAATTCGCTTATGGGTGGGGCTTGTTGTTGTTGACTAGAGGACGAGTGTCTATATTGGCCCTGCTGGCCATGTCGATACTATTGTTGGTGAGAAGGTGATGGAAATTGAATCAGGAATTAGGATCAGAGGGTCGACGATCAAGCAGGAATGAGCGGTTGAGATCTTAAGCGCATGGAGGTGATCGGATTGTGTTGGAGTGCGCTACGTGGCACATTGAGATGGAGGCATTGGTGAGCGGCCCAGATGCGATCTAGGCCCAGATCAGACGGTTGTGACCTGATGCGGCGTGAACAGCTGAGATCTGGAGGAAGAGGGAGCCATCGGACAATGGAGAATAAGAGACGCATGGCGAGCGGATGAATGGGTCGCGTGGTGCAACCAGAAGGTGCCACATGGCCCAATCAGAGTGGTCAAGGAAGAAGGTGAAATAAGAGGGGGCAAATCGCAGAATTTGGAAAAACTCAAAACATGTGTGTTGTAGATCTCGATGAGATCTACAAGTTTCATGTTGACCAAAAATGGAAATCCAAAAACGAAATGAGGTCGAGTAAAGTGATAAAATACAAGGGTACAAATATACATACATATATTATACAATGGGGGCCCAAAACCCAAGTTTTGCATACGAGCTCCGATTTAAATGAAATTGGTCTCATTTTGAAGGTCTCTGAATATATATTATTTTAAAAGTGAGTAGACATGGATCAGAGGCTGTATAAGAGAGATATGTGTACTTTAACGACAAGGGTCTCAAACTTGGATTGGGGTTTTATTGGTCAATTATACAAGTTAGCATTTTTTTGGTATTGTTAGTAATATATACAGTATAGAGTGAATTTATGGGATTTAGAGTTAGTGTAAAATATTTAAAGATTAGTGATTTTTACAAGTGACTTTGGCTTCTTATTTAATGCAGATGTGAATGCTAAAATGCAAATGTTATAAATGCATGCATGAATGCTAATTATGTAATATTGGTGGAAATATGCTTCGAATTACTCAGAAACAAGGCTCTATTTTCAACTTTAAGAGTGATGAATCACAGATTCATCAAGGACATACATCTAGAGGTCGGTCGGTTACGTGCACGAAAATCCCTAAGTTGATTTTGTCGAATCAACGATGTCAAAATTGATGTAGCGAGGAATTTTAGCGATTCGTCAAAAATTGAAAGCACTGAGAAATGATACAACGAATCAAGTATTGATATAATCAAGATTATTTATTTTACTTCGGTAAGTCCCAAGGTCAAACTCATGGAGGTAATATGTGGGTCTAGAATTAATATTTAAATAATCTAAGAATTAGGTTTTCAAAGAGAGAAGAATTGTTTTTTGATGTTTTTATCTTTTTCAACTTTTTATGGGGTTTTAAAAGAGATGTAATTATTCAATAAAAGTAATATGATGTGTGGCTTTTCAAAATAATTTTTAATGCAGATAAAACATGATACTATGTTATGTGAGATAATAAATTCTCTTCAAAAAAATGTGAGATAATAAATAAATTCAATTTTTTTAGTTTTTAAATTATAATGATGCAAAATGGTGAATGAGGAGTAGTAAGTCAGACTAAGCCAAGTCAATTAATCCAAATAGCCTCCACCTTATTTAATCTCAGAGATAATTTATCAATTGATATCAAATTAATCTCTCCAATAATGTCCCCAAATTAATACACAAATTAATGAGCAATAAATTCAATGAATGAGAATAAAGATTCTCAAAATGAATAAAATGGACTATTAATGCTCAGAAATGTCTCTAACAGTGGAATTAATAATTCTATATGTTAGACAATCTGATAGGGATCAAAATGACTACAAGAATGTCAAATTTTGATAAATATTATTCAAGTTATGATCAATTGAAGTTTAAGGATTATATTATAATAAAAATAAATAGAAGTTCGTAATTATACCCTTGTGGAGGACCATTTTTGTAATTTGCCAAAGTCGTTAGTCCTTTATTGTAATTTACCCCAACCGGTGGTATATATGTATTTTTAGGAAGTTAAGAGGATGCTTTTGCAAATTTTCCACTTTGCACGTGTGCCTCACGTGCGAGTCAGACGCATGCCCCTTTGGTTATTTGTTAGAACAAGGGGGCGATGATACAATTTATCATTGTGGCACGTACGGCACGTGAGGGGAGCAAAGGATAGGGCATCGGTTTGGTGCCCCCCTCGATGTGGTCATTTCTAGGAGCTTCAGATTGGTCGAGGCAGCTTGGCTCAGAGGGAGGCCAGGGTGGTGGCTTGGTCCGTAAGTGATATTCGGTCGTAGATGAATGCTTGATCGTAGGGATGGTAGTTAGGCATCTACGGATGGTTTGGATCTCTTCTGTTCTTCATCCAAGGCTTTATGTAGCATGGACCTAGGGATTGGCCTTGAGATCTCTTCTTAGTCGGCAGTGATCGAGAGGAGCACGGCCAGTGCTGGGAGTTGCTATAGGTGGCGAGGCGGTTGTGGAAGAGAGAGAGGCACTCCGATGGCTGACACACAGCCAGGGGTCGTCGATGAAGGTAGAGGAGCTCACTGGGGTCCACATGACACGGAGATGTGATCCTTGCAAGGTTGAGGTAGTGGACGACGAGGTGAGGTCAAAGGGCACGAATCGTGTTAAGGTTATGGTCATGTAAGTCGCATGCAACACGAGGGTGCGAGGTGGAGCTTAAAGGAGATGTGATTAGATAGAAGGTGAAGTAGTAAGGAGTGAATATAGAATCGAAGACGGAGGTGGTGGAGTCGAACGAATGAAAGAAGATGCGAAGAAGAAGATGATGAAGGGGGTTTCTCCTGGGATGAGGACAGTGAAGTAGGGATTCGACGAGGTGAGAAGATAAGAAGAAGATGGAGGAGGAGGGGGAGGAGGTAGAATTGCCTAAATATGGAGGAACAATGGGTTCAACTCCGATGATTGCTTCAAAGAGGTGGCGGAAGCCTGTTGACTCACTTTTTCTAGGGTTTTTATTCGGATGAATTATTAACACATGTCGTCGCAACCCAAAGGAGTGTCAATCAAAAACTATTTATTCTTAAGCAAAAATAAATACAAAAGTGTAACAAGAGAAATTGTTATTTATTTCACCTATATAGCAAATAGGATCAAAATCAGAGAGGCTACAAAAAATCCCGAGGGTTATTCAAATAATCGAAATAAATCAATGCAAAGAATAAAGATATTCCTAAGCCGAACTATGCTTGATTTTTGTGTTTTAGAATTTTGTATTTTTTAAGGATTTTTCTTTTATTATTTTTTGTTTTTTATTTTTCTATTTTTTATTTTTTACATTTTGCAAAAGATATATTTTTATTTATTTTCAAGCAATGGAATATTAAAAGAAAATAAATAATGAGATATTGCACTCTTTTTTAAATTTTTATCTTTAGCAAATATATACAAAAAATTGGGCAAAATTATTTTTTGGGTTTTAAAACTTTTTCTGTGGTTTTTATGTATTTTACAGATTTTTTCAATTTTTTAGATTTTTAAATAATGGAAATACAGCAAATAGTGCAAATAGAATGCAATGCGAATGTCTTTGATTTTTTTAAAATAATAAAGAAAAGACAAAAAAGGGATAAATAAATACATAAGAAAAGATACATTTTTATTTTTTTCCAGAAAGCCCTTTTATGATTTTTTGGATTTTTAATTTATTTTATACGAATTTTTAATGTTTTCAATTGTTTTGTAGTTTTTATGGATGATAAAAATATGAAAAATTATCAGAAATTAAAACAAAACAAAATATGGAAACAGGAATTTTTTCAGAATTTTTAAAAGCATTTTAGATTTTTTTAAGATTTTTTAATGCAAACAGGATGTTTTTATGAGTTTTTTGAATTTTAATAACTAATAAAAATAAAGAAAAAGTGAAAATAAAAAATTATGTATTTAAGATGAATGCAACAGGAGATGATATGAATTTTTGTGGAATTTATAGAAATGCTTTATAAGTTTTTAATAACTTTAAATATGCAAAATAATTATACATACTCGTAGGGACGAATATGCAATTGATTTAAGTATACGAGTTGAATGTTGACAATGATAAAATAACGGGGCAAAAGATGTAAATTTCCCAAAATATCACACGCGCAAGCACGTGTGCCCTGTGGATTGGAACAAAATGTTAATAAATTAATTCAAGGGTCCAAACAGTAACACATAACTGTAGACTATATGTTGCAATTTACACAAATCTCACGTGATTCGCATGCACTTTAGTTCAAATAGGACTTAATTGCAAATAAAATAAATGTGAGGAATAAAAATGCAATTGTTAAATAAAGGAAACACAATCACGTGTCCCTCTAGGGCTTATTTGCAAATAAAAAACAACGAGGGTAGGGGTGTAATTTTACCCTTATTAACCTAGCAGAAAGGACGGCTGGATGACGATGTGGCTCTGGTCGGACGGTTGGTGATAGATCTTGCGTAAAGGGCCATGATTAGATCTAGATCTCCAATCAATGGTAGGCATTTGGGGCAGAATGAATGGCCGAGATGGAAACTAGGGGAGGTGTTCTTGATCAGAGGGTGTTGAAAGGAATTTGATGAACTGGGAAGTAGCGGCTCTTCATCGAACTTGAATCACGTGGATCTCCCTCGATTCGAGTATATTCCTCATTCATTCATGCCCAGATGAAGGCTATGAGTGTTCCACTTCGGATGATTACCTTAAATCTGCATGAAGTCACCAGATCAAGGACTTGGGAGGTGATGAAGTATGATGCTCCAGGAACCAGCTTCAAGTCTTGATCTTCATTCCTTTTTCTGTTTCTGGAGCTTCCTAGACCTGTAATAGGAAGCTCATTCTCGGAGGGTTCTTTCGGCCATAAAATTAGGTCAAAGACGTAGGAAAATAGTGGATGGATGAAGGTTATCGGCATAGGTGGTCGGAATGGAGACCGGGCTCCTGATCTAGAGTAATCTGGAGATGGGTTGAGGGCAGATGGGATGAAGAAAGGTTGTGCGGAGGAATAGGCATAGTCAGGGAGGTTCAATAACGATCGGAGGACCTCCAATCGTTCAGATTGGAGGTGGGTGATCTAGGGGAATAAGGTTGGTTCTAATAAAAAATCAAAGATAAAATAAAGATAAAGCATCTACTTTGCCTTCGGATTGGAAGAAAAAGAAAAGATGCATCAATCTATTGCTGAAGGCAGAGAGGCGTAATCTCGTAGTGGAGGGCTCTGGCGAGTGATTGAATCACAACTTTTGATGCTCCTTCTCATGCTCCTGATTGGAGGATCACTTCTCTATCGCTAAAGATTCTCCTCTGTCACTCAATCTCAGGTGAAACGAGGCCAAAGATGGATTAAAAACTTGTCAGAGGTGAAGGGCTTCTATTTTTAGGCGTGGCTCCAATGGGTTTTGAAATTCAAAATGGGAGCGATCCGCGGAGTGATGGGTGGATCAGAGGTGGTGGCATTGGAGAAGAATTGAATAGGCAAAAGAATCGGAGAAGGGAGTGGGAGGCGTTATGGATTAGTGCATGTGGGGAAAATGTGAGAAAAAACGGAGGAGGAGAGATCAGCGGGGAAAGGGGCGCAGATGAGTTGACACGGGTCAACAGACTTGGGTTTGGCCAATCAGAAGGCGCTTAAGATGAGGATAAAATACACTAGACGATAAAAATTCAATAATTTGTTAAATAAATCAATTAAAAATCAAAATGATTTTTTTAATTACAAAATGTAAATAAAAGTTATGAATAAATTAATGTTAATTTTGGTGATTTTTATTTAATTAAATAAGGCATTTACATGGGTTAAAATAAATATAAGGTGTTATTTACATGTATGTATACTTATATACACACTATTTTTATTTTTAGTTAATTGTTTATATATGTATATGTACATAATTTAATATTTTAGTAATTTACAACATTTTATAAGAATTTAATTGATATTTTTATTTGATTTTCAAGAATTAATTCATTAGGTTAAATAAATAGGTATATGTATAATATATACATGGTGATATATATACAATAAATACATGATTTTAATTTTTTGTTGATTTTGGATTTTGAAATGTTATTTGTATTTTATATGAGTTTAATACAATATTTACAAGTAATTGAAAAATACAATATTCACAAATATGCATAAGGAAATAATTAATTAAAGGGATTTTATCAGTTGTGCCCCTCTGAGATATCGCAATATCAGTTATGCCCCTATCTTTTTGGTAATATCAGTTGTGCCCCCGACTTCTTGCCAATATTTCACTTGGGCCCCTCAGAGGGGCATAACTGATAAAAATTCTTTTATCAGTTATGCCCCTCTGAGGGGCACAAGTGAAAAATTGGCAAGAAGTCGGGGGCACAACTGATATTACCAAAAAGATAGGGGCATAACTGATATTGCGATATCTCGGACGGACACAACTGATAAAAACCCTTAATTAAATAATACACATGGTATACATATGTACAATATACAATAATACCCCAATTTGTCACATTTTAAATCTTAACTTTGAATTTTATGAAAACACCTTCATTTTAAAGAATATTTAATTTGGAGTATAATGAAAGTGAGTTTGATGAATTTGGAGTTCAGGTGAAGAAGATATTGATTTTGAAAGTTTGTACTTTGTCGCTTTTTGGAGAGTGATGTAATCAATACAATATATACAAGTTTTTTTGTTGAAATTATTTTTATTATTTACAAGAGGGTTCTATGCACAATTTTCGAGAAGGAATTGTCTTAATTTACAAGGGATTTAGCTATGAATAAATCAATATAACAGTGTGTAATATAGATAATATTATACAAGTGAGGAATATACACAGGTGTCAAGTATTTTCTAGATTTTTGGCCTTATCTCCCCCTACTTTATTCCATGTCGATCAGGTCAAGGCTTGACCTTCTCTCGAGGTTTGATTAAGCATGTATCTATAACATATATACACTCTTTTATTTTCTTTATTTTCCTTTATTTCTTTCTTTATTTATTTTAGGTTAAAATATAGTATATTTAAAGAAAGATGTTGGTTAGTAAGAAGATGGATTTATTGATATATACACGTATTTTATAAGGGATTTTAAGCTAAAATAAATGAATAAAAATGATGAAATGCATATTCATCATCCCCCTATGCTTTACCTTTGCTAGTCCCTTAGCAAACACTTATTTGAATGAATAAGTGAATAAGAGAAAAAGAAAAGAATAAAGGAAAAATAAAGAACATAGAACACTATTGAACATTAAACTTATCTTCATAAAATTGTAGTAAGGAGCTCGGTCAGACCTTGGGATTATTAGTGTGGCGGGACCTTAATGGGAAATAGATTTAAAACCTAACAGTCTTCAAGTCTCACAAGACTCCTATTTAAGTCGCCTCAACAGTGAGTTTAGAACAATTCTATATACACAAATTATTATGACTATGAATCTTTACTTGCACGATGTAAGTGAAGTATAGCTCCTCATCTCAAAAGTGGCAAAGAAACAACCTCTCTCAACAAGGTAACTCTAGTAGCTCAGTCTAGCAACTCTTTCCTCAAGGAGTAGGAATATTCCCTTCTAAGTTCAAGTGCAACTAACTCAAGAAGAGGAGGCGGGGAAAAGAATGGACAGTAGACAAAATAGCTACCTATCCTTGGATGCATGACCAGTGTAGCCAAGTCATCCAGTTGCAAGCTCACAATATGTTGACTTTGAAGCTCATCCTTGTATATACACTCTGGCATGCATTTTACTTTTCAATCAGGCATGTCCACTTTTAGAGATTCTGCATTTTTAATACATACAACACACAAGGGCGCAACATGTACATAAGGAGTTTTCCCTCTTGAGCCAATAGATTATCCCTCTTCTGAAGCATTAATGCAACCCCACAGCATCCTATCTTTAGACCTCAATGCCATTAGACAAAGTTGAGATGCACTACCCTCCCTAGAGGAAGACAGATGTTCCCGCTAGTTGTTACACACCTTTGTGCTACCCCAAGCCAAATGATTCTATCTCCTCAGGACCTCCTCCACGAAGAGCTATGTATAGAGTGCTTGTTCAAGTTAAGCCACGATCTAGAAGAATCATGCGTGTGATATTAAATATTCTACTTAGACTCATTAAGATGACATGTGAACATAGTCTTGTGGACTTGAAGAATTAAGTCTCTAGGACCTGAAAAGTCTTAACTCCAGTTCTTATAAGGCTTCTATAAAATTATGTGGATTAAGGTCTAACTAAGCTCCATTCTTCAATTTTATTTCAGCCCAATTTAAATGTCAATACTATTCTAAAAAATGCACATGCAGATGCAAGAAGTGTATACAAAATATTTTTTAAGAAAGGAAAAGGGTTAGTAAAATATATACAAGGATTATACAAATTTTATATAATATTCTACAAGAGGATTTATATACAAGTTTTATAAAAGGTTTTTATATATAATAAATAACTTCATTTATAGGATGGAAGATGATCAAAGTATATATGCACATGTGGATTTTACGTATTTATATACGACCCATGTATATCCCATGTGACAGAAGTAAATTTACAAACATTTTTTACAGTACACCTAGTTTTCATACAGAAATTAATTTTGCAAATATTTTACAAAAAATTTATATCCATCTTATTAATAAAAGTACGAGTTATATCTAAAGTATATATATAATATATACATCTCCCCCTATACTTAGCTCGAACTATGTCCTCATAGTGATCAAGGAGCTACAATGAAATATATAACTCCTGCTAAGTATAGAAAAGTGAAAAGAATACTATATAACAACAACTCAAAGAATAGACAAAGAAATAGAAATCAGTGATCCCCCCATACTTAGGATCAAATAATCCTAAGTATAGAAGATTGTACAATCGAGGAAAACCAAAATGAAAAACAGTGAACAACTCAACGACTCGACTTGTCCTCTCCTATACTTATGGTAAAAGATCCCTAAGTATAGAAAAAGAATATCAACAATTTAAAGGATAAACGAGTGGTCCGAAGAAAAAAACACGAAAAGACAGTATGAACAACATCACTCCCCCTATAATTAGGGTAAGGGATCCCTACGTCTAAGCAACAACAAGCGTGATGAATAGGACGAATATGAACAACTCAAATCATTCACCTCCCGTATACTTTGGATAGAGTACATACTAAGTATAGCACACACACGGAAATGAGGTGAACGATAAAAATGAAAGAAGGAAGAATAAAACAAAAGGATATATACAAAAGAAAATCAACTCATGTATCAAACGCAGAAGATGTTAAAAAGTCATCGTCTGATACCACAGATATAGAATCAACCACGGACAAAAATGTATCATGATCTAGATATGGCTTCAGCAACTGTCCATTCACAACAAATGGTTGTGTGTCAGATGACAACCTAGATATGACAATACTACCATAGCCACGCACAACTCTTACAATGAACGGTCCTGACCATTTACTTTTCAATTTCCTGGAAACAACTTCAACTTAGCATCGAATAACCAAACTTTCTGATAAGGGGAGAAAGTCTTCCTTTGAGTGTGTCTATCATGACAATGCTTGACTTTCCCCTTATACACGAATGAGTTATCATATGCAAAGTCTCTGAATTCCAGCAATCTATTCAAATCCAACTTCCTTCCCTTTCTTGATTTCTCATAATCAATATTGCATACACAGAGTACCCATAAAGATTTGTGAATTAATTCCACTAGCAGGTGGCAAGGCTTTCCATACACCAATCTGTAGGGAGACATACCCAATGGTGACTTGTACATCGTCCGATAAGCCCATAGAACTGAGTCAAGCAACTGGGACCAGTTCTTCCTATCTAAAAGTACAAGCTTTTGCTATACAACTTGATCTCCCCATTTGAAATTTCAGTCAAGCCATTAGTCTGTGGGTGGTAAGGAGACGCAACCCTATGCTCAATGATGTACTCTTTCACAAGCTTCTTGACTTCTCTATTTATGAAATGGCTTTCCCCGTCTGAAATAAGTATCTTGGGAATTTTAAACCATGCAATAATATGGTCCTTGAGAACGGAACCCACTGCACGACTATCAGCGTCTTGGGTGGGGATAGACTCCACCCATCAACTAACATAATCCATGGCAAGCAGGATGTATTGATATCCCTGACTGATAGGAAATAGGGCCATAAAGTCTATTCCCCAAGCATCTAAAACATCAGAAATATATATATATCTCTGGGGCATAGTATCTTTGGAACCAATGGTCTATCACATCTTCTGAAAATCAGTACAACCTTGAACATATTTTGTAGCATCCTTAAATAATGTTGGACACCATAGGCCACTCTGTAAAATCTAAGCTATCGTGTTCTTCCCTGAATGATGCCCACCAAATTCTAATTTGTGATTGTGCTCAAGTACGCTAGTGTATTTCTCCTGAGTAATGCATCTTCTCCAGATACAATCCGCACCTTCACAAAATAGGTACGGATCCTCCAATTGGTAATAATGAATATCTAACAGAAATATGTCTACCTTGTGCTTCGGCCAATCTTGTGGAACTTTCTTGGAGACAAGATAGTTCACAATATTAGCATTCCATGTGAGTGTGGCCACAGACAAAATGGTCTCTTCTGGAAAGGTCTCAGAAATAGGTATCATGCTTTTCTCAAAGGTCTCTACATCTGTAATGTGGGAAAGGTGATCTACCGTAACATTTTTGACTCCAAGTTTATCTCGAATCTCTAAATCAAATTCATGGAGAAGAAGGATCCATATGATAAGGTGTGGTTTGGCATCCTTCTTACCCTGTAAAAACTATATGGTCGTGTGATTCGTGTATACAATAACATCGGAATCGAGGAGGTATGATCTGAACTTCTCTATCCCAAATACAACTGCTAACATCTCCTTTTTTGTAATTATATAATTTCGTTATGCTTCAACCAGAGTCTTGCTAGCATAGTTATATCAAATGGTATCCCATCCCATCTCTGCTCTAATATAGCTCCAACTGCAAAATCTGAGGCATCTGTCATGATCTTGAAAGGAAGAGACCAATCGGGTGGCTGCTTTCATCTGATGAAATGCAAGGAGGACTTTCTCATCCACAACAAATTCACTCTCTTAGCACAGAAGCTCAGTAAAAGGTATGGTGATCTTGTTGATGTCCTTAATAAATCAAATATAGAATCCTATGTGTCCCAGAAATGACCTCAACTACTTCAAGTTCTATCGTGACTCAAGCTTAGACATCACATCGATCTTAACCGGGTCAACCTCCATACCACGTTCGGATATGATGTGGCCCAATACAATTCCATTAGTCACCATAATGACTCTTCTCCCACGAGAGCACTAGGTTTACCTCGCAGCAACACTGAAGGACTTGGTCTGAATGAGAAAGACATATGTCAAAACTATACCCGTAGACTGAGAAATCGTCCACAAAGACCTCTAGAAAGCTACCCACCATGCTGGCAAAAATGACAACATACATCTTTGGAATATAGCGGGGACATTACACAATCCAAAGGGCATCCGTCTAAAGGCATAGGTGCCAAACGGACAAATGAAAGTAGCTTTCTCCTTGTCCTCAGGAGTGATAGCAACCTGGTTATATCCCAAGTACCCATCCAAGAAACAAAAGAACTCTTTCCCTGTCAACCTCTCAATAATCTGATCAATAAAGGGTAGCGAAAAGTGATCCTTCTTAGTAGCTGAGTTTAGGCATCGGTAATATCAAATTCAACTTCCTTCTCTTTTTTTCTTTCTCATAATCAATATTGCATACACAAAGTACCCATAAAGATTTGTGAATTAATTCCACTAGCAGGTGGCAAGGCTTTCCATACACCAATCTGTAGGGAGACATACCCAATGGTGACTTGTACGTCATCCAATAAGCCCATAGAACTGAGTCAAGCAACTGGGACCAGTTCTTCCTATGTAGACATACAAGCTTTTGCAATATAATCTTGATCTCCCCATTCGAAACTTCAGTCAAGCCATTAGTCTGTGGGTGGTAAGGAGATGCAACCCTATGCTCAATGGTGTACTCTTTCACAAGCTTCTTGACTTCTCTATTTATGAAATGGCTTTCCCCATCTGAAATATGTATCTTGGGAATTCTAAACCTTGCAATAATATGGTCTTTGAGAAAGGAACACACTGTACGACTATCAGCGTCTTGGGTGGGGATAGACTCCACCCATCAACTAACATAATCCATGGCAAGCAGGATGTATTGATATCCCTGAATGATAGGAAATAGGGCAATAAAGTCTATGCCCCAAGCATCTGAAACATCAGAAATCTGTATATATCTCAGGGACATAGTATCTTTGGAATCAATGGTCTCTCCCATCTTCTGAAAATCAGTACAACCTCGAACATATTTTGTAGCATCCTTAAATAATGTTGGACACCATAGGCCACTCTGTAAAACTAAGCTATCGTGTTCTTCCCCGAATGATGCCCACCAAATTCTAATTTATGATTGTGCTCAAGTACGCTAGTGTATTCCTCCTGAGTAATGCATCTTCTCCATATACAATCGACACCCTCACAAAATAGGTAAAGATCCTCCAATTGGTAATAATGAATCTCTAACAGAAATATGTCTACCTTGTGCTTCAGCCAATCTTGTGGAACTTTCTTGGAGACAAGATAGTTCACAATATCAGCATACCATGTGAGTGCGGCCACAGACAAAATGGTCTTTTCTGGAAAGGTCTCAGAAAAGGTAACATGCTTTGCGCAGAGGTCTCTACATCTGTAATGTGGGAAAGGTGATCTACTGCAACATTTTTGACTCCAAGTTTATCTCGAATCTCTAAATCAAATTCCTAGAGAAGAAGGATCCATATGATAAGGTGTGGTTTGGCATCCTTCTTAGCATTTAAATACTATATGGCAGTGTGATCCGTGTACACAATAACATCTGAATCGAGGAGGTATGATATGAGGTTCTCTATCCCAAACACAACTACTAACATCTCCTTCTTTGTAACTATATAATTCCGTTGTGCTTCATACAGAGTCTTGCTAGCATAGTGTATATCAATGGTTTCCCATCCCATCTCTGCCCTAATATGGCTCCAACTGTAAAATCTAAGGCATCTGTCATGATGTTGAAAGGAAGAGACCAATCGGGTGCCTGTAGGACAGGAGCACTAGTAACCATATCTTTCATCTGATGAAATGCAAGGAGGGCTTTCTCATCAATAACAAATTCACTCTCTTAGCATAGAAGCTCACTAAAAGGTATGGTGATCTTGTTGAAGTCCTTAATAAATCGCATATAGAATCTACGTGTCCCAGAAATGACCTCAACTACTTCAAGTTCTACGGTGACTCAAGCTTAGATATCACATCGATGTTAACCGGGTCAACCTCCATACCACGTTTGGATATGATGTTGCCCAATACAATTCCATTAGTCACCATAATGACTCTTCTCCCACGAGAGCACTAGGTTTACCTCGCCGCAATGCTGAAGGACTCGATCTAAATGAGCAAGACATATGTCAAAACTATACCCGTAGACCAAGAAATCGTCCATAAAGACCTCTAGAAAGCTACCCACCATGCTGGCAAAAATGACAACATACATCTTTGGAATATAGCGGGGACGTTACACAATCCAAAGGGCATCCGTCTAAAGGCATAGGTGCCAAACAGACAAATGAAAGTAGCTTTCTCCTTATCCTCAAGAGCGATAGCAACCTGGTTATATCCCGAGTACCCATCCAAGAAACAAAAGAACTCTTTCCCTGTCAACCTCTCAATAATCTGATCAACAAAGGGTAGCGAAAAGTGATCCTTCTTTGTAGCTGAGTTTGGGCATAGGTAATCTACATAGAAAAGCAATTAAGTAGGTACCCAGGTCGAAATCTCCTCACCACAGTCATTCTTCATGATAGTAATCTTGGATTTCTTCGGGACAACATGTAAAGGGTTTCCCTACTTGGAATACAAAATTGGATATATATATATATAAAGCCAACATCACACCATTTTCTAATCTCTTTCATGACAACCTCTCTTAGGTTCAGATTTGGACGACGTTGACACTCACGAGAGGGTCTACAGTCATCCTCTAAGTAGATATGATGTGAACACAAAGTTGGACTAATCCCACGGAGATTCGAAATATTCCATCCAATGGTCTTGTAGTTTCTCTCAAGAACCTCTAGCACGCGAGATTCTTGTTCATCGATCAACTACGAGCTGAGGATGACCGGAAAGATTTGGGGGGGCCCTCAAGGAAGGCATATTTCTCTGTTGATGGTAAAACCTTGAGCTTAGGTGGGGTTTGAATCAGCTCTTTGACTACTTATTTAGCTATACTGGTAGAAGTTATGTGATCTGTACTGTATGAACTGCCCACCGTGGATACTAACGGCTCAACAAATAAAATCTCAGATAGATCTACAATGAACGATCTCTTCTCAGAAAGGAGGGGCTCATCAGGATGTTCTGTGATCTCATCCGCAAAGGGTTCAGATATCTCAGCAATAATCTCAGAAATGTGTCTCTCATCATTGCATATCTCAGGAAACTCGGCATGTGGCTCAAATATTTGTACCTCAGAATTTCAGTAGTCTCAATATGATGTGTCAAAGGAATATCAGAGTGTACCTCAAAAAATTCAGACTAATCCTCAGAAATCAACTCAAACTGCCCACCAACAAACACATCAATGGAATCAACAAGAGGACTCATGTCGATTGTGCTTTCCAGAAGGTCCTTCTGGGAAAGGAACTCCCGGGTGTCTATGAAATCGGTAAAAAGATCTCTCTCTAAATTCTGCAAGAAAACCACAGTCCTCGGGATCTGATGTAACTGTCTGTCTCTCATTTGCTATTGTCGGTGGCAGTTATGGTATAAGATCGTAAATCGTCTCAATTTTAACCTTGTCACATCGAGAGTGAAATATGATCTCTCCATTACTGTAATCAACTACCACTTCAAATGTTCAGAGGAACTCAACCTAGTATGATTGGGGTATGGAGTAACGGTGCAGGTGTGTCCACATACATGACAACAAAATCAATAGGGAATTCCATTCCTTGCACCGTTACAATAACGTCCTCTAAAATGCCCATCGACCTCTTAATCGATCTATCAACAAACTGAAAGATCATCCTGGTCGATTTAAGGGGTCCTAACCCAAACTCAGTGAGTATAGATGATGGCATGAGATTAATAGAGGAACCACTATAGAGAAGAGTGCAATTGAATTCATGATCGAATAATTGGCAACGGATGTGAGGTGCTCCCTTATCTTTCTTTTTGGGCGGAAGGTTGCTGATGGCATGAACTGTGGCCATGGTTAAGATATGTTTTTATATTTTCTTTCGTTTGTTCTGCATGATCTGATGCTTTTTTGTGCAAGCTTCATTCATTCCTTTTTTACTATAGGCATGTACTCCATGGACTTAAGAAAAGGCATCTCTAAAAAGATGTTTTGTAAGATCTCAACCACTCTAGGATCAGATTAGACTATTTTTAGTTTTTGTATTTTTTTTTAGATTTATTTAAAGTAGAAGGAATTGGCACAGAATCAGAAGAAACATTCAAATGCTCATTTCCATTATTCAAAGGAGAATCCTCATGTATATTAGAACAAACAAAATCAGTATGTACAGTGTTGTCCAAAATAGATAAATGAAAAATAGAATCTAAAATAGAATGGGATGTTGTTGTTTATGTGGAAGAAGGACCCACGAGTGATGTATTCTCCCTCTTTACTGATGGTGGTCTGCATCTGCCTGGTGAAGATGAAGGTGGTAGTGAAGGTGATGAAACTCTAGACTCATGTACTACGACATTTGACCTCTCGACTGCTGGTAAAGAAGATGATGTGGAGGATGAAGCTCTCTCAGTGGCTCGATGTCCCAACCTCAACTGATGTGCAAGTGTTGACTTGAAATTTCGGGTTATTGATTTGAAAACAAATGCACAGTGATCGTTGCAACCCAAATATCTTGCAACAAATAAACAACTTTTTCTTCTCAAGCTACAAAATTAATTACAAGAGAATAATGAAGCGAGAGAAATTTTTGCTACTTGTTTACCTGTATAGCAATAGGATCGAACTCAGGGAGGCAACAATTCCAGAAGGTTATTCAAATAATCGAAAATCAATTAAAAGAAAAAGGGAATCTCAAATGTAAACTATCTTGGTTTTTGTGTGAATTTTTTGTCTTTTTAAATTTTTTTTGTTCTAATTTTTTATTTTTTATTTTCAAATTTTTAATGATTTTGATTTTTGCAATTTTATTTTCAAAAATAAGTAACAATATGCACAAGGGAAGAAATACGTACACCGCACTCTATTTGTATATTTCAAAATAGTCAGAAATGTCCAAAAAATATAAAGAAAATATTTTTGGGTTTAAAGGCTTTGAAATGTTTTGGGAAATTTTTATAGAATTTTCAGATGTTTTTGTATTTTCTAAAAATGAAGTAGTGGCAAAAATGATAAACATTGTACAACCTGGAGTAATTTGCAACTTAAAAATATTTTATGTGCCCAAAACTATTGAAGACTATTTTTACAAATGAAGTGAAATCATGATTTTTAGATTTTTGTAGAATTTTCTGTGTTTTTTCTAAATTTTTTGACATTTTTAATTTTTTTGGGTTTTAAGAAGATTAATGCACGAAAATTGTATAGGAATTAAAAGATAGTAAAATAAAATTAATTTAATTTTTTTGGAATTTTCGAAATTATATTCAAATTTTTAGGATTTTTCAAAGTTTAAACAGGGAAAAATGACATTTTTTATTTTTAATAATATCAAATGGAAATAAAATGCAATGAAATTTATAAATAATGAAGATGCACACAGCAGAAGTCTAACTTGATTGTTGCAAAATTTATTGAGTAAGATAAATATTTATTCCAACAACAAAGAGCATGCAAATAAGAGTCTGGAAATGAAGGGTTGAGATGCAAATTATCAATTTTTTGGATTAAACAGTAACAAGAAATAAATACGGGATAAACTTTGTAGATTACCCAGGATTGGCGTGATTTGTCTCTGGAAACCAGGGGCCTTCTGTAAATTTGAAAACTCTAGGGACAAAGTTGTAATTTACCCAAAAAAGAATTAGAAACTTAGGTTTCTAGTTCTATCATTCGTTCTTCTCGTTTCAAAAGTGGAAGGGGGCACAGGTGCGCCACCCCCTTTTCTCTCCAAGAAGGAGCCACAGTTCGATGGCGGAGGATGGGCTAAGATGGAGCACACAGATCAGCGGGCACGCTTGCGGGTGGTGTGTGGATGGGCTCGTCGAGGTTGCGGCAGTGGCGCAGCACCTCGTACGGGCAGTTCTGCTCGAGGGGTATGCGGAGGAGTCTCGTGCGGGTGTGCGAGTGACTGAGATCTGCTATAGGAGGTTGATGGTGGTAGTCGCGGTAGGTGTAGGCGGTGGAGTCGATGAGTGGACGGAGGTCGAAGGATGGTGACGCATGCACGAGACGCGGCTGATTGCACGGTGGATAGGGGTTGCGGGATGCCTGGTGCTTGGCGTCTCGCGGTCGGTGGAGACAGGCTGGATATGAACGGTGAAAGGTTCTGTGAAGGGGAGGAGGCAGTGGTAGCTCTCTCTCTCTCTCTCTCATGCAGAGACGGTGATGGTGGGCAGCAGCACCGCCGCCGGTGTTCAAGAGCGAGGCGGCGGCGGCGATTTGCGGAGGAGATGATGATAGGATGGCGGCGGGTACCACCAGCAGTTGGAGAGGGCGGTGCCTGCAATCAATTTTTTATATTTTTTTGTTTTTTTAACAGGAACAGAAGAAAGAAAGACAGAAAGCTTTAATTTTTTATTTTTTTATTTTTTTGAATTTTTTATTTGATCCTACAAAATATATTTTAGAGAGAAAGAATAAAAAATTATGTATTTTTTTATTTTTTATTTATTAACAAATTAGGACGCGAGTACAACGGCTCAATCTCAAAATCAAAAGGGAATACGTGAATGGAGATCCAACGAAAAATGAGGAATGGATCTGTGTCTCCGACCACCGAACGCGGCCAGAGTTGGAAGATTGCGTGAGGTAGAACGTGAAGCGAAGTAATCAAGAAAATAAGATGAAATAATGGATCATATTCGGATAAAATCATGGGTGTGATTCTAAGATCTACTGAAAAATGTCAACGAAATACAAAAGCAAAAAGTAAACTACGATTAACCTAGGTTAAAAATAAGAGAAGAAAAATGGATCTCACCTTAGGAGCGGAAAAGACCGTAATCGCTTCGACGAAGGTCGACTCGCTGTCACCGGATGACACGGAGGCCATGCACCCTTCTATGACAAGATAGCTCTCAGAGAGCTCCTATCACCGAAGATTGATCAAGTGAGAATGAGGGAGGAGGACCAAATTAAATAGAGGATTAATTGAATTTGATTTTTGAATTTGAATTTAAAAATTAAATGGAGATAAAGAGATAAGGAAAGAAATTGAAATGAGATAAAGATAAAATTAGTGTTAAAATTATTTTCAAAAATTATTTTTTGTATTTTCGTCACTTTATTAAATCGAATAATAAATGTAATTTTTTAATTTTGTGAGGGTTATTTAAGGGAATTGATTATATACATATGAAAAATAATTTCGTCACTTTATTAAATTGAATAATAAATGTATTTTTTTTTTATTTTGTGAGGGTTATTTAAGGGAATTGATTATATACATATACAATATACATATGGTATAATATATACATAGTTAAATAAGGAAATTAGTTTTTTTGTTTTCAAATTTTTATTTTTATTCTAAATAATTAGTAAAAATATTTATAAATACAATATGTATAATTAAATGGTAAAATTGCACAAACCACCCCAGAAAACTGACTTTTCAACCGTAACTCCAAAAATTATGAAATCACAGCCATTTTAAAGATAATTTAATCTAGAATACAATGGAAGTGAGTTTGGTTCAATTTGAGTTCATATGGAACCAGAATTGGTCTTTCAATTATCGCCTAATGGCTTTTCTGTATGTGGTTGCTTTTATTCTGTACATGATTTTATTTTACAATTATTTTAATTATTAGGAAATATTTTTATTTACAACTTTCATTTTGAAAATTATTTAATTTGTGGTTAATTTATGTACAAATAAAATAGTGTATGTATACAAATATACACAGCACACATTTTTTTATTTTCTAATTAAGGATCCTATCTCCCCCTACTTTATTCCTTATCGATCAGGTCAAGTCTTGACCTTCTCTCGGGGTTCGGGTCAGCCTGTATCTATTACATATATACTGCTTTTTTATTTTTCCTTTCTTTCTTTATTTATTTTAGGTTAAAATAGTAATAAATATACAATATTTACACACAAATGCAAGTTAGTAAAAATATGGAGTTAGTATTATATACATGTGTTTTATAAGGGATTTTAAGCTAACACGAAAGAATAAAGATGATGAAATGCATATTCACCATCCTCCTATGCTTTACCTTTGCAAGTCCCTTAGCAAACACTTATTTGAATAATAAGTGAATAAAAAGAAAAAGAAAGGAAAAATAAAGAAATTAGGACAATATTGAATATTAAACTTATCTTCATAAAATTGTAGTAAGGAGCTCTGTCAGACCTTTAACTTATTAGTGTGGTGGAACCTTAATGGGAAATGGATTTAAAACCTAAGAGCCACTAAGTTCCATAAGACTCCTATTCAGGTCTCCTCAACATTCAGGTCAGAACAAGTCTACATACACAAATTCTTATGACAATGAATCTTTACTTGTACGGTGCAAGTGAAGCTCCCCATCTCAAAAGTAGCAAAGAAGCAGCCTCCCTCAACAAGGTAACTCTAGTCCCCCGGTCTAGCAACTCTTTCTTCAAGGAGTGGGGATATTCCCTTCTTAGTTCAAGTACAACCAGCTCAAGAAGAGGAGATGGAGAAAGAATGGACGGTAAATAGTGAGCTACCTATCCTTGGATGCATGACCAGTGTAGCCAAGTCATCCAGCTACAAGCTTACAAAATTTGACTTTGAAGCTCTTATTATTTTCTTTTTTTCTTTATCCTTGAATATACAGTCCGGCAGGCATTTTACTTTTCAATCAGGCCTGTCCACTTTTGGAGATTCTGCATTTTTCTCTTCTTCTTTTTTTTGAAAATATATACAAGGTGAAGCATGTACCTAAGGAGTTTTTCCTCTTGAGTTAGTAGACTATCCCACTTTTGAATCATTATTGCAACCCTACAGCATCCTATATTTAGACCTCAATGCTACTAGATCAGGTTGAGATGCTCAACCCTCTCTAGAGGAAGATGAGAGGTTCCACCTAGAAGTACTACCCTTGTATGCTACTCCAAGCCAAAGGATTCTGCCTCCTCACTACCTCCTCCATGGAGAGCTACATGTAGAGTGCTTGTCCAAGATAAGCTACGGTTTGAAAGAATCAAGCATGTGTTTTTAAATGTTCTACTTAGTCTAATCAAGATGACATGTGAACATAGTCTTATGGACTCAAAGAATTAAGTCACTAGGACCTGAAAAGTCTTAACTATAGTTCTTATAAGGTTCCTCTGAAATTAAGTGGATTAAGGCCCAACTAAGCTCTATTCTTCAATTTTATTCCAGACTTAGTTTAAATGTCAAGACTATCCTGAAAAATGCACATGCAAATGTAAGAAATATGTACAATGCAAAAAGCAAATTTTTTTGAAATAATTTTCTAAATTTGAAATTTTATGAGTTTTTGGAAAACAAAAGAAAAATGATGCATGCCAAAAGAGTTTTTTAAGCAACTTTTTATAGATTTTTGGTTTTGTAGTTTTTTTTTCAAAAAGGAAAAAGGGTTAGTAAAATATATACAAGTATATACACGGATTTTTTTGTTTTTGTAGTTGTTTTTGTTGTTTTTTTGTTTTTTAAGGAGATCAAAGTCTATATACACACGTGGATTTTCTGAATTTATATACATATCCCCAAAATAATCATTAAAAGTACGAGTTATGTCTAAAGTATATATATATATATAATATACGATACCCCCCAATACTTAGCTCAAACTATGTCCTCATAGAGATCAAAGAGCGGCAAAGGAAGACATAACTCATGCTAAGTATAGAAAAGTGAAAAGACTTCTATGCTACAATGATTCAAAGAGAAGATGAAAAGAATATAAGTCGTTTATCCGC
Organism: Ottelia alismoides; assembly: GCA_037367405.1. Classification (NCBI taxonomy): domain Eukaryota; kingdom Viridiplantae; phylum Streptophyta; class Magnoliopsida; order Alismatales; family Hydrocharitaceae; genus Ottelia; species Ottelia alismoides. The sequence goes on along the minus strand of JAZKJV010002336.1, from coordinate 158,929 downwards.
CCAATAATTAGGATAAAGTAATCCTAAGTATAGAAGACTGTACAAAAGGTAAAACCGATGAAGAGAATGTATGGACTCAAAAATAATAAAAAATGATACGAATAACATCACCCCCCTATAGTTAGGGTAGAGTATCCCTAAGTATAGGCAACAACAAGAGTGATGAACATAATGAATATGAACAACACAAATCATTCACCCCCCTATACTTAGGATAAAGCACATCCTAAGTATAGCATATATACACACTGAAAAGGGGTGAACGATAAAACGGAAGAAGAAAGAATGAAATGAAGGGATATACAAAAGGAATGGATGTACAAAGGTCAAGAAGGTTGAAAGCGAACCTTCTTGCGGGACCGCTGAGGTATGGATCTGACAAGGTGTAGGTCGATATTGGGGCTATCATTAGACATAAACTGATCATGATCGACCAAGAATGTATCCTCAGCAGTCTCAGAGTGTGCAGGTACGAACCGGTCAGTGCAAGTAGTGTGGTCATGTCCTGTCTAGGAAGTCTCGCAAACATCAAAGTAAAAAAGGCTCGAAATCATTATAAAAAAATAAGATCAATTACAGTCTGGCGAGCCTATACTGGATCATCGTGTTTATCAAAAGGCCCAAATTCTTTTATAAAAGCAATCAAATCAAGTTTGGCCTTATCGATCTCATCTAAATCAGGGTGAATAGGAACGGACACATATGTGAAAGTAGTCAAATCATGTCCATCATGTCTAGTCTCAAAGTCTTCCTTCTGCTCTAGGGTGTCTATTGTGTAAATCCCGCGGATGTCATCAATGCATCGCCACGTACCAGAAGAGGGAACTCCAAAGTCTATGTTTTCTGAGTCTTCCTCCTTGAAGAGGAATTCTTGGGTCTCAGTATCATCCGACATACAACATGAATCTATGATATTATCATCAAGGTCAAGGTCCTTAGGGTTGACTAACACATGCATACTCTCATGGGATGCAGGTCTCTGGTTACTAATGGGTATAGTGATCAACACATCGCTTCCTACATCAAAATGGAAGTGAATCTCTCCTGATCCATAATCAATAACGTCTCTCACAGAGGCGAGGAAAGGTCGTCCTAGGATGATTGGAGGGTGCTCCACATGGGTGGAGGTTGAAGGATATAGGGAGATATCCTCAAGCGCATCACGGAAGCATGTGGATCGCACTGAATGTGATCGCGAGCGACTAGTCGCACTAGTTGCTCGATGCAGTGGAAATTAAAATTTTTTCATGCGATGAAACTACTTGATCCAAGAACACTTCTCGGATCGTTTCATCTAAACCATAAACAAGTATTAGGTTTACCTCTTGAAGCATGGTTGCTATCAAGTCTCTAAACGATGAGACCTCCTGTCTCAAGTCCGATCCGATGGAGGAGACACTTGCGAGCGCGTTGATGAGACGCGTCCTTCTCACAATCCAAGTTGATGATCTAAGCAGTGAATCTCCTAATCTCGTCATAAGAGATTTGAAATCTTCTTCACGAGCAAGACGCACCGAAGGAGATGGAGATCCACGAGTAGATTATTCGGTAGCATAACGATGATGCTGCAGTGATGACGACTCTCACAAGGGCTCCATGGTGGACGACCACTATGAGAGAGAGAGGCTTGGTGTGTGAAGAAAGAGAGAAGGAGAGAGAGCATTCGTTTACGTTGTAAACATGTGCATCGAAGAGCAAGGGGTGCCTCTTCTTATATAGGATTTTGGGAGTCCATGGATCTTAATCCGTGGACAACACATAATCAATGGTTAAGATTTGATTTGTGTTTCTTTAAATGGCTAAGATGTTGTTGTAAAAATACAACAACAATTGATTTAGTTTGAGTTAATATATATTGATAAATAAACATAACTAATCCCAATTTAAATCACTTTGACTAGTATAGGAGATAATGGGAGATAAACCTCATCTCCTAAAAAAGGGGGACGGCTACCAATCATCTCATGAGATCTCATTATCTCATGATATCACCAAGATTTACAACAACAATTGTTGTAAATATTTTTCACAAAATAATTCACAATTATCTTGTGAAAAACTTCAATCAAGCCATTATTCACAACCCAAAACAACATGTAATTATATTTTCAATTAATCATTCAATGTGAATCCAATTCACATTAACAATTAGTCAACAAATATAAATTATAATATGCTCTCTCTAATATCTTATAAATCATATTTATAATATATCTGATTAATATGGATGGTGCTATCGACATTATTCATATCTATGATAATTAAATCACATTTATTATTCTTGGATCTCTTTTCTCATGTACACAAATAACATGTTAGACCTTTGATAATTAAATCACATTTAATTATCTCAGATAACTCTCAATATAATATGAATCAAATTCATATTATTCATGATAATTAAATCACATTTAATTATCAATTTTTTCAATGTTTGGATACGCATATCAATAATGAAATTATCCATGAACTCTTTCTAGGATAATGCGCGTTCTTCACAGATACTTGGAGATAAGGATAGGGCGATTGTATTGTTCCACATATAGTGACTTGGATATTGAGATCACATCTTAAATCTAGATCTGATAGACCTCGCAAAAATGCTTGATTGAATCAAGACCACAAATCTAATCTTCTCATTACATCTTAATCACATTCAAATCAATGTCCAACATTTGGACTAAGATTAGATTACTTCTCTTTGAGTGGAGTCCCTAAAATCCAGACCTGTTTCATCACTCCCTCGGAATGGAAGCGTCATGGTTATACAATCGTTTATGATCACATCGCCCTCAGGTATTCCCAATACTTGTACATCCTCCATATTGGAAGACCCAAAATAAACCCGAAGTATAAGATCAATTTTACACTATCTACTTCAGAGTTTTATCATCTAGTTTCTCATTCGATCATTGGGAGTCGGTATCAATCATATGCTTTCCAAAAGCATATATCATACCCAGGTGTTGATCATATACTTTTTCAAAAGCATATATCAAACCTACAAATTCAGTCAAGCTTCCAAAGTGATACGACCGTACACGGAATTTGATTCTTCCCAATATCTCATGAGTGAGCTCATGTATTCCTGTTCAGTAATGAACCTGTATAATCCCTTTGAGAGATCGTATTACTCATATGCCCTTATATGTACACCAGTGCGTTGGTGTATAGACCTTGATTAGGTCGTCAACCTATTGGTCTGCCAAATGTACATACTCAGACATATAGTAATGTATTTGTCTCCGATAAGAGGATGCGTGCCTATATTGTGACAACATACGACATAGGACTTTAGTTATCTTGATCTCATTAGGTCAACTCTTTGACCTAACTAATCTGACACCTTCGAATCTCTATTCCCATGTAGAGGACCTGCATCAAGAGGTCGGTCAGATATCATCCAAGTGATAAAGGATTGCCATCTCCTACTCAGGCTGGAGATCATCTCTTAACAATCATTTGGTGGTACTTGATGAGTCCTCAATCTAACTCTTTAGATATTCATCCAAGCACCAACCTCTATGATTCAATACTTGAATCAACAACTGTATGATCATTACAATGGCCATGGTACATAACCCTAATTGTATTAAGGGATCTATTATGCAAATTAGTTATTCTTCATTTCAGATCGGGGAATGATATTTACAATAACATTTATTGCATAATGACTCACCGTGGGATCGCATGTCCAATAGAGGTCTCCATGGGCTATACGACAAAATCAGAAGTGATGTTCAAGCCCTAAATAAGAATGACGGTGTTTTCTAGAATACCCTTTGGCCTCTTGATAGATCCATCAGCAAATTGAACTATCATCCTGGTTTTCTTGAGAGGCCCAAGATGAAGAGATTTTACCATAGAGAAGGGTATTATATTGATTGAAGCATCGCCATCAAGGAGAGCGTTATCACAAGAATAGTCATACATGGAGAAACTCACAAGAGGTGTGGCATTGTTCCTTTTCTTAGAATGTGGACGGTGGGATGGTGTGGGCAGTGGCCATGGTCAAGATGTGACACTCAGATCTGCTCCTCTACTTTCTTTTCTTGTATTGAGGAGCATATAAATGTGTTATGGCCTAGTGAAGTGGGGTTTTAACGATCTCATGAAGGGTGGCCACCACTTCAGGCTCAGTCAACATTTTTTCTTTTTTGGACCTCCTCTATACAAGGAGAGATCAGAATCAGCATATACACGAGGATTGCCAAGAGCAGTCTGTACAGTGGCATCCTCGGGGTCAAGGTTAAGACATGTGGAGAATGATTGTGTGAGAAAATAGTTTGGCATGGATGCCATCTCCTCACAAAATGAATCAATAATGTGTCTCCCAAAATCTTTTTGGATTTTTAAAATTTTCTTAATTTTTTATTTTGAGCGATTGCGAGCTCTAATGATTATCCTCAAGCGAATTCATATCCTCAAAAAGTGGAGCAGCATTTTGGCTCTTGTTTATGTTAAATAGATTGCTAATCCTCGAATTCATATGCTCCATCATCTGATTCAGGGTCTCAAGTGTGGAAATCATGAAAAGTGACCCCAAAATCTTAAGATCGGGTGAGTGGAATAAGAGTGGGTGAGAATCAGAGTTCAACTCCTGAAATAATGGGTTAGGCAGATATGCACAAAAATCAGAAGGAAAGTCTTCCTGGAAAGAGGAAGGTGGATCGGCTGGAGGGTACGAGGGATCCGCGAGGATCGGATTAAAATAACTCCAGTTGACCATCTCTGAAACAAAAGATGAGATCGAGAGAGCACGAGGGTCAAGTCAAAATATATGGAGAAAATGCACAAATGTGAAAAAGGATCTAGTATGCACGTAAGCAATCAAACACAATACAAACCCCCAGTTCACCAACTAAACGTAATGTGTAGACTGTGAAGGTTCGATCAATTATCTTGTCAATTTTTAGAGTTTGGTGAGAATACAATCTATCAGAGCGGTTTAAGCAAGCTATTAGGAACCCAATGCTCTCCGGAGACTGTTCCAATCTCACAACTAGTGTTTCCCAATCAGTATGGGTGCGGACCGTTTACCGGCTACCCGATCAGCCCACTCTTCTAAGGGAGACCTAGACCGATTACCTGCTACCCGGTGAAGTCCTCACTACAGAACAACTAATCACAAGATAATAGTCTGAAGAGAGTCCGGGCGTGCTTTTATCCTAGTGTGTGGGTCGCTCTCTTGTTGTAGATAAATCAAACAAGGCAGTAGTTACTTTCCCCAAAGTAATGATTTTTCCTTACATTTATTTTAGGGTCGAGTTTTCTTTAGCTGTCCCGAATTTTAGGTAGTTATCTGTTCATTTGAATATTTTCAATGAATTGCCTACCGAGTGTCCAATTTCCTTTTTAACTTATGTGAGTGAAAACAAGGAAGGAGATCAGAATTGCCAAAGTGCGATTAAACATAATGACGCATGCAGGGGTTAGAGATGCGTACCTTGTCGCCAACACTCTACATGCAGGGTGATCCGTGCAGAATTTAAATAAAGAAAAAATAAACTAACCTATATGCAAATGCAAGTGAACCGTCCTAACAATGGCTTCCATTAACAGGCAAGAACAAGTTAATTTGACTAAGTCCAAGTACGCTATATTCTATAGGTACAGAAATTCTTGTTTAGGGTATTTGGACCTAATTTATTACTTAGCTCAAGCAAACTAATTAAAGCAATAAATAGGTAGTTCACTGATGAATTTACGATTCATCATACTAAAAGATGAAAATAGAGCTTCGTTCCCGAGTAATTAGCCGCATTTCATCATTTATTCAGCATTCTTGTCATTCATGCATGTAAAATTAATATTTGTATTTTAACACTCATAATTGCATTCATAATCATCTTTACATTTGCACCCAATTTCATGCATTTTTAAGTAATTCTTTCTAACTCCAATTGACCTCAAACCACCTCCATTGTGTACATATTATTAACAATATTAAAGGAAATATATAAAAAATTACTAACTCAAATAACTGGCCCGTGAGACAAAGCTCCAATTTCAGACTAGACGGACTAAAACGCTCATATCTTCCTCATACAATGCCCGATTTAGGTCTACTCTTAAAGTAATACATATTCAAAGACCTTCAAAACAAGACAAATTTAATAAAATCGGAGCTCATATGTGAAAGTTGGGTTTTGAGCCTCTTTTGTGTATTTTGTGTTTTGGTGATTTTTGACTTGATATTTTATGTACATAATTAACTCTTTTTATCTTATTTCTTTTTCATTTATATTCTTTAATTAAAATTTTAATAAAAACCCACAAAGATCCAAATTTAAATTAAGACTAAAATCAATGAAACTGACCAAGTCCGAGTGTCCCTGAGAGTCTGTACAAATTTCTCACTTTTTCCATTTTATTTTATTCTTCCATTTTCTTATCCAAAAAAATAGATTATTGCGTAAATATTTATCTTTGATTTTATCATTGTTTTTCTCGAATTTTCTCTTAATTTAAAATCACTAAAAATTTACAAAATCCAAAAATCAAGGTATTTTATGTACATAGAGTACCCAAAAAGATTGTTTTGTACAATCGACTTCTTTTGCTCTTGGTCTCTTCATGAAGATTTTAGATCTCATCAAGACGAGTAATTTTCATGTTGAGCACTTTTTGATGCGAGGTCATTTGCTATTTATTTCATATTTATCTTTTATCTAATTTTCAGATTTTCTGGTGTTGACATGTGGTCACTCCTGGAGCTACCACGTGTCACTCATTTTTAACCCTATTTTTATTTTGTTTTTGTTAAAAAAATAAAAAATATCTCTCATCTCATGTGCCATGCACGTGTGGCCCTTTTCCTCTTTTCAGTCAACGCCGGTCGCTCCCTCCTTCTTCGCCAACAACACTCTACAACCTCCGCCCGTACCTTTCGTGCAACCCGCTATCGACCACCGCGCAACCAAACTTCATCTCGCCGCCTCCTTTTCCCCTCTTGCTCCTCTCTATATAAAGGGCCATCGACCTCAAGCCAAAAACATCCGCCCGCATCATCGGGAAGAGAGGGAGAGTGGACCTGGGCTTGTGTCAGGAGCCCAAAACTCCATCAATCACCCCGAGGGGCGATCATATCGAGCTTCTTGGGGTCCCTTGCCATTTCTGATTGAAGCAACGACCAAGGAAGAGGCCTCTGTCCTCCTCTGACTCCAAGCAAAAATCTACCCCCTTTTCTTTTTTTTCCTCTGCTTCTCCCATCTTCCTCTGTTTTTCTTTATTTCCTGTGTTCCATAGTCGCCACCCTCATGTCACCCCTCTTCCTTCCATCTCCACCGTCTTCCTCCCTACCAACTTGGCCACTCCGCCTTCGAACCCGGAGCCCCTCCAGGCACCTCCACCTGCAGGTCATCCATACCGTCATATGCCATAGGCCGCTCCTCCAGACTTCATGCACGAGCCATCTCCGCCTTAGCGCGGAGCCTCGCCTTCACGCAGGTCGTCTTGCGCCTCCTCCGAGTACACGAGCCACCTTGCGTCATCGTTGAAGAAACACAGCTCACCATCTTCTACATGAGCCTCGTCTCTGGCTTGAACTCCTGAACCTCCCACCGCCTTCACACATGTTGTCCTGCGCCCCACCTGTAGAATCACCACACCAGATATGAGCTCCTCCATCTCCATTCGCCACCACCCACAGCAGTGCCCGCCCACCGACTATGTGCTTCGAGCCAAAATCCAGCGACCGCGGCCGCACCTGTAAACTCGTCGCCCATGGCCGCGACCCCCAGTCATCCTCCTCCAAGCTCCAAGCCATGGCTGCCTACGCATACCTACCTCTTCCCCACCATCTGACACGTTGGCTTCGTTCTAGCCTGCCTGTGACGTGCACAACCGCCCTTTTGCTCGACTCCAGTGACCAGCCGTTGTAGGTCCCTCATCATACGTCACCGTGCGAGGAGGGGGTAGCCGCCCAGTCGCACAGAAGACCCACCCCCCCCCCCCCCACCGCGTGCTTATCACATGTAGGGTGGGAAAATTGTGGAAGAGCCCCTCCAATGCCTCCTAATTTTTTCCAGTCTAGCTACTCCAGGGTCATATGCCACACACGTGACCACTAGAAAGTTTGCAGAAGTTCCCCTAGTCGTTAAGGTATTCACAATTTGGTCCCTCTTTCTGCAGTCTCTTTTTACTTTATTTAATTCTTGTAATTTTGCATTTAGAACCATGTGTCTTCTATTTCATTTGAACCTCAACATTGCATCTTTTTATTATTTAAAAATTAGCATTTTGCTCTACAATTAATTCTCTACATTGTGACATGCTCGTGATATTTTCAATGTCTGTGGTTATTTATTTATTAATATTCTTGTGGAAAATCGCGTATTTTACCCAATCTATGCTTAAAAATTCATAGCTAATTAACCACAGCTCCAAAAATTGCCGAAAATTAGTTGGTATGACATTGTGCTTACAAAAAATTGCATTTGCATGCATATCTTTCTTTTGAAAAATCATTTTTTGCATTTCACTAATTAATTTTTAGTAGGTACTGAATCCAACATTTTTAGGGTTTAACATTTTTCGAGATAGATCACCTAGTGAGACATATCTCAGATAATTTTATTTCCTTAAAATAACTAGATTTAATATTTATTATAATCAATTATTAAAAATCTCATTGTTTGCATTCAGAAATTCATAAAATATTAACCTTACATCCGAAAATTCTAAAAAAAGGAGTAGCTTAATTTCATTGTTTTTCACATTCTGACCAAGTTTGGGAAATTTTGGACTTCATTTGATAGGAATTTACATTTTAGTCCCCAAACTTTGTTGAAAGTGCCTTTGCTTCATTTATTGCATTGAAAAATACCAAAAAAAATCCTCTTTGCAAACTTGAATTCGAGATCGACTTTGAGACAACCTAAGGAGACAATTGCCCCTCTAAGTTCGACCTTGGACTTACCCAAGTAAAAAGGTCGACCGCTTGCTTTAATTTAAAATTAAATAAATTTGTGATTTTTGATTGATTTGAAATTTTCCGACTACAATGCATCAAAACAACATAATAAGAAGGGTAAATTCGTGGTTCTTCAAATGGTGCCATTGCCGGGGAGGCACGACTTAGGTTGTTTATAAGAAAATCAAGTTTTTACATTTTTCCATCCCCAAGTAGTCTGACCCCCGATTTTTCTTGTAATTATTTCTCTGTTTTTTCCTTCTTTTTTGTATTTTTGTTTCTTTTATTTTTGTATATTTTTCTGTGAATGTCTCTCTAATATTTGATCTTTATTTTTTGTGCGAGGTACCCAGTGACTTGGAACGACTTTTCTTAGAAATTGATGCTTCTCAGAGCGATCGGATACACACCATCTTTTTAATTTTTGGAGAGAGAGAATTTTTAATTAACTGCTCATTTCTAGCGGTTCTCGATCGGGTTCTCACGTGTGTAAAAAGGACGGAACATTTTTCTGTGGCGTGTCGGCATGTTTCACTCTCTAGTGAGGGTGGGGCTCGAATTGAGTGGTTCGTAGTTCTAGGACTGCATATACGGCTATTAGAGCTACTAGGGTTTTTTTTGTACCCATAGGACTAGGACCACACTGCACTTAATTATACGCACTAGATCGTCTCTCATTTAGCCAAATTAAATTGTTCTATCACTCGCTAATAGAAATTCATGATCTAGATGCGATTTTCCGAGCATGCATTAGATTTATTTTTCTACGGAAATTTCAATTCTGTTTAGCATATTGCACGAAGATTGCGAGGAAGCACTCTTAGTAACTCTGACTCAGCATTCATCATCGTATTTCTCGTTGCACGGCTTTTTCTATTCTCCATTGGTTTTCATTCACATAGGAATAAAGGAAATTGGAATCCCCGTGTAGACGTGCATTGTTCCCCACTCAAATTCATGTGACAACCAAATTAAAACTAGGGGACTGCTAACATTACTGATTAGTTAAAATTGGATAAAATTAAAAATAGCCATTTTCGGAGAGCAACCCCGTCATTGTTTGATTTCAGGCTTAGTGAGGGTACAGAGAGTGTGTACACACTAAGATAGAGCCCAAATCCCTGCCTTCCATATCAATGTACCCCTCTCTTCGTAAATATCATAGGATGAAGTATTCGAAGTTCAACTGACCTGCACTAAGTAGCCTCCGCTTGCTTTGGCAAGTAGATAGGGGCGAACCAGCGGTGCGACAAGTTGCTTAGTAACCCCCCAGGGCAAAGTGACAAGCCTTGTCAGCCTCCGCCTACTTTGGTAGGTAGATAGGGGTGGGTCCCTGAACTTTATCGGTATTAACCTAGTAAGCTGATGATAGGAGCTAAGAAAGGAAGGGCATTGGTATCTTAGGCGATAGGTTAAATAGGGGAGATGCAACCGGCATTGAGCAGACTCCCCTATAGGACATCACGTAATCCTAGCTAACTTTTCTTGAAAATCACACTTAAAACCAACCAGTTAATCGGACCCAGCTTCAGGGCCTTCACTGAGTCGAGTTGGTGAAATCGGGGCTTGCATTTGTGTATTGAATTGTGTGGCAGTGCACTTTCACATGAAAATCGTGTTTTTGTGAATGAATATTTTCCATTCCATGCGAAGATGACAGAATATTGGCATTCATACACAGACTCCATGGGTCGCACTCACATGACAATTTCTCAATCTTCATACCCACCTTCTTTTCAAAGGAACCCTCTCTTTGAGGTAGTTTCTCCCCAGCCACCATTTTCTTCACCCACCCACCCACCCTTGGTTGAAACTTCAAGATATGAACCGCTCACAGAACCGATCATGTTCTATGAAGACACAATGGAGAGAGCAGACTCGGGGATGAATATTAGCGTAACCAACTTTTATAGAGGAACACGATTCCTGGTTACGTATGAAAATTCAATGTTTGAACCATCCTCTACTCGGGAAGATCCACAACCCGAGTATGATCACTTTTCCTTTGACCACATAGATGACACTCAAAGCCAAGGAAATAGACCTCATGACCAGACCTCGATCATAGAGACTGACTACATCTCGATCCAGGAAAAAATGCTAATATTGCGGCATACGGAGCATAGTCATTCATCTCCATGTCATGAGACGATAATGGATGACATAGCTTGGATCAATAAGAGGACCGAGGTTTTGACTAGATAATTTGATAATATCATCCAAAAAGTAAAATACATGATCATTAATCAAGAAGAATCAAGACGATCAAAAGCGAACCCGAAACTCATCAGGTGCTTGAGTCCCACATACAAACACCATAGACCACTGACCCTCCTACTGACTTTAGTGGAAATTCCAAAAAATTAAAAAATCAGAAAATTAAAAAAAATGGACAACATCAATATAGAAGCATTTTTTCAAAAGTCTGATCTTGGAGCTTCCATTAATCAAGGCCATAAGTATGTTCCCGATCTTCAAAGATTTGTGAAGAGTCGACTATCACCTACGAAGAAGGGAAAGAAAAGATATCGAATAGAATATCATTTAATCACTATGGCTAGTTCAATGGTACTGACCCAAACAAACAAAGTTCAAAAAGTAAAACGATTTACCAAAATAACCTATGAAATTGATAATATTGAGTTTAATAATGTTCGAATTGACAACAATTCTACACTCAAAATCCTCTCGAAGTTCATGTTTAATAGACTCGAACACTGACTGCTAAGAAAGACCCGAGTGATCGTTTAGTTTCTTGATCGATCCACAAAAAGACCGAGAGGAATCATTTCCGTCGCCATTAATTTCCATGGTGTCGCACAAAGAGTGGACTTCATTGTCCTGGGCATTGAACATAAAGGAGATTTATCTGAGTCTCCCATTATTTTGGGAAAGCCAATTCTAGCTTCCGCTAGAGAGACTATTAATTGTAAGACTCAAGATATCATATTCCCAAACCAAATTGATCAAGTTCTTGAGGACACCCCAAACCCTGAGACAACTGAATCAAACACCGTCAATAATGACATAGAAAAATCTTCATCTCCACTTATCACAGACACAAATGAAGGAGAGACATCTTATGAAACGGTTGACGAGTCTACGAAGGTGAATGATATCAAACAAGACACACTCGATTCACCACAACCGGACAAGATTATGTCAGATATCCCTGAGTCTACACACGCAAAGCCAACAAAGAGTAAATACTCAGGGCGTGTGCTGACCTTACAAGAATAATACTATTGTTATGGAGACACGTCTGATAGGGAACTCATGGTCAATACCTCACAAAGAATACCTCCTGAACCGACTAAAAAAGTCACTTTCAACAGTTCAGATTACTCATCAAGTTCGGAGGATAAGAGCAGTATGAGAGAGCTCAGTTCAGAGAATCTACAGCCTGATAACAATAAGAAGTCACATGTCGACCCACGTTGGACTTTCCCTGTCCCCCTCTATTATTCTTCTAAAGCCGACTTCCACGCCCATTCAATATACTGGAAAAATACGCTATGACTAGACTAATACTTATTCATCTGAATATTCAGAGGAAGAAAAGATTAACCCGAAAACTGAGCGAGCTCTAAGAAAAAAGCTCAAAAATAAAAATAGTTGGAGTTGCGTGACCTTTGACTATTATTCTAATGACAGCTTCGACGGTGGCTGGGAATCATCTGATTCATCTCCTTCCAATAATTATTCCCTTCCACCACATTTCTTGAAAAAGATCGGTCGTAAACTGCCTTGATCATCGGCCAATCGTTTCCCCACCCCCACCGATTTCCTTGTATATTTTCTTCCTAGACTTAGGCCAAGACCTAAGTATGGAGGGGACCGATGCCATCTGTATTTATTCATCATTCTACTCCTCATTCGATCTGTATATTCTTCGGTTCTCATCAGTTCTCATACTCACTCTTTTCCTATACTTAGGGTGACCAGAGCCTAAGCATAGGGAGGCGATGACCGCCCTGTATATATTAATCTAATTTGTCTTCTTGACCTTAACTGCTCCACTTTTTGATCTTCTTCTATACTTAGGTTGTTCATAGCCTAAGTATAGGGGGGCGATGGACTTTTATATTCTTTTTATTTCATTTTTTTCTCTTATTTTCACTCTCCTACACTTAGTATGATCTATGTCTTCTTGTCACTTCTCATGCTCTAAGGACATAGCACACGCTAAGCATGGGGGATTGTATATATTACATATATACTTTACCCATAGCTCGCACTTTCACGTATTTTTGTGTATATTTATGCAATAATTACGAGATGGGTAAAAAAAGAATAAAACAAAACAAAAAAACATAAACAAAACCAAAGAAAAAGAAAAAAATCTCTCTTGCATATCAACTTTGCATAAAAAATTAGCTTGCATATTGTTCTTGCATTCATACAAAAAAGCATCTTGCACCTCATATGCATCTGCATTTCATTTTGCATATGTAGCATATGCAAAGTGGAAAGTTATTGGGTTTTGAATCGAGTTGTGAGTAGAAGTGGAGAGTTGTCTTTACTTAGCCTTAATCTACCTAATTTTTAGAGGAACTTCACCAAGAAAGAAAATTTTAGAAGCTTCAAGTCTTTTGACTTATCGAGTTCCGCATGACAATGTACAACCTTTGACTCATAATGTCTAACCTGGTCACCTGATTCTGAGTATAGCTTTTGAGTAGGGAATAAATCTAGTCTCTCGCATTATGCACTTAGCTCAACTCAGATGGGGTGTTGGAAGACTGTGTGAGTCTGGTAGCGTGGACATCTAAAGATCGGAGTATGGGTTGAAATAAATCTTCGAAAAAGGGATGGACGGCTGGGCACATTTTTTTTCTAAGACCCCACAACATGTACAGAAAAAAAGATTCCATATCTGTAGGGGCACAAAAGATACGTGTAGAGTTACCGAAAATTCCATACCAAAAAGAAGCCAAATTACCAAATAAATAACTGACCAAAAAGGTCCAAGCTTCAAGAAAACCTACATATCTTAGAGGAGACTTGGCTAAACTAGCCGGCTTCATAAGGATAGGTGACTACACTGGTCACCCTCTAGTTCTTTTCCCCTTCTTCTCATTTCTCCCTCTTTCGATTGTGAACACAACGCGACAGACCTTAGAAGGAAATACCTGACTCCCCGAGGATGAGTTACTGGGAGGGGGTTTGCATGGTAGTCTGACATTCTTGATGGGAGAGCTAAAAACTTTCACACACATGAGATAGTTGTTCAATTTTCATGGAATATGCTTTGGAGAAACACTGATCTAAGATGACTTCAGAGCCGAAACTACTTCACTGATATGTAGAACTTGAGGGCTGTTGATTTTTAAAATTCTAAGTCTCACAAAAGTTCCGTCACACTATTAATCCAAAGATCGGGTCTAGCTCCATTTTCACCTTTTGTTCATGACTTTGGTATGGAACCTAAAAATCATTTCACTTCTGCATTTCATTTTAGTTGCTCGGGGACGAGCAAGGTTTAAGCATAGGGGGTTGATGAATCCACGATTCATGAAATAAAAAAAGATAAAAATAGAGCTTTGTTTCAGAGTAGTTAGCCACATTTCATCATTTATTCTGCATTCTTATCATTCATGCATGTAAAATTAATATTTGCATTTTAACACTCATAATTGCATTCATAATCATCTTCACATTTGCACCTAATTTCATGCATTTTTAATTAATTATTGCTAAATCCAATTAACCTCAAACCAACTCCATTGTGTATTTATTACTAACAAGATTAAAAGAAAAATACAAAAAAGTTTACTAACTCAAATAACTGGCTCGTGAGATAAAACTCCAATTTCAGACTAGACAGACTAAAACACTCATATCTTCCTGATACAATGCTCGATTTAGGTCTACTCACTTTTAAAGTAATACATATTCAAAGACCTACAAAACAAAACCAATTTCATTAAACTCGTATGTAAAAGTTGGGTTTTGAGCCTCTTTTGCTCATTTTGTGTTTTGGTGATTTTTGACTTGATATTTTATGCACATAATTAACTCTTTTTCTCTTATTTCTTCTTCATTTATATTATTTGATTAAAGTTTTAATTAAATCCACAATGATCCAAATTCAAATTAAGACTGAAATCAAAGAAACTGACCTAGTCCGAGTGTCCCCATAGAGTTTGTACAAATTTCTCACTTTTTCCATTTTATTTTCCTATTTTCTTATTTACTAAAAATCCAAAAAAAAGATTATTGTGTAAATATTTATCTTTGATTTTATAGTTGTTGTGTATATATTTATCTTTGATTTTATAATTATTTTTCTCGATTTTTCTCTTAATTAAAAATCACTAAAAAATTACAAAATCCAAAAATGAAGGTATTTTATGTACCTAGAGTACCCCAAAAATATCATTTTATACAGATGACTTCTTTTTCTATTGGTATCTTCATGAAAGTTTTAGATCTCACCAAGATGGGTAATTTTGTGTTGAGCATTTTTCAATCCGAGGTCATTTGCCATTTCTTTCCCATTTATCTTGTTATTTAATTTTCGGATTTTCTGGAGTTGACACATGGCCGCTCTTGGAGCCACCATGTGTCACTCATTTTTTAAACCTATTTATTTCGTTTTTATAAAAAATTTAAAAAATAAAAAATATAAAAATATAAAAAATATAAAAAATATCTCTCACCTCACATGCCATTCACGTGAGGCCCTTTTCCTCTTTCGTATCAACCTCGATCGCTCCCTCTTTCTTTGCCAACAACCCTCTACAACCTCCGCCCGCACCTTGTGCGCATCCCGCTACTGGCCACCGCACAACCAAAATTCAACTTGCCACCTCCTTATCCCTTCTCCCTCCTCTCTATATAAAGGGTCATCGACCTCAAGCCAAAAACATCTACCAGCATCATCAGGAAGAGAGGGAGCGTGGACATGGGCTTGTGACAGGAGCCCAGGACTCTGGCAATCACCCTCCAAGGCGCAATCATATCGAGCTTCTTGGGGTCCCTCGCCGACTTCGATTGAAGCAACGACCAAGGAAGAGGCCTTTGTCCTCCTCCGACTCCAGGATAAATCTACCCCCTTTTCTTTTCTTTTTCCTCTGCTTCTCCCATCTTTCCTCTATTTTTCTTTATTTCCCCTGTCCATAGTCACCACCCTCATTTCATACCTCTTCCTTCCATCCCCACCGTCTTCCTCCCTTTCAACTTGGTCACTCCATCTTCGAGCCCAGAGCCTCTTCAGGCGCCTCCACCTTCAGGTCGTCCATACCGTCATATGTCATAGGCCGCTCCTCTAGACTTCAGGCACGATCAATATCCGCCTTCGTGCAGAGCCTCGCCTTCACGTAGGTCGTCTTACACCTCCTCCGAGCATACGATCCACCTCACTACATCGTCGAAGAAACACAGCTGGCCTTCTTCTACACGAGCCTTTCCTCTGGCGCAAACTCCTGAACCTCTCATCGCCTTCACACAGGTCGTTATGCACCCCCACCTGCAGAACTGCCACACCAGACCGGAGCTCCTCCATCTCCATTCGCTGCCGCCCAGAGTAGTGCCCACCCACCGACCACGCGCTTCTACCCAAAATCCAGCGACCGCGCCCACACCCGTAAACTCGTCGCCCACGACCGCGACACCCAGTCGGCCTCCTCCAAGCTCCAAGTCACGACCTCCTGTGTCTACCCGCCTCACCATATGATGTGTCAGCTTCATTCTATCCCACCCGTGATGCACACAATTGCCCCTATCACTCGACTCCAACGACCAGCTGCCCTAGATCCCTCATCATACATCGTCGTGCAAGGAGGGGGCAGCTGCCTAGCCGCACCAATCTTCATGCCTTAGAGGCGTCCAAATCAGAAGACCCCCGACGTGCTTATCACGTGCGGGGTGGGAAAATTACAGAAGAAACCCTCCAACACCTCTTAATATGTTTCAAGTCCAGCTACTTCAGGGTCGCGTGCCACACACGTGACCACTGGAAAGTTTGCAGAAGTTCCCCTGGTCTTTAAGGTATTCGCAATTAAGTCCCTCTTTCTGTAGTCTCTGTTTACTTTATTTAATTCTTGTAATTTTGCATTTAGAACCATATGTTCTCTATTTCATTTCACCTCTACATTGCATCTTTTTATTATTTAAAAATTAGCATTTTGTTCTACAATTAATTCTCTACATTGTGACATGCTCGTGATATTTTAAATATCTGTGGTTATTTATTAATTAATATTCTTATGGAAAATCACGTTTTTTATCCAATCTTTGCTTAAAAATTCATAGATAATTAACGATAACTCCAAAAATCACCAAAAATTCGTGGATAGTAGAAAGTTGGTAGTGACATTGTGCCCACAAAAAATTGCATTTGCATGCATATCTTTCTTTATAAAAATCATTTTGTGCATTTCACTTATTAATTTTTAATAGGTATTGAATCCAACATTTTTAGGGTTTAAGATTGTTCTGATATAGATCATCTAGTGACATATCTTAGTTAATGTTTTTCCTAAAAAATGCCATATTTAATATTTATTTTAATTAATTATTGAAAATCTCTTTGTTTGGATTCATAAATTCATAAAATATTCATCTTGCATCTAAAAATTCTAAAAAAACGTAGTAGCTTAATTTCATTGCATTTCTCCTTCTGGCCAAGTTTGGAATTTTTGGACTTCATTTGATCAGAATTTACATTTTAGTCCCCGAATTTTGTCAAAGTTGCATTTGCTTCATTTATTGCATTGAAAAATACCAAAATATTCCTCTTTGAAAACCCAAATTTGAGATGGACTTTAAGACAACCTACGGAGATAGTTGCCTCCATGAGTTCGACCTTAGACTTACCCAAGTAAAAAAGGTTGACCGCTTGCTTTAAATAAATTTGAGGTTTTTGATTGATCCGAATTTATCCGACTACAACGCATTAAAATGACATAATTAGAAAGGTATATTCACAGTTCTCCACTCACCATGTGAAACAAATAAAAATTGATGAAAACAAAACCGGTGAGGTCCCCCAAGTGCACCGACACTTGGCAAAACAGACCCCACAACAAATGAATGTCCGTTTACAAGAGTTCAAATGCTAGAATAAAATAAAGTCTAATTTTTTTGTTGGTCTCCTTCAATTATTCTTCTCCTCCTCACATGCTTTCATGTGGTTCGGTGAAGAATCAAGCCACCTCCGCTTCGCTTGTGTACTTCAGCCCTTCTAGGATCGCCTCCTTCGCTCCACAGGCCCTCGCAAGAAAAAGAAGAGAGAATGTGTAAGAAATACAATTATCAAATATGAGGAAGAAAAATGAAACAAACAAAATGAATATGAACAATGAAATAATGTGGCAATATATAAACAGATATTTACAACCAAGAATAGCAAGTCAAAAGAGAAACCTAACTACCCTTGTCGTACCTCCCCGACAACAGCGCCATTTTGTTGACTCGAGATTTTCGGGTTTTGAATTATTGATATGAAAATAAATGCACAGTGGTCGTTGCAACCCAAATATCCCGCAACAAACAAATAATTGTTTTCTTCTCAAGTACAAATTAATTACAAGAGAATAATGAAGCGAGAGAAATTTTTGCTACTTATTTACATGTATAGCAATAGGAACGAACTCGGGGAGGCTACGATTCCCGAGGGTTATTCAAATAATCAAAAATCAATTAAAAGAAAAAGGGAATCTCAAATGCAAACTATCTTAGTTTTTTGTGAATTTTTTATCTTTTTAATTTTTTATATTATTTTTATTTCTATTTTTTTATTTTCTGGTTTTCAAATTTTTATAGATTTTGATTTTTGTAATTTTTATTTTCAAAAATAAAGAATAATATGCAACAGGGAAGAAATACGCACACCACACTCTATTTGTATTTTTAAAACAGACAGAAATATCCAGAAAATTATAGAGAAAATATTTTTGGGTTTTAACGGCTTTGAATATTTTTGGGAATTTTTGTAGAATTTTCAGGTGTTTTTATATTTTTAAAATCAAATCGTGGCAAAAATTATAAACAGCGTACAACCTGGAGTAATTTGCAACTTAAAAATATTTCGTGCCCAAAACTCCTGGAGACTATTTTTATGCTAAAATATAGACAAATATCTACAAATATGAAGTGAAATCAAGGTTTTTGGAATTTTGTAGAACTTTCTTTGATTTTTCTAAATATTTTGATATTTTTCAAATTTTTTGGGTTTTGAAAAGAATTAATGCACGAAAATTGGATAGAAATTAAAAGACAATAAAATAAAATTATTTTTTTTGAATTTCTGAAGTTATATTCGAATTTTTAGGTCTTTTCAAAGTTCAAACAGGGAAAAATGCCATGTTTTTTTTATTTTTTAATAATATCAAATGGAAATACAATGCAATGAAATTTATAAACAATGAAGATCACCCAAAAGAAGTCTAACTTGATTTTTGCAAAATTTATTGAATAATACAAATATTTATTCCAACAACAAAGAGCAAGCAAATAATAGTATGGAAATAAAGGAATGAGATGCAAATTATTCAATGGTTTTGATTAAATGATAACAAGAAATAAATACAGGATAAACTATGCAAATTACCCAAGAATGGCATGCATAACACTTGATTTGTCTCTAGAAAACAGGGGCCTTTCTACATTTTAGAAACTCTAGGGATGAAGTCGTAATTTTCCCAAAAAAGAATTACAAACTTAGGGTTCTAGTTCTATCCTTCATTCTTCTCGTTTCAAAAGTGGAAGGGGGCACATGTGCGCCGCCCCATTTCTTTCCAAGCAGAAGGTGTGATTTGATGGTGGTGGATGGGATGAGATGGAGCATGCAGATCGATGGGCACGCACGTGGGTGGCGCGTGGATGGGCTCGCCGAGGTTATGGCGGTGGTGCAGCCCTCGCACGGGCGATTCTCCTCGAGGGGTCGGCAAAGGAGCCTCACGCGGGGGCATGGGCGATCGAGATCTGCTATAGGAGGTTGATGGCGGTTGTAGCAGGTGCAGGCGGTGGAGTCAGTGAGTGGACGGAGGTCGAAGGATGGCGACGCCTGAGCAAGATGTGGTTGATCGTGCGGTGGACAGGAGGTGCAGGATGCCCGATGTTTGGCGTCTCACGATCAGCGGAGACAGGTTGGATATGAATGGCGAAAGGTTCTGCGAAGGGGCGAAGGCAGTGGAGGCTCTCTTTACCCTGCAGAGACGGTGATGGTGGGTGATGGCGGCGCCGTAGTGAGCGCTCAAGCGATAAAGATTAAGTGATATTAAAGGTCATTGCGACCTCAATCACCCGATCGGACTCAACAAGAAAATCAAGACCACATCAACCAAAGAATCAAGCTTGAAAATCAAAGTAGCGGTCTCCGCTATTTATTTAACCGGGTATAGCGACCAGGGTCGAACATAGGGAGCACGAGTAAAACCTACGAAGTACTCGGTGATCAGATCAGAAAATGCATATTTTTGTGGTTTTTAATTTTACGATTTTTTTATATTTTCTAATGAGAAAACAAATAAGTAGAATAAGCCAAAAACAAGTTCTAACAATTTTTATTAGGCCTAAAAATACTCCAAAATTAGAAATAAAATATTTTCATATTTTTCAAATGCGTAGATGTTTTTGGTAATTTTATGGTATTTTTCTGATTTTTATCTGATTTTATAAAAATGAAACAAACACAAAATAGGAAGACAATGCACAACCTGGACTATAAGGCAAATTTAAAATATTAAAATTACCCAAAATCTGGTGATGATTTTTATGATAAAGTAAATAAAAATGACTACAAGCAGGAATAGAAATCTTTTTTTCTAGAATTTTTAATAATTTTATACGTTTTTGGTTCTTTTTGTAATTTTTAGGGTTTTTATAAAAGATAATGCAGTAAAAATTATATGGAATGGAAACATGTAAACACTAATACCCAAAAAATTTTATATAATTTTTTTAGACTATTTTTATATTTTTTTGGTATTTTAGAAAATAGTCAGGACACTTTTTAGGGGTTTTTTTATTTTTAAAAAATATCAAATAAAATTAAATTGAATCACATAAATTACCATAAATATTAAATGTTAGAAGGTGCTAATGGTAATTTTTGTGGAATTCTTGGAGTTTATTTAATAATTATTTGATTGAAAATAACATGCATAGTACACATGGACCTACTTGCAATTATTGAAAAGTTACAAGCCAATCAGTAACACAATAATAGTGCATGGGCTCAAATTGCAAAAATTCCAGATCAACACGCCCGAAACATGTGACACAGGCTCAGAGGGGGCATAAGTGCAAATCTCAAAATGTTTTCACTCAAAGCATAACACTCGTAAAGCTCAAGGATATAACATGCAATTAACCCAAAATATCACGTGTAAGGCCACGTGCTACACATAAAGAGGGAGTGAAATGCAAATACTAAAAACTGGAGGTTCAAACTGCAAATATTCCAAACTTAAAATAACTACGACAACTATTTACAGGACTAAAAAGTAAATGCAAAACATGGAAGGGCTTAAGTGCAAATTACCCTTTATTAAAGAGAGATCCAACAGCAGGAGGAAGCTCACTTATGGATGAACGGCTGAGATCTTCCGATACCTCTTTGGCGATGAATGGCTGTGCAACGACCCTTAGATGGATCGGACGATTGAGGATCTCCCATAGACAGGCGGAGGAGATTAGAACTGAAGGGAAGCTTGATCGAACGTCTAGGACGACGTCTGGATGATCAGGGAGGAACTCGCCTCCGGCGAGCATAAATCGGCTCTGGTGCGTGGCTCAGACGTCGTCTCGGGCTGTTGAGATGTGGAAAACGTCAGCTTTGGCAATCCGCAGCTACTAGAAGGCTCTGAAGGGTCCAAGACCAAAGAGATGGTCTTGGGGAGGCACAGCAGACCTGGAGCTTCCTGGAACCTCTCGAGACCTCTAGATGAGGTCTGGATGCACGCAAGACCTGCAAGAGGAATGGACGTTCTCAAAGAAGCTGCTCCGGCAAGGGATAGGGCGCTACAAACCACGGGGATCGATGTGGCGGGTGAATGGACAGGTCACTACAAGCGGAGGATGGGACCTGCTTCAACAACTCCAATCTGATGATTGGAGTCTCATGGGAGTTTGTGGATCTAATGTAGAAGTGGAGGGTAGTCAAGTGCGAGGCGGAATAACGTCGGAGGGGAGTAAAACATGGTATGGAATAGGGTAATCGGAGATGCTCTGTTTCGCGGATGCAAGATGGATTAGAATGGAAATGGAAGGTAAAATGGGTATCTGAAGGCGAAGGAGCATGCATGGGGGTGTAGACAGAGTCCATAAGGGGTTGTAGCCTCGATGGGTGACACAGCCAGGGGCTCGGCTCCTTGCGACGGACCTTGAGGTGCACCTCACCTGACCTAGGGATTCCACGCTCGCAAAGGGATCCCTCACCCTCTCTCACTGTTACTGTCACTCTAGGAAAGGTGGTTGGGTATGCAGGAGGAGGTGGCGTAGCCAAAGGTTCCCGTAAAGGAAGGAGAGCATGCTGGATATATAGGCGTGGGGGGTCTGAGAGGATGGGACCGATACCAATGAACCGAGGCACTGATCAAGTAGGGAGAATCGGGCGAGGGTCAGGGATCCACACTCTCAATCCAGAGCGAAAGTTTGGGCGAAGAGGGGGTCGAGTCGGGTCTAGAAAATTCGGAGAAAAGCAGCCAAAAACTCGACTTGAGGAAAAGGGGGGTCCGGGGGGACCAGTTGAGCGGAAAAACAATCCCCGTTGGACCAATCACAAGAGGCGGAGCATAAGGACAAAATACACAACACGACAACACTGCTAGGAAAACAAAGAAAATTGATTTAAAAATAATAAATAAATTTAAATTTAAAATGAATAAAATAAAAAATGTTTGTTATTTTTCAAAAAATTTTTCTGTGATTTTTAATTATTTTTATGAAAAAATAAATTACTCTCTTATAGTATAAGATGTTATATACATGTATATTATACCTATGTATTATGTACAATCATTTTTATTTTGTAATTTTCACATAAATACCCCCATTTTTTTATATTTTATTTATTTACAACAAATTTTTGGAGTATAAAATCATTTTTATTTCATTTTTATTCTTTATTGATAGGTATATAATAAATAGGGAGTGAGCCATATATACATGTATTTTGCACAGATGAGAGAGGATTTTATTTGATTTTTGTTTCATTTTTATTTTTTTATTTTTAGAAATATATATAAGGAGGTAAAAAGACTATTTTATTTTGATTTTGTAAAAAAAATTATTTATAGATACAAGTAATATATATATATATAGTATAGAGTAGGCCCTATCTCTCTCTACTTTTTTGTTTGGTGATCAGGTCAAGGCTTGACCTTCTCTTGGGTTTGGGTCACTCTGTATTTATTCTAAATACCTCCTTGATTTTTCTTTTCCTTTTTTTGTACATGATTTAATTATGCAATTATTTTTATTAGTTAGAACACATTTATATTTACAACTTGAGGTTTGAAAGTTATATGATTTGAGGTAAATTAAGGCACAAATAAATTAGTGTCAGTTTTATACAGATATACACCAAATAAGTGAGAAGTATTTACAACAACACACACATATTTTTTTTCAATTTTCTGCTTAAGGACCCTATCTCCCCCTACTTTATTCTTGGTCGATCAGGTCAAGTCTTGACCTTCTCTCGGGGTTTGGGTCAGCCTGTATACTGTCTTCCTTTTTTATTTTATTTTCTTTATTTCCCTTTCTTTCTTTCTTTATTTATTTTGGGTTAAAATGGTATACAAATATACAACGTTTACATACAGACGCGAGTTAGTAAGAATATGGAGTTAGTGTTATATACAAGTGTTTTAAAAGGGATTTTAAGCTAAAATAAATGAATAAAGATGACGAATCACAGATTCATCAGTACCATAGCCATTTTAATGGGCATACAAGTGTTGATTCAATGGTTGAAGAGGCTTCTTATTGGATGAATATCTAAGGAGTTAGATTAAGGACTCATCAAGCACCGTCAAATGATTATTAAGAGATGATCTCCAGACTGAGAAGGAGATGGAAATCTTTCTCTAAAAGTTGATATTTGACTGATGAATATGTGATTCATCATTCTAAAAGAGGATAATTAAGTTCAGTTATCCAAAATTCATTGACATTTAATCATTTAAATTTCATAATTATCATTCATGCATGTGCAAATAATATTCGCATTTTATCATTCATCTTGACATAAAATGAGGAGCCAAGAATCCAGTGTGCAATTGACCTGTAAAACTACTAACTTCATTGATTTTT
Organism: Ottelia alismoides; assembly: GCA_037367405.1. Classification (NCBI taxonomy): domain Eukaryota; kingdom Viridiplantae; phylum Streptophyta; class Magnoliopsida; order Alismatales; family Hydrocharitaceae; genus Ottelia; species Ottelia alismoides. The sequence goes on along the minus strand of JAZKJV010002336.1, from coordinate 134,751 downwards.
AATGATTTTATTCTAACTCCAAATCACATGAAACAAACTCCATTGTGTACATATTACTAACCTTTATCCTTGAAAAATCCTAAAAAAATGCTAACTTGTACATATGCATAATAATCTCAAACCCTAATTTAAGAACAGACAGACAAAAATGTTAATATCTCTCTCATACATTGCCAAAATGAACTCTACTCACTTTTGAATTAATGTATGTTAAGATATCTACAAAGTAAGACCAAATTTAAAAGAACCGGAGTCCATTTATGAAAATTAGGTTTGAGACCTAACTATGCATTATACATATTTTCTAATTTTAAATCATCATTTTCATATGCATATTTCACTTATTTTGATTTATTTATTTTTAATTTATTCATTCCATTTCATGCTCTAATAAAAATACATAAAATTCAAAATCTAAAAATATCAAAAAAGTAATGAAAAAGACCAATTCTGACTTAATCTTTATAACTTGATCCATCTATACATATTTCACTTCTCTAATTTATTTTGACATTAAATCAACCCAGAAAAATGAAAAAAATCATTTGAGTTCAATGAATTATTTCATAGCATTTTTTATTTTTGCATGCATTTTTTATCATCAAAAAATCAAATAAAAATTGTAAATCCAAAATTTGGTATTTTATATATACATAAAATACCACCAAGAAATTGCATATCTTTCATTCTGCATTTCAAGTGCACCTGAGTCCTTCATGAACATGATAGATCACATTTAGTCGAGCATTTTTCATGTTATGCATTTTTACACCAGAGCATGTTTGCTATTTTTAAGGTATTTATTTTGGCATTTTCATGCATTGGTTATCTTCTGGTCAAATCTACGCCATGTATCAGCTCATGACCGGGCCATATGGCCTTGGTCATCCCACCTTCCTTTCTATCATCACATGTTGTGCACGTGACCACCCTACCCCCTTCTCTCTCCACATGCCTAGCACATGCCTCTTTACCTCATGTACTGTGTACGTGACGCCCAACCCCCTCTCATGTGCCCTGCACGTGAGGGCCTGCTGCACCACCATCAGTTGTTACCAACCCCACTACTCACCGCATCCTCCATCATCGGAAAGCCTAATTCATTTCACCATTGCCAGCCAATTTATAACCGTCGACCCATAAATCTAGGAACCCAACAACCTCATTGGATCTCCATCACCGACCACTCTATCCCCTCCGAGAAACCAAAACGACCCAAACCTCCTCTGTACTTATCACAAACCAACAACTTCAAGGCCATTCAACCCTTATCCCCTCTGACCACCTCTCTCTCTCTCTCTATCACCTTTGAATCCTCCTCGCCTAAACACCATCATCAACTACTTCTGAATTCATCGCCAACAGAAGTCACCCGATGCCTATCTCCTACTTAAACCCATCGACTTCTTCGACCCTGATCATCCACCATCATTATCTTCCTCCAAAACAAAGGAGAGAGAGATAGAGAGCCCAAGGTCAGTCTGGTGACAACAACCAAGATCCTTTAAGGCGAGGACTCCTTCATCGACGAGATCTGTAAGACAAATACCCCAGTGCGATGTTCTTCCCAGAAGAACAACAGAGCTTCAGAGGCTTTGATGAATATGCATTTCATCATCTTTATTCATCTATTTTATTTTAAAATCCCTTATAGAACACTTGTATATATCAATAAATCCATCTTCTTACTAAGCAGCATCTTTATGTAAATATTGTATATTTTAACATAAAATAAATAAATAAAGAAATAAAGGAAACATAAAGAAAATAAAGACTGTATATATGTAATAGATACATTCTTAATCAAACCCCCGAGAGAAGGTCAAGCCTTGACTTGATTAACAAGGAATAAAGTAGAAGGAGATAAGCCTAAAATCTAGAAAATACTTGACACCTGTGTATATTCCTCATATATATAATACTGTCTATATTACACACTATTACATTGATTTATTCATAGCAAACCCCTTGTAAATTAAGATAATTCCTTCTCGAAAATTATAAACAGGGCACTCTTGTAAATAATAAAAATAATTTCAACAAAAACTTGTATATATTATATAGATTACATCACTCTCTGAAAAGCTACAAAGTATAAATTTTCAAAATCAATATCTTCTTCACCTGAACTCCAAATTCATCACACTCACTTTTATTGTACTCCAAATTAAACATTCTTTAAAATGAAGGTATTTTCATAAAATTAAGAGTTAAGGTGTGAAATGTGGCAAATTAGGGTATTATTGTATATTGTACCTATGTATACTATATGTATTATTTAATTAATTGTTTCCGTGTGCATATTTGTGAATAGTGTAATTTTAATTACTTGTAAATATTGTATTTAACTTATATAACAAATAAAAATTATAAAATAGAAAATGAATAAAAAAAGTAAAATCATGTATTTATTATATATGTATCACCATGTATATATTGTACATATACCTATTTATTTATCTTAATGAATTAACTCTTAAAATCAAATAAAAATATCATTAAAATCCTTGTAAAGTGATGTAAATTATTAAAATATTAAATTATGTATATATGTAAAAAAACATAATTAATTAAAAATCAAAATATTGTGTATATAGGTATACATATCTATAAATAACACCTTATATTTATCTTAACCCTTACAAATACCTTATTTAGTTAAATAAAAATCACCGAAGTGAACTTTAATTTATTCATAACTTTTTTATTTACATTATGTAATTAGATAAATCATTTTCGATTTTTTATTGATTTATTTTAAAAATTGTTGAAATTTTATTTTGTAGTGTATTTTATCCTCATCCTATGCTCCTTCTGATCGACCAAACCCGGGTCTGTTGACCCGGGTCAACTCCTCATCCGCGCCCCTTTCCCCGTTGATTTCTCCTCCATTTCTTCTCGCATTTTTCCCACATGCACCAATCCATAACGCCTCCCACTCCCTTCTCCAATTCTTTCGCCTATTCAATTCTTCTCCATGCCACCACCTCTAATCCACCCCATCGCTCTGTGGATTGCTCCCATTTTGAATTTCAAAACCTGGCGGAGCCACACCTATAAATAGAAGCCCTTCACCTCTGACGAGTCTTTAATCCATCTTTAGCCCCCGTTTCACCTGAGATTGTGTGGTAGAGGAGAGTCTTCGGTGACAGAGAAATAGTCCTCCAATCAAGAGCGTGAGAAGGAGTTTCAAAAGTCGTGATTCAATCACTCGCTAGAGTCCTCCACCGCGAGTTTCCGCCTCTCCGCCTTCAACTGTCGATCGAGGTTTCTTCTCTTTTTCTTCTACTACGTAGGTAAAGTAGATGCTCTTTCTACAGTTCACCTATGATTTTTTGCTTAGAATCAATCTTATTCCCATAGATTGGTAAATCATCACCCACCTCCGATCTGCACGATTGGAGGTCCTTCGTTCGCTACTAAACCTCCCTGACTACGCCTACACCTCCACGCAACCTTTATCCATCCCGTCCACCCTCTACCCATCTCCAGATCGCTCTAGATCGGGAGCTCGGTCTCCATTCCGACCAACTACGCCGAAGACCTTCATCCATCCACTATTTCCTATGCCTTTGACCTAATTTCTTGGCTGGAAGAACCCTCCGAGCATGAGATTCCTATTGCATGTCTACAAAGCTCCAAAATAGAGGAAGGAATGAAGAGCAAGACTTGAAGCTGGTTCCTGAAGCATCATACTTTATCACTTCCCAGGCCCTCGATCATGTGACTTCATGCAGATTTAAGGTAATCATCCGAAGTGGAACACTCACGGCCTTCAATTGGGTGTGAATGAACGAGGAATAGACTCGAATCAAGGGAGATCCATGTGATTCAAGTTTGAAGAAGAGCCGCTGCTTCCCAATTTGTCTATATCCTTTCAGCAACCTCCGATCAAGAACACCTCCCAAAGTTTCCATCTCGATCGTTCGTTCTGCCCCAAATGTCCGCAATTGATTGATGATGTAGATCTGATTGTGGCCCTTCACACAATATCTATCACCAGCCATCCAATCAGAGCCACATCGTCATCCGTCTTCCCTTTTTGCCAGGTCAATAAAGGGTAAAATTGCACCCCTTTGTTTATTTTATTTACAAATAAGCCCTAGAGGGACACTTGTTTGTATTTCCTTTATTTAAACAATTGCACTTTAATTCCTTCCATTTAGTTTATTTGCAATTAAGTCCTATTTGAACTATAGCGCATGCGAATCACGTGAGATTTGGATAAATTGTAACATATAGTCCGTAGTTTTATATTAGTGTTTGGACCCTTGAATTATTTTATTAATATTTTGGTCCAATCTAGTAGGACACACGTTCCTGTAAGCTTGATATTTTTGGAAATTTACATCTTTTCCACCGTTATTATATCATTTTCTAACATTCAGTTCGTATACTTAGATTAATTGCATATCGATCCCTATGAGTTTGCATAATTATTTTGCATCTTTAAAATTTAAAAAAAATTATCAAGGTATTTCTAAAAATTCCATAAATTCATATAATCTCATGTTGCATTCATCTTTAATCCATAATTTTTTATTTCTCTTTTTACTTTTATTAAAATTCAAAAACCTCTTATAAATGTCATGTTTGCATTAAAAAATCATAAAAATATAAAAAACTCTTCTAAAAATTCAAATAAATAAATATTTACATAATTTATTTTGTTTTAATTTTTGACATATTTTCATATTTTTATCACTAATAAAAACTCTAAAAATTTCAAAATAATCGAAAGCATTAAAAATTCATTTAAATTCAATTAAAAATCCCAAAAAATCATAAAGGGACTTTTTGGAAAATATAAAAAATTGTCTTTTCTTCTTTATTTATTTCATCCCTTTTTGTCTTTCTTTATTATTTAAAAAAAATAAAAAAACATCTACATTGCATTCTGTTTGCATTAATCACTGTATTTCAATTTTTTTAAAATCTAAAAAATCTTAAAATTTATAAAAACCTTAGAAAAAGTTTTATAACCAAAAAATAAATTTTGTCCAATTTTCTATTTATATTTGCTATAGATAAAAACTCCAAAAAGAGTGGAGTATCTCATTTATTTATTTTCATTTAATATTCCATTGCTTGAAAATTAATAAAAATATATCTTTTGCAAAATAAAAATAGAAAAAAATAGAAAACCAAATAAAAAAATAATAAAATAAAAACCCATAGAAAAAAAATTAAAAACAAAACCAAGCGTAGTTTGACTTAGGAATTCCTTTATTCTTTGCATTGATTTATTTCAATTATTAGAGTAACCCTCGGGATTTTTGTAGCCTCCCGGAGTTCGATCGTGTTTTCTATATAGGTAAATTAAATAATAATTTCTATTGCTACACTTTTGTATTTATTTTTGCTTGAGAATAAATAATTTTTATTTGACGCTTCTTTGGGTTGCGACGACATGTGTTAATAATTCATCCAAATATAAACCCTAGAGAGTCACAAAAATGGTGTCGTTGCCAGGGAGACACGATGAGGGTAGTTAGGTTTTTCTTTTGACTTATTATTCTTGGGTTGTATATATTTGTTTCTCTTCTTTTATTCTTGTCTATAATTTTATACAATAATTCATTGCATTTATTATTTTTGGCTCATATTCAAACATCTGTGTCTCTTACACATTCTTTATTTTCTCTTTCTTATGAGGCTCCGACGAGCGAAGGTGGCATTCTTAAGAGCACCGACACACCCAAGCAAAGCGGAGGTGGCTTGATTCTTCACCGAGCCACAGAAGAGCATAGGACGAAGGGAAGAAGAGTTGGAGGATACCATTATTCAGTTTATTCAGAGCATAGGCATTTTTTCATTCCAAAACTCTTGTAAAAGGGCATTATGTAACTTATGTGCGGGGTCTATTCCACCAAGTGCCAGTGCACTTGGGGGACCTCATCGGTTTTGTTTTTATCATTTTCTTTTTATTTGTTTTACAAAGTTTTATGCGATGAGACACTAATGATTGCTTTAATTAATTTGCTTGAGCCAAGTAATTAATTATGTCCAAAGCCTAAACAATAATTTCTGTACCTATAGAATAGAGCATATTTGGACTTAATCAAATTTATAGGTTCTTTTCTGCTAATAGAAGTTATTGCTAAGACGGTTCACATGCATCATATAGGTTAGTTTATTTTTTGTCTTTCAATTCTGCGTGGATCATCATGCATGTAGAGTGTTGATAACAAGGTACGCATCTCTAAACCCTTGCATGGATCATTGTATTTGATTGTGCATTGGCTTTTCTGATTTCCTTCCTTGTTTTCACTAACATAATTCAAGAAAAGTGAATTGGACACTCGGTAGGTGATTCATTGAAAATATTCAAAAAAATATAATTTCATAACATCAGGACTGCTAAAGAAAACTCGACCTGAAAATTAAAGGTAAGGAAAAATAATTTTTCTAAGGAGAGTAACCCACTCATTGTTTGATTTACTTACAAAGTGACAGAGGGACGAGCACTAGGATAGAGCCAAGCTCGGATTTTATATAGACTACTGATTCTACAAAAACAGTTAGCTACTTCTCAATGAGGAATGCGGGTAGCCTGTAAATGGTTTGTATTTGCTCAGCATAGTGGGTGGTTTAGAAGACACTGCATAAAGATCCATCCTCAAGTAACGGGTAGCCGTTTTTACGATCCGTACTTACTCCTATACTGGCTAAAATTAGGTGCAACTAGTCGTAAGAATTGAGCTAGTCTTTAGGGAAATGCATGCACCTAACAACTCATTAACTCTTTCAAATATTGAATTTATCACCAACTAAAATTGAAAATATAAAAGACTGAACTTTCACGGTCTCCACTTTTGTTGAGTTTGTGAAAAAGGGGGGTTTGTATTATGTATTGATTATTAGTGCTAGAGATCCTTCTGCACTGTTTGCGCCTTATATTTAATTTCCTCTTGTATTGACTTTGTGTTCTCGTATCTTGCCTATTGACTTCGAAGATGTCGGATCGGAGCATTCCTCATTCGGATTTTGCGAACTCATTTCACACTATGATTTGTTTGTCTTCTATTCGGGGGAGACTCACTTCCCGAATATTCCTCTTTCTCCTCTTCATCCTTCACCTCATACAACTTGTTGTTTGAGATTCACTCTAATCTTGAACTAGTATCTGAGACTCTATCATTTCTGAGGACTAATCGAGTGTCATGCACATTTTCAGAGTCAGATTCCAGACAGTTGATTCCACCCAAGGGAAAATGATCCATGGCCGAACAGTCCGAGATCAATAGTCTCCATTTAGTCCATTCAGGCACAATTAATAGAACATGCTAACTTTCAAATTGCATTTAGAGATATGATTCTTGAGCTGAGGAAGGATAAAGAAGACATGAGAGGGGAGGATAGAAATAATGGAGGAGGTGGGATTGGGGAAGAAGATCCTATAGAGATAGTGGCTAAGCTTATGTTAAAGGATTCCTATAATCCAAGGGCAGGACAAACGAATTCATGGATTCAAATCCTTGTGATTCATGGGCATTTTGAGCTCAAGCCTACAATTTTGCTACTTCCCCCTATATTCCATGGAAATATAAATGAAGAACCTTACGTACACCTCCAATAGTTTGATTGCATATGTGGAACAATCCACTACCCAAATGTCCCATTAGAGGTAGTGAAGATGACAACCTTCCTGTTCAGTCTAATGGACAAGGCATTATATTGGATCAATCATTTGGGAAGGGTTTTTACAACATGGGAAGAGTTGAGGTCTGCATTTTGAACAAATATTACACTCTTGGACCTCTCAACAAAGTGCGATCATTGATTGCTAACTTCTCAAGATGTCCCATGAGCCTATTCACGAGGTGTGGGAAATATTTGAAGACTCGATGGAGAAGTGCCCCCACCATGATATTCCCAAGATGAGCTTAGTGCAAAATTTCTTTGGGGGGTTAAGCATAGAAAATCATACGCTGGTAGATGACGCTTGTGGGGGAAGTCACTTCAACAAGTATGAGGATGTCCTTTATCATGATTTTAAGGAGATGGCAGAGAGCTCAGCAGCTCTTTCTTCCTCATGTGGTTTTCAGAAGCATCCTGTTACCTCTCCTATAGTACCCCACAAGGTTGTCAATATAACATTACATGAAGTGGATAGGTTGGACAGTTCTGATCAGGCCATCATTGGAAATCACCTATCTAAAGTTGGTATAATTAAGAAAGGATCCAAGGATCTGGAGAAGCTCCAAGTGATCGAACAAAGGATGAAGAACCTAGACAAGTTGGATGAAATCACAAAGCACCTAGAACTTCTTGTCAGTACGATCAACGCAGTTCATATCACGAGTGCAACAATCGACACTTCTGCTCAAGAGCAAACTTCTTCCACCCAAAAGAGTACCGGAGGACCATCCATAGTTCGTCACATTTACTACATGAAGACACCTGATCAGGTCCCACATCATTCACAACAGATTGTTCCGTACCAACAAGAGGGTACATATATTTTCGAGCAACATGCTCTACCTCCACCTATCATTCAGGAGGTGAACGGTATCTTGTTTGAGTGTGAACGAAACCAACCCTGTCCATTTGGGTAAGGCTATTTGGGGGTTCACAGCATGGTCAGAGATGCACCCGCCAGTTTCATGGAGGCAGACCTTGACAGTATCAGCACAAGCAGTTCCAGCCTCAGTATCAGTCTTCACACCATTTCCAAAACTAGAGATGTGGCCAGTAGCGGATGCGACCTACGTATTTACCATAGTATTACCAGCAACAGACTGCATCTTATGGACAATATCCACATCCTCCTCCTCCTCCTCCTTATTATTAGCAACAATATGGATACCAACAACCTCCACATTACAAGTCTCAATGACAGTTTATCATTGAGCATCTAAAGGCCCCTTCGGTGAATCCCACACTTGATCATATTGTACTTCTCATGAACAACATGAATGATTGACTTAGAGGATCGACGACCTGACCTCCACAAAGATACTAATTCCTGCATAGGTCGAGGCCATCCCCAACAATTTCGAAAGCAAGGAGCATGTACCCCGTAACCCATCCACAGCTGAGACATGTATGACCCTTGGTTTTACATGTTAATCTGATGCCATTCATCTCAAGAGTGGTAGGAGATTGAAACTACCGGTTGATGAATATGCATTTCATCATCTTTATTCATTTATTTTAGCTTAAAATCCCTTATAAAATACCTGTATACAATACTAACTCCATATTTTTACTAACTTGCATTTGTGTGCAAATATTGTGCATTTATTACTATTTTAACCTAAAATAAATAAAGAAAGAAAGAAAGGAACAATAAAAAATGTATATATGTAATAGATAGAGGCTGACCCGGACCCTATTAGAAGGTCAAGACTTGACCTGATCGATCAGGAATAAAGTAGGAGGAGATAGGGTCCTTAATCAGAAAATCCAAAAAAATATGTGCTGTGAATATTTGTATACTTACACTTTTTTATTTGTACATAAATTGACCTCAAATTAAATAATTTTCAAAACAAAAATTAATAAAAATGTTTCCTAAATAATAAAAATAATTGCACAAAAAATCATGTACAGAATAAAAGTAACCACATCGAAAAAAGCCATTAAGCGATAATTGAAAGACCAATTCTGACTCCATATGAACTCAAATTGAATCAAACTCACTTCCATTGTATTCTATATTAAATTATCTTTAAAATGGCTGTGATTTCATAACTATTAGAGTTACGGTTGAAAAATCGGTTTTCTAGGGTGGTTTGTGCAATTTTACCATTTATTTGTACATATTGTATTTATAATTTTTTACTAATTATTTATAATAAAAATAAAAAAATAAAAATTTTAAAACAAAAAAAACCAATTTCCTTATTTAACTATGTATATAATGTACCATATGTATATAGTATATGTATATAATCAATTCCCTTAAATAACCCTCAAAAAATAAAAAAATTAACATTTATTATTCAATTTAATAAAGTGATGAAAATAAAAAAATAATTTTTGTAAATTATTTTAACACTAATTTTATCTTTATCTCATTTCAATTTCTTTCCTTATCTCTTTATCTCAATTCAAATTTTAAATTTGAATTCAAAATTCAAATTCAATTAATCCTCTATTTAATTAGCTCCTCCTCCCTCATTCTTACATGATCAATCTTTGGTGAGAGGAGCCAATTCTTTGAGAGCTATCTTATCGCAGAAGGGTGCCTAGCCTCCGAGCCATCCGGTGACAACGAGTTGGCCTTCGTCGAGGCGATTACAGTCTTTTTCGCTCCTAAGGTGAGATCCATTTTTCTTCTCTTATTTTTAACCTAGGTTAATCGTAGTTTACTTTTTGCATTTTTATTTCATCGTCATTTTTTTCTCTAGATCTTAGAATCACACACCATGATTTTATCCGAATCCAATCCGGTATTTCATCTCATTTTCTTGATTCCTTCGCTTCACATTCTACCTCATGCAATCTTCCAACTCCGACCGCGTATGGTGGTCGGAGAGACGGATCCATTCCTCATTTTTTGCCGGATCTCTGTTCACGTATTTCGTTTTGATTTTGTGATTGAGCCGTCATGCTCACATCCTAATTTGTTTACAAATAAAAAAAATAAAAAAATACATAGTTTTTTCTTTCTTTCTAACATTTATTTTGTAGGATCAATTAAAAAATTTAGAAAATAATAAAAAATGTAAAAAAATAAAAGTTTTTCCTTTCTTCTGTTTTCATGTTTAAAAAATCCAAAAAATATAAAAAATAAAAAAATAGGCAGCATGCACCATGCTCTCCAGCCGTCGACGGTGACAACCACCATCTAGTCATCATCTCCTCTACAGATCACCGTTGCCGCCCCTCGATTGAACCACCGGCGGTGTGATGAATCCCTGATTCTCACTCTTTATTCTTTTATTTTAGCTATTTATCTTGGCAAAGCATCATGTAATTGGGTGTAAATATAATACGTTAGCATTACACATGCATTTGGTAATATTGCATAATTAGCATGTATTTGTGCAAAAATAAAAGAATGGAAGAAGTCTTCTCAAAAGTAGAAGTATTGGTTTTGGCACTCGCACTCTGACATGCACTAATCATACTGACAAGAAGCTCCAAATCCATCGTAATGTCATCTAGCTTATCTAGGTTCTTTGTCCTCTGCTCGATCACATGTAACTTTTCAATCTCTTTGGATCATTTTTCTATTATGTCCACTTTGGATAGACAATTCCCTATGATGGTCAGATCTGCATTGTCCACCCTATCCCCATCTTGTGATGTTGTCATGTTGGTAGCCTTGTAAGGTAATGAAGGAGAGGTAACAGGATGCTTTTGAAAAGCACGTGAATAAGAAAAGGATGCAGAGCTCCCTACCATCTCCTCAAAAATCTGATAAAGGGCATCCTCATCCTTACTGAAGTGGGACCTCCCACAAGCAGCATCTATCAACTTTTGATTCTCAATGCTAAAACCAAAAGAAATTTTGCACAAGGCTCGTCTTGGGTATATCGTGATGGGGGAACTTCTCCGTCAAGTCGTTAAATATTTCCCACACCTTGTGTTATAGGCTCATGGGATATTTGTGAGAAGTTTGCAATCAAGGACCGCATCTGATTCGACCATCCTAGGGGATAGCACTTGCTTAATAATGCTGACCTCAATTCTTCCCAAGACGTGACAACCTTCCCTAAATGATTTATCTAGTATAATGTCTTATCCACAAGGCTAAATGAAAAAGTTATCTTCACTACCTATAACAGGATGTTAGGGTACTGTATAGTGGCACATATGCGGTCAAATTGTTGGAGGTGTACATAAGGTTCTTCATTAATGTGTCTCTGGAATATTGGAAATAGAATTAAAATTACGGGCTTAAGCTCAAAATGCACATGAATCACTAGTATTTGAATCCATATATTCTTCTATCATGCCCCTAGATTACAGGCATCCTTAAATGTAAGCTTAGTTACAGGATCAATTAGTGGATCTCCTCCTCCCCTATTCCCACCTCCATTCAGCTACTCACCCTCCTCTCACTTATCTTGTCTCTCATTCATCTCAAAGATCATATCTCTCAAACCAAACTAGATGTTATATTTCTCAGTTAATTGTGCCTAAATGGCTTGTATAGAAGATAACATCGTATTGTTGATCATATTCTATTCTGCCATGGTACTCTTTTCCTTTGGTGGCATCAATTGATCTGATCCTATCTCTGAAAATGTATATAACACTAGATTAGCCCTCAGAAATGATGGAGTCTCAAATAATAGTTCGATATTAGAGTCAATCTCAAACAAGGCATTTATTGATGAGAAGATGGCTGATGTATAGAAAGAGCAATATTCAGAAAGTGAGTCTTCCTGAATATAAGATGACCGAACTGTAGTGTAAAGTGAGATCATGGAGTCCGAACAAGAAATACTCCAATCTGACATGTTCGATGTCAAGAGGAAAGATGCGAGAACACAAAGTCAAATCAAGAAGAAAGAAGGAAGAAGGTGCAAAAGGCGCGAAGGGATCTTTACACTAACAAACAAACACAATATAAACCCTTGATTCACCAATTGAACACAAGTGGTGATCGTAAGAGTTCGATCTTTTATCTTTTCAATTTTAACTTTAGTGAATCTACAAGAAGATACTTACTACCAAGCACACAAGGTGAGTCACCGCTATCGTCCAGCATACGTTCTCAATCCTCCCCAATCAATGTAACTATCTACATGGGTTGTCGGGTTCAATATCAAGCCCAAAGGGAGAAAAAAGAATGAGCACACCAAAATGATTTTCTAACAACTTATGAAAGTTCTTGCATCTCAACCGTGCACCACAGAGATGTGTACAGGAGCATAGGGCACAAGTCCAGGGATTTGGGCTCTATCCTTATGGTTGCGTCCTCACCCACTCTATCTGGAGGTAAATACCTACAAAAAATGGGGGGGGGGGTTATGATGTATCCTCGGCAACCCTTATTAATTAAACCAAATTATTGATCAAATTAAAAGTTAAGTTCATTGTAGTCGGTTAATCAAGACTTCATCAAAAATACCACTAAGACTTAATGAAAAATCAAGTTCAAGCAGTAGATTTATTTTACTTGGGCAATCCCAAGGTCGAACTCAAGGAGGCAAATGTATCCTTAGGTAAATTTGTAGTTAATTTAGAGATCTGATTTTTCGAAGAATATTTTTTTTTGGTCTTTTTCTAATTTTTTATGCAAATAAAGAAAAACAATGCAAGTTCAGGCCAAATTTTATATTAAAACGAGAAATATAGTCAAATGGAGTCCAAAATTAACGAAACTTGGTCGGATGATGGAATTCAATGAAACTAAGTGCCTACAATGTTTTTGGAATTTTCAGACTCTGGATGAATTACCTATGAATAAAATATGAATGCAGGATAGTTTTTGCAAAATTAATTTTAATAAATACCAAGAAACATTATTCTTAAATATAAAAATTATCTTAGATAGGTCTAAGTAAGATGAATCCAGGAAAATTAATAAACTTAAAAATCTATGTGAATTGGACCAATTAAAAATCAATTAAGTAAATTATTGTTTGATTTATTCAGGCCTCATGATATGTGCAAATGCACTGATTTTTGGGCACAATGTAGAGTAATTTATCCTAGGTCTAATGTGATTTTATGGGTATTTTTGGACAACAAAGAATTTAATATCAATTAGAAGGCACACAGTGGGCAAAATATATCAAATTTCACCATAATAATATTATTAAAATCAAGGTGGCTCATAAAAATAAGACACGTATCACACAAGATAGAGGATAAGTTAAACTAACACATGCAATTGTTAGAAACTAAAAATGATGATAAATGGACACCTGAATATGCGTGCAAAGATAGGGTCCAAAATACAATATCGAGGATAAAACTTCTGAAAATAAAATGTGCGTACAGGGACTAAAGTGTAAATACCTATAATGTTGGGGATATGGATGCAATTTGTCCACGAGAACACGCGCTCCTTACGTGACGTGCCTGGTAGGGACTGATTTGCAATTCTTGAAACTTGCAGGGACCTTTGTGAAATTTACCCCGTTCGCACATGAGGAACATGTGAGGTACTGGCTCGGGAGACTTAGAAGGATCGGACAGAGGTTCAGACGCTCTGGAGGCTCAGGCGTTGCTTCGGCACTACTTCGGGTGCTCCAAGCCTAGGTTCGGGGGTCAGAGGACGTGACATGGCAGCCCAAGAACCATCAGATCAAGGTAGATCTAACGGTGGCCGATGGCTCCTGGGGTGAGGCTACGTGGTTGTCTGCGAACAATCAGATCAAGATTGATCTAACGGTGGCTGATGAGGTCGACGTGGTGTGACGCGGGTCATCAGATCCTCGCGAGATCTGACGGTGGCTGGAGCTCGAAGTGATGGCAATGTGGCAGAGTAATGGACTTTGGATCCTCCTGATCCAATGGTGGTGGGAAGCGTGTGATGTGGCTTGATCAACACCGTCCGATCAAGGGGATCGGATGGTAGCTGTGCTTCTTGTTCCTCCGGTCCGTCGCCTCCTACGGTGGACTTAGCGAGGCTCCGGTGAAGAGGGTCTTGCTCCGTCGCCCTCCCCCGTGGCCAGTGAACGTCGCTGGAGACTCCTAAGTAGCTGGAAGCAGTCGTGGGAGCATCAGGGAGTCACCGGTACGTCTGAGGGAGACGGAGGTGGTCCGTAGGTCGAAGATGGTGAAGCTCGAAGGAGCTCCGGTGATGCGTCCGACCAGTGACGAGGAGTGTGCCTGCAGGGTTAGATCGTGACAAAAAAAAATAAATGCCAGTGCTCGTGGTAGTGCAAGGAGTGCAATGAGAGGCCTGGGAGCGAAGCGATGGGTGGCCGATGGTCCTCCTCTGCCGTGGCGGCGGAGCTTTGGTCGGAAGGGGTGAGAGGTGTTGTCAGAGTGAATGGAGTAGCGCACGAAGGTGGGAGCTCCAAGGCGGATCTTGGTGGATGGTCGGAGAAGCGTGAAGATGAGAGGAGAAGCGAAATAAATTTCGATAAAAATGAAGAGGGAGAAGATGGAGATCGGAGAGGACAATGGAGGATGCTACCTGGGGTCTGAAGCTAAGGGAGGAGCTCATGGTCTTCGCTCAAGGGTCGGTAGTTGTCCCAAGCTCGTGCAACTTGTTTAGGAGGCTGCGACATGGTGGCTACATCGTGGATCTCGCCAGAAAAGATAGAGACGTCGTCGCTCGATGTCTCACCAAATTGCTGTCACCAATAGGAGGATAGGAGCTCGGGGTATCTCTCTGCAAGGGTGGATGCGATGGAAGTGGCCGGTGGTGGAGCATTTAAAGGGAGAAGGTGGAGGTGCATGTGATGAGGCGACAGGGTTCTTGGAGCGTGTGGAGCGACGTGGACGAGTTTCATGGAGGTCGTGGAGGTTGGCGAGGATGAGGGAGGTATGGATGACATCGTGGAGGTGATAGAGGGTAGAGATGGTGATTGGTGTGGAGCCAAAAATAGAAAGGGGGCAGAGCCGTCACGAGGTGGGCGACGTGGGCGAGGCTCCTGTGGGAGGTAGACTACGACTTCTTAGCCGTTGGATCTAGTGATCCAACGGCCGGGAGTTGGGCATGAGGAGACGGTCCAGATCATATTGGGACAGTGCCATGGAAGGGTGCAGAGAGCGCAATGTGGCATCATGGGAGCGCGACGCTAAAGAACAGTGGAGATTAGATCAGGAGAAGGATCGAAGGGCTGTGAGCGTACCACATGGAGCACTAAGGTTATGGTGGAGACGTGCGGTCTGGATGAGATCTGGGGTTCGATCGGACAGTTGAAAGATGATGCGGCATGGAGGGCTTAGATCTGAAGGAGGAGAAGGCGATCTAACGACCCAGAGGTGAGGCGCGTGGAGGGTAATGGAGTGGTCGCGTGGCGCAACCAGAGGGCACCACGTGGCCCAATTTGGTTGGCTGAAAGAAAATGTGAAAGAAGAGGGAGAAAATGCCCAAATTTGGAAAAAACTCAAAACATGAAAGTTGTAGATCTCGATGAGATCTACAAGTTTCATGTTGACAAAAACGGAAACGCGGTCAAATAAAGTAATAAATTACAAGTGTACAAATATACATACATATAGTGTACAATGGGGTCCCAAAATCCAAGTATTGCATACAAGCTCTGATTTAAATGAAATTAGTCTCATTTTGAAGGTCTCTGAATGTGTATTAATTTAAAAGTGAGTAGACTTAGATCTGACGTTGTATGAGATATATATGTGCATTCTAAGGTCTATGGTGTCCAACTGGGTTTGGGGTTTTATTGGGCAATTATTCAAGTTAGCAATTCTCGCATTTTTCTTGTATTATTTGTCAGTAATATATACAATATAGAGTGAATTTATGGGATTTAGAGTTAGTATAAAATATATACAAATGAGTGAATTGGGCTTCTTATTTAATGCATATGCAAATGCTAAAATGCAAATGTTATCAATGCATGCATGAATGCTAATTATGCAATTTTGGTGGAAATGTGCTCCTAATTATACTTGATAACTCTTAGTCTAGAGACTCCTTAAACTAAGTGTTGAAAATCATCTCAAGCCTTTAGTGTATAGTGAAAAATGTGTCAGGAAAGGACACCAAATAATAAGTTAGCAAACATTACCAAAGATTTTCAAGACTTATGAGATTCATTAAAACGGACTGGGTAACTTTGACAGGATATCACAAAAATGCTATACAAATACACCCAACACAACATTACAAGCTTCAGTTCCTTGGAAATCCAGGTCAAATCTCTGAGGTTTAAAGTCACATGTTGCCTCATGCTTTAACTGCTTTTTCCTAATAGAGAAAACTTCTAAATCTGAGTAAGAAAGATCTTCATCAACTTGAAATTTTATCCTTATAGAATGATGCCACTATTCCTCGATAGTAATATTCAAATCTATGTGGGAAGCCTCAAAATTCTTCATGATCATGGGAAAATGAATTGATCTCTGAAATTCTGCGATAGACTTTTGGGTTTTTCTTAAAAGAGAAAAACTAGATAAATAAGAATGACCTAACTTACAAGAAAGGTGATTTTTCATCAAGTGAATATCCTCAAGAAAAGGTAAAGGTCCTTCCATGTCAAGTTCTTCTATCAAACGATCATCTTCCTTAGTTGGCATCACTCTTTTTAGAGAACTCCGTATCAACTTAATCTTCCAAAATACAGAATCTATATCCAGACTTTTCTCCATATTAGATCCTTGTAATATCCTAAGGAAAGGAAATCCTTAAAATGAGAATGATAAGGTGATTCAGAGAAACGTCACAACCTTTGAAGCATAATTAAGACACTAAAGGAAACTGAAGAGACATAGAGGAATGTGAGTTACAACCTTTCAAATTAGAGAAATAATTAATTAGACTCATTTGCACCCTTATTTTTGAAAAAGAATTTTTGAAAACTTTTTGTAAACATTGTCACATAAATATGTAGATTTTGAAAATAGTTTACAAACATGTCAAGCCATATTTTTGTAAATCATGTAAAATATTTGAAAACCATATAAAAAATGTATATAATTTACACAAATTATTTTCAGATCCTTTTTACAAAATTAAGTTTCAAAAATGTAATACAACACCCATATCCCTAAGAGTTTGAACAATTTTAGAATATGAGCTATGGATAAAGTATATATATATAATATATGGTAGACCCCCCTATACTTAGCTTTTGTTATGTCCTCATAGCACAAAGTGAAATGAAGCCATAGACCATGCTAAGTATAAAAGAATAAACACAAATTGAATTCAGAATCACAGTTGCATCATGAGTAAAAGAATTAGTCAGAGAAAAATATAGACTCAGGTCCCATATAAGTAAGCTGGAAAAAAGCTAAGTATAAAGATATGAATTAAGAACTAGGTAACCCGAGGAGAACAATTAGGATGAATTTAGATCCCCCTATACTTAGGCTGAAAATAGGCCTAAGTATAAAGAATATGGAGCTTGGTGATGAAGGTATCACTGTTAGGTGAATCTCAAGATGATGAATCTTATGAGATGGTGAATCTGTTCTGATACTCATGCATTTTCTAATAGAACGGGAATTGCATCAACAGGCATGAAGTTGATCGTTTCTACGGGAGTTAACCTTTCTAATGATTCTATAAAATGCTTGAGTAACTGCCCGTTTACCAAAATGGATGGTGCATGCTCTAATAATTCTGAGGTTTCTACACAACCATTCCCATGCACTTCCTTAACAATGAAAGGACCTGTCCACTTTGATTTTAAGTTTCCCGTTAAAAATCCTTAACTTTGCATTAAACAGCCATACCTTTTGTCTAGGAACAAAGTTTTTATATCTAATATGTGAGTCATGCCACCTCTTAACTTTGTCCTTATAGATCATGTTGTTGTCATATTCTCTGTTGTGAATTTCCACTAGTTCATTTAAGTCAAGGTCTCTACACAGTTTTCCTATGTGACAGCTCCAATTAATTTTCTTTATAGGCTATTTAGATTTATGCACTAATTCAACAAGCAAATGACATGGCTTGCCATAAATCATCCTAAAGGGAGAAGTTCCAAGTGGTGTTTTGTAGGCCATTCTGTAAGCCCACAGAACTTGGTCCAACAACTGAGACCAGTTCTTCCTATCTGGACGGAGTAATTTCTGGAGAATATTCTTCACCTCCCTATTAGAAACCTCTGCCGTGCCATTTGATTGAGGGTGGTAAGAACTACTTATCCTGTACTCAAATTTATAGTCCTTGAGTAATGATTTCATCAATCTATTCACAAAAAGGCTACCCCCATCAGAACTCAATACCTTAGGTACCCTGAACCTTGAAATTATATGAACTTTGATAAATTTGCATACATTTTTCCATCAGCAGTTCGGGTTGGGATAGCCTCCACTCATCTTGATAAGTAATCAACCGCTAACAAGATATACTCAAAACCTTGGCTATTAGGGAAAGGACCCATGAAATCTATGCCACAAGCATCAAAAACATCACCAAAAATTTCAAGTTGCATGGGCATTTTATCTCTAGAACCAACAGTCCCTCCCATTCTCTGACAGGTAGGGCACGACCGCACAAAATCAGCTACATCTCTAAATAAATTCGGCCAATAGAAACCACATTGCAATATCTTGTGAGCGGTTCATTTTCCTGAGTGATGTCCTCCAACTTCTAATGAGTGACAATAAGTGAGGACATATAGGTATTCCTCTTGAGGAAGACACCTTCTCCAGACACAATCTGGTCCATCAAAAAAAGGAAAGGATCCTCCCAATGGTATTTCCTTGAATCTGACTTAAGTTGGTCTACACTGCTACTAGTCCAACCATGAGGTACTTGCTTGGAGACAAAAAAGTTAACCATGTTGGCATACCATGGGAGTGAACCTATAGCACAAATAGATTCATCTAGAAAAGTTTCTCGAATAGGCTTAGAATCAGTTGAATCTTGCAGTTCAATCCTCAAGAGATGATTAGCTACTACATTCTTGACCCTAGGTTTATCTTTAATTTCCAGATCAAACTCCTGGAGTAACAATATCCACCTAAGAAGACGTGCCTTCGCATCCTTCTTTTCCATGAGATACCTAATAGTTGAATGATTTATGTAAACTTTTACTTTAGAGCGCAAAATCACAGACCTAAACTTTTCTTATGCCCAGGCAACCGCAAGCATTTCTTTTTCAGTTATTGTGTAACTTCTCTGAGCCAGATCCAAAACGTCTCTTGCGTATTGAATAACAAACGGAATCCGATCTCGTCGTTGCCCCAAAATAGCTCCTATAACAAAATCTGAAACATCAGTCATGATCTCAAAGGGAAGAGAACAATCAGGAGCTTGCAGAATCAGCAAGTCGCATATCTTCTTTTTAAGAAGCTCAAAGGCCTCAAGACACTTGTGATCGACAAAGAACTCAGTGTCTTTCCCTAGGAGCTCAGTCAGTGGTCGGGCAATCTTAGAAAATTCTTGAATAAATCTTCTATAAAATCCAACATGCCCAAGAAATGACCTGACTGCCTTAATATTTATTAGTAGATCAAGTTTCTCAATCACATGCACCTTGGCAGGATCAACCTCCATCGCTTTTTTGGAGATAACATCCCCCGATACAATACCCTCCTTGACCATGAAATGCCTCTTTTCCCAAGAGAGCCCAAGATTCACTTCTCTACACCTTTGAAGAACTCGGTCCAGGTGTGTTAAACAAGAATCAAATGAATCTCAATGAACCGAAAAATCATCCAGAAGACCTCAAGTAAATCCCCAACCATTTCGACAAATATTGCGATCATGCACCATTGAAAAGTGCTTGGGCATTACACTACCCAAAAGGCATGCGCTTGAATGCATATGTGCCGAACGAAAAAGTGAAGGTGGTCTTTTCCTGATCTTCAGGATCGATTTCTACTTGATTATAGCCTGAGTACCCATCAAGAAAATAAAAGAACTCTTTCCCATCTAATCTCTCCAAAATTTGATCAATAAAAGGTAAAGGGAAGTGATCTTTCTCAGTTGCAGCATTCAGGAGCCTATAACCAACACAGACATGCCACGACGTGGGTACTCGTGTTGCAGTATCAACTCCTTCTTCATTGGTCACCATCTGAATTCCCGACTTCTTTGAGACAACATGCAAAGGTGCCACCCATTTGGAGTCAGAAATAGGGTAAATAAAGCCTGCTCCACATCATTTTTCAATTTCTTTCTTAACTAATTCTCTTAGATTTGGATTAAGCCTCCTTTGAAACTCACGGGAAGATCTAGCATTTTCCTCAACAAAAATATGGTGTGAAGAGAGTGCGGGATTTATACCAATGAGATCCGAAATAGTCCAACCTATAGCCTTACGACTCTTCTCTAACACTTCTAACAACTTAGTCTCCTATTCTACAGTCAAACTAGAACTAATGATGCCACGGAACTCATTCTTTGGTCCCATAAGGAATGTGCATTTGAGTGTAGGAGGCCGTGATTTTAACTCTGGCACAGATGCATCATCAAGTACATCAAACTGAACCACCATTGAATCTGGATCCGTGCTGCTTAGTGAAGATGATTTAACTGTAGCATTGTCCACCAACTGTACTAAAGAATAAGGAGTCGAATCGCCAAAAATAAGCGGTAATTTAACCAAAGTTGTGTCCGACTCAACAGTATTTCCCTTGATTTTCCCGAAGGAATGGGGACTGACAATTCAAAAGAGACTTCTGTGTCATCAAGGGAATAGGGTGATGCATCTGTCAAGAACTCTGGTAACAAATCAGAAACTGCTATGTGAACATTGTACTCTCCTGATGAGAGTCCCCCATTCTGTGTTGTTGGGTTTTGAGCCCAAATCCCAACTGTGTTGACTACATTGCAGTCAGCCTCGAAAAATGAAGAGAAATTTGTGCTTGATTCGGAATCAGGTCTCTACCATTTTTTTTCTTCATTTATAATTCTACTTCTCTATCAGGAGAACGGAACTTCATCATCCTTGTTTGATAATCAAATGGTGCGCCAGCGATCCTTAGGAAAGGACGTCCATGGATAATCTATGAATCTCTCCAATGATGAGGGATATCCATTTCAAGGACCGTAAAGTCCACCTTATAACTTTTTCCCTCAATTGAGATAATGACATTCCTGATTTCACCCTTAGCCTTTTTCGTTGATTTATATATGAACTTAAGTATTGCTCTAGATTTGCGTAAAAGGTCCTAACTTCAGTTTCTCATATAAAGCGAAAGGTAATAAATTGATCGAAGAGCCATTATCTAGGAGAGTGTGTGCAAACGCTATGTCATCAATATGGCTCACCACATAGTGTGCACCAAAATCTCTCTTCTACTGTGGCAATTTCTGGTTCTTGATACAAAAGGTAGTGTCAATTGAAAGAATATGTGTTTTGATGTAGTTGTTTGGTTTCTTCCTGCTAACTCTGCTTGTTGCGCATCTCACCTTTAGATATTTTTGAAAAGAAGAGTGACTAGCCACATACTCATCAAATGGCACTTTTACCATGATATTATCTGATAAACAAGATTTTGCAAGGGTCTAAAGTAGTCCACACAAGGCAGGATCACAGTGTCGCTGAGCGACCGCTCACAAAACCTCGATCAATCAACAATTAACCCACAAGCCAGAATCAATCAATGAAACGCAAGATGTGTAGTTAAAATTTATTATAACTCTACAAAAGATGTGTATAGTGCAAGTAGTGTAGAATGTCGAACACAGGAAGCAAATAGGTAGATCGGGGCGAAGAATGCATAAAATGCAACTGCGATGTATTTGTCTATATGTGCTATTTTTGTGGGTTTTTATTTTAATTTTTTTATTTTAATTTGTATATTTCAATATTTTGATTTTTAATATTCTGATTTTGCATTTTCTTTTTATATTTTATATTATTTTTTGTATTTTCTTTTTTTTTTTAAATATAAAATAAGATATATATATATACAATAAAGGAAAGAGATATATAATGTATATATAAAAACAGGTAAAAATAAGCAAAATATAGGAAATAAAATATTTTTGGAATTCTTAAAATTTTGTAATGTTTTTATGATTTTTCTAAATTTTTGCTAATTTTTTTGGTATTTTAAAAGTCAAGAATACTCAAAACAGGGAATAAAAAATAGTCAGGATTAAAATGGGGATGAAAAATATCAAACAGGGTCAGAAATTCCCCAAATAAAGATAATAAACTAGAGTAAATTTAGAAATAGAAATTATATTTTTTGAGATTTTTTATGGATTTTTTAAATTTTTATGAATGTTTTTAGAGGTTTTCAAACTTTAAGAGTTTTATTTTATATTTTTTAGTGATTTTTGGTCTGTATATAAAACACATAGAATAAACAAAATATATTTTTTGGGGAATTGTTCGAACAGTTTTTATAATTTTTATGGATTTTCTAATGCAAATAGAGATGAAAATGCATGTTTTTTACTTTTTATAAAAAATAAAATGCTACAAAAATGAAAATTAAAAATATGGTGTGAATGTGCAATGTAACAGGAGCTTATGCCTATTTTTTGAGAATTTTTCAAATTTTATAAATGCAAGAAATAAATAGAGATAACATAAAGAAAATACAATCCTAGCAGGGGTAGTTTTGTAATTATGTAAAAGTCAGGGGGCCAAGTTGCAAATTTCCCACAAATTTATAACATAGTAAAAATATTCTTGGACCAAAATAAAATAAACAAAACCCCAAGGGTATCCCTACAGAATTGCCAAAGTCACGTGACAAATCACGTGCACCTGGTAGGGACATGTTTGCAATTCCAAAAACCTAGGGGTCTAAATGCAAAGTTACCAAGAATTTATAACTGCATATAAAAGTTTGAGGACAAAATAGAAATAATAAGACCCGCAAGGGGTCCTCTACAAAATGGCCACGCCTTACGTGCACCAGTCACGTGAGCTAAGGACCTGGTTGCAAATATGGAAAGTCTGGGGGGGTGGTATGCAAATTTTACAAATTTATAAAATGGTAGATGAATGTTTCGATACTAATTCTTAAATACAAAAATGGGGGCTAAAGTGCAAAATACCCACGCAATAGCGCGATCCGACGGTTGGTGCAAATCCACTTGCCACGTGTCAGTCTACAGATGCGCGATGACGGTTGATCTCCAACGGCTGGGATTAGATCGTCATGAATGATCTGACGGCTGCACGGGGCGGCGATCTAATGGCTGTTGGCAGACGTGGGTGGTGGGGATTGATCTGACGACAGGGACGAGCGGTGGACGAATAGGGACAAAAGCTCGTCGCTGTGAGCTTCCTCCAACGATGGCACCCCCTCCGGTGTTCTATGAAGCTTCAAAAGGGCCCAAGATTCTCCTGCAGGTCCTCTGTATCGGCTGGTGGCTTCCAAAAGGTACGAGATGCACCTAAGAGCCTACGCAAATCCGGAGAAGAGGAAGGCTCCCATGTACCTCCGGCGAGGTCAAAATCGCACCTCCATCTATCCTTTTAGCACCAGGATCTGCAAGAAAGGTAATGGGGTCGAGGGAAAAGTGCCTCGACCCTGTAGCGGAGTGATGGAAGCGAGTGTGGTGAAAATGGAGCTCGCTGGAGCCAGCTCCGGCGAGTGGGGTAGTGGGTGGTCAATTGGATGCACGGCAAAACAGAAGGTATTAGTCGATTCCTAGGGATACGGTGAAACTAAGAAATCAAGAAAAAAAGAACAAAACAAAACCTCAAAGGCCGGTACGCCTGAGATAACCTTTACGGCGATGGCTTGCCAGAGGTGGGTGGAGACCAGCTTGAGACACGCCTAACCTGGCTCCAAGGAGGTGGAGGAGCTCCTGTTACAAGCTCCAGTCCTGAGCTCACCAAAAAGAGGGCAAAAACGGTCCAAGGAAGGTTCGAAGCTTGGAGGAAAATTCAGGGGCTGGTTATGTACAATACCGAGGTGGCGAGAAGAACGAGGGGTATCTTAGCGAATCGACGACCCATTCTTCGATAAAATCTTAGGGTGTGCATCCTCGAATAATGGGAAAGAAAATTCATGAAGGGAGATTTATAAAATGGTGAAAGGATTCATCGCGAAAAAAATGAGAAAATGGGTCGGAATGCAGTTCTGACAAGTCGCAAGAAGTGGATCAGAGAGTTGATCGCGGGTCAACTCTCCAACCCTCCTGGTTGGTCCACGTGGACCAACCAGGAAAAAGCCTGGAAAAAATAGTTCTAAATTCATTTTAAAATAGTAAATGTTTTTCTAAATTTTAGGTTTTTAAATGAAAAATATTTATTATTTTCTAAATTATGTTATTATGAATTTTATTTTTTTTAGATTTAAAATTACAAGTTCCCTTTTAGGGGCTATATAGCTATATTTATCTATATATATTAATCTTTTATTTTTGTTTTTATTTTAATTTTATTAATTAGGTTTATTATTTTATATATTATAACTTAATTTTATACACTTGAATATATTTTTATTTTATTTTTTTATGTTCTATGTTCAATTAAATAAATAGAAGTATTAATTATATAGGTATACTTATTGGTATTATACCTATGTATTTCAAACAAGTATTTTATTTTTATGCTTTATGTAGTATTTTATTAATGTTTTAATGTATACATATATTATAACTAATATTTAAAAAATTATAAAAATATAAATATGTAAAATAATGAATAATAAATAAAATGAATATTTTAATCAGTATAGGTAATAATTTATTTTTGTTTTTGTTTTAATTTTATTTATTAGGTTTATTATTTTATATATTATAACTTAATTTTATACACTTAAATATATTTTTATTTTATTTTTCTGATGTATTATGTTCAATTAAATAAATAGAAGTATTAATTATATAGGTATACCTATTGGTATTATACCTATGTATTTCATACAAGTATTTTATTTTTATGTTTTATGTAGTATTTTATTCATGTTTTAATGTCTACATATATCATAAATAATATTTAAAAAATTATAAAAATATAAAAATGCAAAATAATGAATAATAAATAAAATGATTATTTTAATCAGTATAGCAATACAATAGGGGTCCAAAACTCAACTTTCACACTGTAACTCAGAAAAATATGAAACAACCTTCATTAAATAGCTTATTAAAGGTTATATACAATTCAGATTACAACTTTTTATAGGTACATTATTTTTGTGTGAAATCAATTTTGTATTTTTCTATATTTAATTATCTACAACTTTCATGTTTAAAGTTTCTTTATTTGAAGTATAAAAAGTGGGATTAAAAATAGGTCTCAAAAAGGAATAAAGAATGAATCAAATAAAAGGGAATTTTATTGTATTTTGGCCCTTATCTCACCCTACTTTATTCCTTGTCGACCTATTAATCAAGATGCCTAGGTCTCGAGGATTCGGGTCATAAAATATTTGTAATATTTTATTATTTTTCTTTTCTTTATTCTATAATTTTGGAATTAAAAAAACAGTGTTTATACAATATTTACACAATAATGCATGAATGATAAAATGCTTAAATTAAGGGTATTTACACACATTTACTAGGGTTTTAATGAGAAAATCATAAAATAAAGATGATGAAACGTAGATTCATCATCCCCCTATACTTGCCTTTGCTAGTCCCTAGCAAACACTTATGCCATAAGTGCAAAAAGAAAAATAAAGAAAAGAAAAAGAAGAAAATTGGATTAAATTTAGTTATCAAACTTGTCTTCACAAAATCAAAGTTTGGAGCTTAAGTCGGACCTTTGGAATTTTACTACGGGCGGAACCTTAATGGGAATCAGATTTGAAGTCCAACAGCCTTCGAGAATCCCAAAACTCTGCTCATGTCTCCTCAATAGCCAGGTCAGAAAACTTCAACTCATATACAAACCCTTATGACTTAGAATATGACACGTACAGTGTAAGTGATGGTGGCTCTCCCCAACTGAAATGACAAAGAGACTGACTTCTCCAGCATGACAAACTAATGATTCCCCAATCTAGTAACTCCTTCCTCGAGGAGCAGGATATTCCCTTCTAAGTTCAAGTGGAAACCAGCTCAAGAGGAGGGGGTGAAGAGAAGAATGGACGGTAGCCAGTGTAGCTACCTATCCTAGGATGCAAGACCAATGTAGTCAAGTCATGCAGCTGCAGGCTCACATAATTTGACTTTGAAGCTCAAGCTTTCTTATTGACTATACAACATATATATACTCCGGTAAGCATTTTATTTCTATATCGGATTGTCCACATTTTTGGAGTTTTTTTTGAAATACTATTTATAGCAACATTTACATAAGGAGTTTTTCCTCCTGAGCCAGTAGACTATCCCTCTTTTGAAGCTTTATCGCAACCCACACTCTCCTGTCTTTAAATTTCCTCATCACTGGATGGGTTGCGGTGCACTTCCCTCCCGAGAGGAGGACAAATGTTTCCACTTGTGTGCGTCTCATACCAGCAAATCCAGCCCCCTCACCACTCCAACTGAGTTGAGCCAAGTGAAAGGTGCATGTGTCCAAGTTAGGTCATTATCAACAAGAGTCGTGTGTGTGCTCCGAAATACTCTACTTAGGCAGTCAAGAATCCATTGAACCAAGTCTCGTGATCTTCAAAGAACTAAGTCAACTAGACCTGAAGTACCTCAATTCCAACTCCTATAAGGTTCCTGTTAATTAGGTAGATTTTAAGGTCCAACCTAGCTCCAATCTTCAAATTTTACTTAGACTTGTTCAACTATCAAACTCAATTCGAAAAAAATGCTAATGCTATGCAGAAAGCAGAAAATATTTTTGTGATGCAATTTTCAAAGGTTTTGAACTTTTTATGGATTTTTGAAAAGGATGATGCATATGCATTTTTTTTATTTTCCAAAAGGTTTTTCATATGTTTTTGGTATTTTTAATTTTGCAAATGTTTTTGGGAGTTTTGAAAACAAAAAGATTTTTGGATAAAAACTAGGTTAAAATATTTTCACAGGGATGCAATTTATATTTACAAGAAGTGGATTTCAAGAATTTACATGGTGTAAATGCTCAATTTTATAGATATATTTATTAATAAAGAATTTTTAGTGTGATGTGTATATTCCTCAACTTATTTGAAAAAAGTTTTTCAAACAATTTTGAAATCTATAGTCCAAAATAATTTTTACAAACAATTTTACAAATATGTACACACATTTGAAAATCATTTTGCAAAGGTTTTTCAAACAGTATATTTAGATTTTCAAAATATTTTTACAACCATTTTTCAAAACATTTGCAAGTAGTTTTTCAAACATTTTTATTCACACAAAGAAAATAAATTTTTCAAACAAAACAATTTTTACAAAGGTTGAAAATATAGAACAAAATGTTCCAAATAGTTTTCAAAATATTTATAAAAAAGATTTTCAAACTATTTTTTAAACATTTTGCAAAAAATATTTTCACCTGATTTATTAATCAGTAAATATAAAAAATAATTTGAGGAATAATAACAACTTTTTATTAGGTGTTTTTAATGAATTTTAATAGAGTTTTTATCCATATTTATTAAGAAAAACACGAAAGTATGAGTTACGGCTAAAGTATATGCGCAGTATATACGACCCCCTATACTTAGCTCGAGCTAAGTCCTCATAAATCAGAGAGAAAAGGAGAAGACATAACTCGTACTGAGTATAGGAAAATCTAAAGAATAAATGAACTAAGAAATGAGATAATGATAAGTTGACCGTCCCCCTATTCTTAGGATCAAATAATCCTATGTATAGCAGATTGCACACAAAGCAGGGAGGGTCGAGGGTGGGAATGAACAGATCGTACTCAGACTGTCTCCCCCTATACTTAGGGTAAAATATCCCTAAGTATAGACATGAAGATGAGATAATGGAGAGGATCGAAAAAATAAAAGAATCATGGTGCACACCCCCTATACTTAGGACAAAGTACGTCCTAAGTATAGAAGACTGACAAAAAGGGGTGGCACCTTTTTGGTAGAAAAAGAAAAAAAAGGAAAAGAAGAAAAGATATTAGAAGATGGAAGAAGAGATCAGAGAGAATGTATACACCACTCCCCATATAATTAGGGTAAAAGAAGCCCTAAGTATTGGAAACAACAGGAGTAATGAAACGAAACGACGAATGAACACTTGGCTCATCCACCCCCTATACTTAGGACAAAGTACGTCCTAAGTAAGGCAAACACGAGAATGGGTGGATGAGCTAAATGGGAGATGGACAAGAGGAAACGAATGAATATACAACAAAAATAGATGTACAAAGAATCAAGAAGGTTGAAAGAGAACCTTTTTGCAGGACCACTGAGGAATAAATCTAGTATGGTGTAGGTCGACATCAGGGTCCATAGTGGACGGAATCCGATCAGGGTCGACAGGGTAAATATCCTCAACGGTCCTAGGGTGAGAAGGCACAGACGAGTTAGTGGAAGAAGTATGGCTAGGTCCGGCCATGAGTGTCTCGCTCATGTCAAAGTCAAAAGGGACAAACTCATCATCGTCAGAAGAAGTAAGGTCAGTGTCATCCTGTGAGGTGTCGTCCAGGTCAAAACCAAAAGGAACGAACTCGTCGGTGGAAGTAGTCAAACTATGTTCATCCTCTACAATCTCAACCGGATCGTCTTTTTCATCAAAAGGCCTGAATTCTCGAATAAAAGCAACAAGATCAAATTCGACCTTTGTCTCATCTGAATATAAGTGAACGAAAGTGGACGCAACAGTTAAAGTAGTCGAGTCATGTCCGTCCTGTCTAGTCTCTAAATCTTCCTTCTGCTCTAGGGTATCAATCATGTAAATCCAGCATATGTCATCAATACAACGCCAAGGCCCAGAAGAAGGAACGCCGAGGTCCATGCTTTCCAAGTCTTCCTCCACAGGGAGGAATTATCAGGTCTCAGTGGAATCCAACATATAGCAGAAGTCTCTAATGGTCTCATCAAGGTCATGGTCCTCAGGGTCAACCAGATTAGGTGTAGTCACATTAGGTGCAGGTATCTGGTCAACTGTAGGTGCGGTGATCAACACTTCACTCTCGTCAATAAAATGAAAGCGAATCTCTCCTGATACATAGTCAATAACGACCCTCGCAGAGGCGAGGAATGGTCGTCCCAGGATGATTGGAGAGTGCTCCCCTGTGGAGGTCTCCATGGGCAATACGATGAAATCAACATGGTAGCTCGTGACATGAATCGAGATGACGGCATTTTCAAGGATACCCTTCGTCCTCTTGATTGATCTATCAGCAAACTGAATAATCATCCTGGTTTTCTTGAGAGGCCCTAAGTGAAGAAAATGTACCGGCGAGAAGGGTATGATACTAATCGAAGCACCACAATCGAGGAGAGTGTGATCACATGTGTGGTCAGAGATGGTGCAACTAATGAAAGGTGTGGCTATGTTCTTCTTCCGAGGAATGGAACGGTGTGTGATGGCATGGGAAGTGGCCATGGTAAGAATATGGTGCTCAGATCTGCTCCTCCGCTTTCTCTTCTTATGATGAGGAGCAGCCAATTGGGCCATGGCCTGGAGAAGTGGGGCATCAATGATCTCATGAATATCGGCCACCACTTCAGGTCCAGTCAACATTTTTTTGAATTTTTGGACCTCCTCCATACAAGGGAGAAAGTTGGAATAAGCATATACACGAGGAATGCTAAGAGTTGTCTGTACAGCGGCATCCTCGGGGTAAAAGGTGGAACTACAAGTAAATGGATGTGGGGATGAATGATCTGGCGGTGGGCCCTCTCCTCACAGTCTGACTCAACCAAAAGTCTCCCGAACTCTTTTTGTGTTTTTAAATTTTTCTCATTTTTTTGTGTTTTGGGTGATTGCAAGCTCTCATGATCGTCCTCAAATGATTCTATATCCTCAAAGAAAGGAGCGTCATTCTGGACCTTATTTACGCTAACTATATCATTCATCCTCGATTTCATATGCTCCATCATCTGATTCAATGTCACAAGTGTAGATATAATGAAAGGTGACTCCAAAATCTCAGGATCAGGTGTGTCTAGTGTGGGTGGTTGGTGTGGACAAAAATCACATTCCGGATCATGATACTCAAGGAAGAGAAGGTTGTCGAAATGTATAGGAGATGGTGGTTGAAATGATTGGTGAAGGTCTAAGTCCGAATCCCGAAATGCTGGGTTGGTCGGATATGTACAAATAACAGGAGCAAAGTCCTCCTGGAAAAAAGTGAGGTGGACCGGCTGGAGTGAACGAGGGATCCACAAAATTCGGACAAAATACGCTCTAGTCAGCCATCTCGAAACAAAAGGAAAATGATTCGGGAGAGCAAGAAGGTCAAATCAAGATAAACCCCTCAATAAGAATGAAAACAAGATAAACCCCTCAATTCACTTACTCAACTCGGTAGAGACCGTGAAACATGGTCTTTTTATCTTGTATGTTTTAGAGTTAGGTGAGAAGTCAAAATATTTCTCAAACACTTAGGTGGCTTGATAGGATCTGGGCACTAATCCTTAATGTGTGCGCAAGCAAGTAAAAGCGAATACAATGAGGGGATTACTCGCCCCAAGACAAGATTTTTCTTTTTGGTTGATTTTAGAGTCGAGTAATGTTAGCAGTCCCAATTTTATTTGTTATCACTTTTTTTGGAATTTTAGTGAGAATGCACGAGCCTATCAGGGAATCAATTCCTTTAAGTACCTAGGTGATCAAAATCAGAGGGAGAGGTGAGAAAGCAATGCAAACGGCAAATCAATGATGAATGCTAAAGAGAAATGCTCACCTTTCCTCCAGCACTCTACATGCAAGGATGCTTAGTAGAATTGAAACCTATCTATATGCAAATGCAAGCCGATGAAATCGCCCTAGGATGAGGAACTACTATTAGCGTGAAGCACATTTTGCAAATTTTGACTAGATCCAAATGTTTTCTATAGGAGCATGCAATGGTGATTAATGTGGTTGGACCTAATACTATCGACAAGCAGATCTCAAATCTAAGGGCTCAATCACACAAAAGAAATAAAACAAAATTAGGAAACCAAATAAAAAATGCGACGAAAACACGGCAAAATCGACGAGGTCCCCAAGAGAACATTCCCTCAGGCACTGGACCTCGTGAAGTGTGGAGTGTAGTGTCATGAGAGTCCTACTTAAGTTACAAACTAATTGTCTCTCTCTCACTTAAATTACATAAATAAATAAATGCACAAAAATGCTAAAAAAGCGACTGTCTTCTCAAGTCCTCCCCACCTTCTTTGATGCTAGGTCAGAAACTCACACAGCCTTCACGTGGGTGCGCAGGCACCTAGGATAAAGAGCCTCCCTCGATCCATGGTTCCTCACACAAAGTTAACAGAAGAGGGTGATTAGACGAGTCAAGCAATTATATAAAATAAAAAGTAAATAAATAAAGCTACAAAATAGATAAATGATCACAAGCACAAAAAATCCCAATCGAAGCGATGTTGCTCCCCGGCAATGGCGCCATTTGATAAATGGGATTTTGCGAGGGTCTAAAGTAGTCTACACAAGGCGAGACCACAGTGTCACTGAGCGACTGCTCACGAAACCTCGATCAATCAACAATTAACCAACAAGTCAGAATCAAACAATGAAAAGCAAGATGTGGAGTTGAAATTTATTATAACTCTACAAAAGATGTGTATAGTGCAAGTAGTGTAGAGTGTCGAACACAGGAAGCAAACAGGTAGATCAGGGCGAAGAATTTATAAAATACGACTGTGATGTATTTGTCTATATGTGCTATTTTTTGTGGGTTTTTATTTTTTAATTTCCAATTTTTTAATTTTAATTTTTATATTTTTATGTTTTGATTTTTAATTTTATGATTATGTATTTTCTTCTTATATTTTTTTGCATTTTCATTTTCTTTTAAAATATGAAATTAGATATATATATATACAATAAAGGAAAGAGAGATATAATGTATATATAAAATACAGGAAAAATAAGCAAAATACAGGAAATAAAATAATTTTGGGATTTTTATAATTTTCTAACGTTTTTATGATTTTTCTATAATTTTGTTAATTTTTTGGTATTTTCAAAAGTAAAAAATACTCAAAACATAGAATAAAATAAATAGCCGAGATTAAAATGGGGATAAAAAATATCAAGCAGGGACGAAAAATCCCCAAATTAATTTCAGAATAATGATAATAAATTAGAGAAAATTTAGAAACATAAACTATATTTTTTTATAATTTTTTATAAAGGTTTTTAGAGGTTTTCAAATTTTTAGAGTTTTATTTTATTTTTTTAGTGATTTTTTGGTCTGAATATAAAACACATAGAAATAAACAAAATATGTTTTGGGGAATTTTTTGAAGAGTTTTTATAATTTTTATGGATTTTCTAATGTAAATAGAGATGGAAATGCATGATTTTGATTTTTCTAAAATAATAACTTGCTACAAAAAATGAAAAATAAAAATATGGCATGAATGTGAATGTGTAATGCTACTGGAGCTTATGCTTATTTTTTGAGAATTTTTCGAATTTTATAGGTGCACGAAATAAATAGAGATAATATAAAGAAAATGCAATCCTAACAGGGGTATTTTGTAATTATGTAAAAGTCAGGGGGCCAAGTTGCAAATTTCCCACAAATTTATAACGCAATAAAAATATTCCTGGATCGAGACAAAATAAACAAAACCCCAAGGGTAGCCCTGCAAAATTGCCAAAGTCACGCGACAAATCACGTGCAACTGGTAGGGACCTGTATGCAATATTCTAAAAAATTGAGGGTCTAAATGCAAAGTTACTAAGAATTTATAACTGCATATAAAAGTTTGAGGACTAAATATAAATAACAAGACCCACAAAGAGTCCTCTGCAAAATGGACACGCCTCACATGCACAAGTCACGTGAGGTGATGTGGCCAAGCACCTGGTTGCAAATATGGAAAGACTGGGAAGGCGATACGCAATTTTTTCAAAATTATAAAATAGTAGATGAAAGTTTCGGTAATAATTATAAATACAGAAAATAGCGGGACTAAAGCACACAATACCTATGCAATAGCGCGATCCAATGGTTGGTGCAAATCCACTTGCCATGTGTCGGTCTACGGACGCGCGATTACAGTTGATCTCCAACGGCTGGGATTAGATCGTCGCGAATGATCTGACGGCTACACGGGGTGGTGATCTAACGGCTGCTGGCAGACCTGGGCAGTCGGGATTGATCTGACGGCAGGGATGAGCGGTGGACGAACATGGATGAAGGCTCACCTCTACGAGCTTCCTCCGACGATGGCACCCCCCTCCGGTGTGCTATGAAGCTTCAAAAGGGCCCAAGATGCTCCTGAAGGTCCTCTGTATCAGCTGGTGTCTTCCAAAAGGCACGAGATGCACCTGAGAGCCTCCATGAATCCGGGGAAGAGGAAGGATCCCAGGTACCTCCAGAGAGGTCAAAATCACACCTCCAGCTATACTTTTAGCACCAGGACCTGCAAGAAAGGTGATGGGGTCGAGGGTAAAATGCCTCGACCCCGTAGTGGAGTGATGGAAGCGGGTGTGGCGAAAATGGAGCTCACCAGAGCCATCTCCGGCGAGTAGGGTAGCGGGTGGTCGATTGGATGCACAGCAAAACAGAAGGTATTATCGATTCCTAGGGATATGGTGAAACTAAGAAAGCAAGAAAAAAGAACAAAACAGAACCTCAAAGGTCAGTACGCCTAAGGTAACCTCGACGGCGATGGCTTGCTGGAGGTGGGTGGAGACCAGCTTGAGACTCGCCTAACCCAGCTCCAGGGAGCTGGAGGAGCTCCTGTCACGAGCTCCAGTCCTGAGCTCGCCAAAAAGAGGGCAAAAACGATCCAAGGAAGGTTCAAAGCTTGAAGGAAAAATTAGGGGCTGGTTATGTACAAGAACGAGGTGGCGAGAAGAAGAAGGGATATCTTGGTGGAATCGACGACCCACTCTTCGATAAGATCATAGGGCGTGAATCCTCGAATAATGGGAAAGAAAAGTCATGAAGGGAGATTCGTAAAATGGTGAAAGGATTCATCGTGAAAAAATAGAGAAAACGGGTCGGAATGCAGTTCTTACAAGTCACAGGAAGTGGGTCAGAGAGTTGACTGCGGGTGAACTCTCCGATCCTCCTAGTTGGTCCAAGTGGACCAATTTAGAAAAATAAGTTCTAAATTCACTCTAAAATAATAAATGATTTTATTAATTTTAGGATATTAAATGGAAAATATTTATTATTTTCTAAATATTTTATGATGATTTTTATTTATTTTTTTTGAGATTTAAAATTACAAGTTCCCTTTTAGGGGCTATATAGGTATATTTATCTATATATATTAATCTTTCATTTTTGTTTTTGTATTTTTAATTTTATTAATTTGGTTTTTTTATATATTTATAACTTAATTTTATACACTTGAATTTATTTTTATTTTATTTTTCTGATGTATTATGTACAATTAAATAAATAGAAGTATTAATGATATAAGTATATTTATTGGTATTATACCTATGTATTTCATACAAGTATTTTATTTTTATATTTTATTTAGTATTTTATTCTTGTTTTAATATGTATATATACTATAAATAATATTTACAAAATTATAAAAAATAATGAATAATAAATAAAATGAGTATTTTCATCAGTATAGCTATACAATAGGGGTCCAAAACTCATCTTTCATACTGTAACTCAGACAAATATGAAACCACCTTCATTAAATAGCTTATTAAAAGTTTTGTACAATTAAAGGTGATTTCGATACATTTTGAGTTTTTATTTGAGAGATACAGGTCTGGGAAGTTGGGATTTTGGAAATTTATTCAGATCATAACTTTTTATATGTACATTATTTTTGTTTGAAATCAGTTTTGTATTTTTCTATATTTAATTATCTACAACTTTCATGTTCAAAGTTTATTTATTTGAACTATAAAAAGTGGGACTAAAAATAGGTCCCAAAAATGAATAAAGAATGAATTAAATAAAAGGGAATTTTATTGTATTTTGGCCCTTATCTCCCCCTACTTTATTTCTTGTCGACCTATTCATCAAGATGCCCAGGTCTCAGGGTTTGGGGTCATAAAATATTTGCAATATTTACTCCTTTTCTTTTCTTTATTATATAATTTTGGCATTAAAATAATATTTTATATAACATTTACACAATAATGCATGAATGATAAAATGCCTAAGTTAAGGGTATTTACACGCATTTACTAATGTTTTTAAGGCCAAAATGTTAGAATAAAGATGATGAAACTTAGATTCATCATTATCTCTACAAAATCGTGCCATATCTGGATCATCTTTCCGAATCTTATTAATAATGCACTTTCCTGTCATAAGAGCATGGGGGAAAGTGATAGGTAGAGAATGAAGTGAAGACTCAGATTCAGAAATACAAACATGCTCCTTAATATCATTAGAAACTATGTTTTTCAGACATGAATCATTTACAATTTGAATAACAACAAGATCATCTTCTTTAGGACAGGGAATGTTTGCTGAATGTGCATTCTCCTTGTCTAAAGGTACAAGGTCCTTCGTAGACTCAGAATCTTCTATTGCGTGCCGCTTAGCTCTTACACTCCTCCTCAATCTTCTTGCGCTCCAGAAAAGATGTTTGCCTTCATTATCCTCTGAAGTCTCCTTAGGTTGAACTCCAGAGTATGTCCTATCCATATCCTTAGCCCGATCAGGTACGACTACGCTCCGTCCTCTCTTGAGAGATATATGATGAACATAATCAAATGGATGGATCTCATGATCAGTTTTGTGAAAGTATGACTAATATACCTGGTCCATAGCAGAATGTTGATGTGATTTGTTTAGGCTATTGGGATTATCGTAAACTTGGGTTGGAATGGATGTAGATAAAATATTACGCTCATCATGTAGACGGGAAAGACGATTTAGGTCAACCCTCAAATCTTATACTTCATTTCTATAAAAACATAGCTCCTCCAAAATCTGTCTCTAAAAGTCCACTAAACATGATGATGAATGTTTCTGTTGGGAAGATGAAGAGGGGTACGAAGAACGTGAAGAATGCTGTTGTTGATGGGTATGACCTTGAAAATGCGGACTCTGCTGGCCCGCCTGATATGTCTGCTGATGACTGTTATGTTGCTGCTACCTTGATGCTTGATAAGTATTAGCTCTGGATCTCATTGATACTGGAAGAGATGTAGGAGTAAATGATGTGTTATAGATTGACTGAGGATGTGGATAAGAAAATCGGTCCCCAAAACCTCCTTGCTTGGCAGGATCATTGGTGTACCACACACCATTTACCTCACATACTTGAGAAGGCTCCTCAGTAATAATCTCTACAGACGGTGGTTGATGTTGATAGGTATGGGTTAAAGACTATCTTCAACCCATGGTTGGACAGGCCCTGACATTTGTTGCTCCCAGATTTGATGAACACAATATATAGGAGTAGCAGATGCAGTCACGGAAGGTACCTTCATATTGGATACCTTCTTGGAAAGTTCTGCCATATGTTTAGGTAGTTTAGACAAATTACTATCCAATTCATTCATTCGTTTATATATCCTTTCAACTACCATAAGTTTATATTTAATTAAACCAATGTCAAAAGGATCTACTATAGTTTTTGTTCCTCCACCAGATAAGAATGAATTGGTGGTCTCCAACTGAGCTCTATTAGCGGTCTGTGCTCTACTTGTATCAACCATTCGTTTGAACACTTTCCAGACAGTGTCCGCTCCTCACAATGTATAGTTGCCTCCACAAGCAGCACTAACTAAACCATGCACCTCAGGGTGTAGACCGCAATATACAGACTGAACCAGGATGGTAGGCTCTAAGCCATGACAAGGACACTTCTATAGAAGATCTTTGAATCTCTCCCATGAATCACAGAAAGCCTCATTAGGAAGTCGGGAAAAACTAGTAATGCGTGAACGCATCAAATTTGTCCTACTCAAAGGGTAGAACTTCTTAAAGAATAAGTCCTTGAGCCAGGAAAAAGTTGTGACCTCTACCCCCAAGCTCTTCATCCAATAATCAGCCTTATCCATCAATGCAAATGGAAGTGCTTTGAGCCTTATATAGTCTTGGTTAACCCCAGGATGCCTAAGGTTAGAACATACCAACTCAAAGTCCCTAAGGAATGCATAAGGTTCCTCCTGAGCATTCCCATGAAAGGTGTGGTGGCAAACTAAGAAATTACGGCTTCAACTCATATTCTACTTCAGGATCAGCTGGGCTCAACCAATTTCTCATTTAAAACTGAACAGGATTATAAGCCGCATCCATAGGTCTATCATTACCCATATGTAACTGGCCAAGCTGTGCTCTCATAAGTGTTTGATTTCGTTCAGATTCAGCTAACCTAGCTAATACTGCATGCAATGGGTCTTCTCGCTCTTCTTCCTCCTCATTCCCGTTAATTTTTTTAGGCATCTTTTCTTAGTCTTCAATACCATCATCTAACAAACGATTGGAATGATATCTAGACGAATATAATGACATTACGTCTATCTCACCAAGGCAATGATCTTCCTCAGTGAGAAAAGAAGAAGGAAAAGGGTCGGTATAGATGTAACCTTCCCCTAGGAGGAATCATGATACATCGGTTCAAAACATGGGTTTCTTCAAATCCGGGATGGTCTCGAAAAAGAAAGGGACTGGACATGTAAAGATTTAATATTTAGGCAGTTCAATGATAGGCTCGCAAAAGTCCGATCAAAAATCCAATCAATTTTCCATATAGATGTTCAAGAGATAAGGAAATTGAGCACGCTTTGTTTTCAAAAGAACCTAAATTTTACTAGGTACTTGAATGTGCAGAATAATTCGCACAAATCAATAAATACAAACCCTGATTAATTCACCAACTCAACACTGAAGGCTGAGATGATGGCCTTGTTATCTTGTCAAATTTTAATTGGTGATTCAATACAAATCTTTTCAGAGTTACAAGCTGTTAGGAACCTAAATTTCCCTATAAACTGTCCCAATTCATATGACTAGTTGCATCTACTCTCAACCAATATAGAGTTAAGTTGAATTGTATAAATACGGCTACCCGTTTACTTGAGGATCGGGCCTTACACGGTGTCCTCTAAACCCTCCACTCTGCTAAGGAAATCCGGACCGTTTACCGGCTACCCGTAGATCCTCACTGAGAAGCGGCTAATCATTTTTAGAGAACAAGTAGTTCATATGAAAATTCATGGTATGGCTCGATCCTAATGCCATCCCTCTCTCACAGAAATTGTACCTGCAGATGAATGTGGGTATTACTGCCTGAAAATAAGGTTGATTTTATTCCAATTAATTAAGGTAAACTTGCATCAATTCAGTCCCAATTTTAGTAGATTAAGTTATCTCTTGATATTAAATGACCACAATCATTGCCTAACGTATAGTCCCTTTTCCTTTATTCCTTCGGTTGTGAAAACTGAAGGAGAAATCGGAATACGGAATGCAACAAAATCAATGATGCATGTAGTCGTTAGAAATACTTACATCGCTTCCCAACACTCTCCATGTGGATGCATAATAGAATTTTTAAAATCTAACTATATGATGCAAATCGAGAAATCACACCTAAACAACAGTTCTATTAGCGGTGAAGAAATTAGTTTAATTTTGACTAAGTAGAACATAAGTTACGTGCGTCTATGAATCTCCTAAGATTTTTGCAATTGTGAATCTTATGAGATTTGTGTTGTGTTGTCGTAAGTTACGGAAATAGATCAAGCAAAGATATGACCTATGATATTTCTATTTGGCATAGCTTGAATGTAAAATGTCACTCAAGTCAAGAACCACTCTAGACACAACCAAACTTATGAATAAATATAGTTTTAGAGGTCTTTGTTTACATACGCGAGATCTCAATCGAGAATCGATGTAAATGGCAATAGAATATAAATAAACTAATCTAATAGTCTCTAACCTTAATTATATGCTTTGTATCTCTCCAACAGAGAGCTTCTAAGCTCTTTGGCTATGCGGTCCTTCAAAAAGAGTCGGCTCCACGGGCCTATCACGAAAAAATATAAATTTATTAGGAAGTCTAAGAGAGAGATTTACAAATATTAATTTAGAAAGATATCATAAATACAGAACACAACATAAGGATACATGATCAAAAATAATTTTCAACCAAAAAATACTGAATAAATCAAAAAAATAAATATTCTCTCAAAATAATCACAAAATATATCGCATCCACAGCAACGGCGTCACCTGATGAATCATTAAATGTGTGTATTGAGAGATCTCCGTTGTAGTACGGGCACTTAGCATTTTATATAGAACCAAGAGAAATCTCATTAACAAGGTTCTCAACTTTAAATTTATAACTTGGGAAGTCCAGAGTCAAATACAAGGATGCGAGCAATTTAATGATTAACTTTAGATGACAAATAATTTTAGACAATAATTTAGGGACTTATTACTTTGAGTTGATACACATTATACAATCAACATAGAACTTTAACACATATTTATTCCCATAAATTAAATGCAAACATAAATGCATACGCAAGACAAATAGGAGATCGATACTTAGAAGAAACTCACAATGAGAAACGTCGATGATTAATTGAAAACCTGGATTATTTCCTTATAGAATTATTTCAAAAAAAGAAGAAGTTGATCACAAAATATTATCTTTTCCTGCTATGATAATTTAATCAGCAACTAAGTCTATTAATGATCCAAAAAATGATTCTCATTAAAAAATAATAGATCTCAAAGAGTGTCTTGCTTGAAGGGATAATAATGAGCAAGCAGAATACTTGAATTCAATTAGATTATAACAATTAATCAGAGCCTTCAAATATTGACAATTAACACGTGAATTAGTAATCAAAGTCAACCAC
Source organism: Ottelia alismoides (assembly GCA_037367405.1). NCBI lineage: Eukaryota > Viridiplantae > Streptophyta > Magnoliopsida > Alismatales > Hydrocharitaceae > Ottelia > Ottelia alismoides. Next base: position 94,493 of record JAZKJV010002336.1, on the reverse strand, counting down.
ACATGTTATTACAAGATAGAGCGTCAAATCAACTTTCAAACGAGAACAAAATTACATTAATTGGACTTTAGGATAACAAGATATTCAACAAAGAATCCAGGGGTACAACTGCAATAAAAACTTCCAAGTTTTCTTACATATAAGGACAGAAAAGGACTTATAAGGACAGAAAAGGACTTATACGCAATTAATAAAACCCATAGGGGTAGATGTGTAAATTGAAAACAGGCGAAAGGACTTATCTGTATTTATTAAAAATTACAGGACTGAAGTTACAATTTTTCCACAAGCATGTGCAATTCACGTGATTTGTTAGGCTCAGTCAAGAGGGCTCGAGACACGTGTCTTCTTCTGGAGCTTTAGCTTGTAGCTCGGTCGAGAGGACTCGGGACACGTGTCTTCTTCTGGCTCTTTATCTTGTGGCTCGGATTTAGGTTCGGTCAAGGAGGCTCGGGATCGTATCGTTTCTTTGGAGATCTATATGGCCAAATCGAGACCGTTCGATCTCGCCTAATTAAGAGAAATCGACGGCAGCTGCTACTCCTCTTGTTCTTGCGCTCCTCCTTGCGTTGTGGCGAAGAGGTGGGAATCCCGTGACTCGATTATAGATCCTCCTTTCTCCTTGTTGATTTCAGAATATCTAAATGCCTCAGTTGGACTTAAGCGTAGACGATGGATGCTCAGAGAAGGTCCATAGATGCCTAAGAAGCCCGGTCGATGCAACGTCACTCGAGAGAAAACTGGAGATCAGAACTAAGTTCCAACCTCCGACCAGTGAAGCCTTAGGATGTCCCACATGGTTAGTTATGACAAAACAAGCTCTTTGTGAATGATTTGGAAGCTAATGTGAATGGAATGGTGAGCTACTCACAGGTGGTAGACGGAGCCCTAAAGGGTGTTATCTCCACTGAGGAAACAACAATAGAATCGGGTAATCATGACAATGAAGAAATGGATAGATCACTGGAGATATTACGCATGGATGAATGTTCAAAGGCGGAGGTAAACGACCTTTACGGAGGGTCTAATAGTGCTCAACAACTATAAAGTAAATTCTCGAAGGTTACATCATAACTACATTGAGATCTAACCTAGAAGTTGAAAGTTTGAAGAAGATGTAGAATCAGATGAATCTTTGATCCTGAATCGTGAGGCTTAAGGTTACACTGTCTTCGCTTGAAGTTCCTAGATCTGGAACCAAGCTCGAACAACCTCTAGTGCTGGTTGTAAGTTGGCAAGGAGGCCAAGGATCTCGCCGGAGCTACATGCAGTCATGGCATTCAATCCGTCCATTGAACTGCCACTGGGGGATAGAGAATGCTAGGGTGCATGTCCGTGAATGGTGGAAGCCGGAGCTTTGTCTAGTGAAGAGGTCTTTAAAGAGAAAGGTTGACGGAGGTTTTGCTGGTTTTAGGGCAGTTTCAACCCCCATGCAATGATAAGGAAGTTAGAATTAGGAAAGAATGGGTGGTTGGCGTGAATCTAGGGAATTAGATGTAGAGATTCATAGTGGCAGTTGGTCTGAAAGGATCTGGAATAGATCAGGATAATAGGTTGAATATGGAGGTTTCAGACGGTGTAACCGGCTGGAGGTTAAAGATGATCTGATATTAGGTTGAAGATTGAGGTTTCAGACGTTGGTGTAACCGGCTCGAGGCTAGAGATGATCTGATCACCGTTGGATCATATGATTCAACGGCTAAAGTTTAGGTAGAGGACAATGACCAGGATCAACCTGATCTAAGATAGATCAAGTGGCTTAGATGGAGATGGGTGGCAGGGCTGTAGCGGGCCACGTGGTGCAACCTGAAGGTGCCACGTGGCCCAATCAGAAATTAAAGAGTTTGAATCACTCAAAGTTAATTAGGAAAGATTTAATTAGAGTCCAAATTAGAAAAAGTGGTAAACATGAAAGTTGTATATCTCGATGAGATCTAAAACTTTCATGTAGAAGTTAAAGAGATCAGAAGTCATTTGTACAAAGATAAAAATTAAATACCATTAAAAACTATATAAAACTATTTTCTTTATTTTTTTTCTTTTGCTTGTTTTTTTGTCTTTTTATTTTATTTTATTTTATTTATACACAATTTTATTCTACTTTTTATTTGATTTTTGATAAGAAATAAATACATAAAATATTACACCATATTAATATATAATAATTAGTGTTAATTATATACAATACATAAATTAGCAATTAGTGTTATTTAGTCAACGAATCATGTTATTAACTTAAGTAAAGGAGATAAATATGATCAATTAAAATGATAAATCTGGTATTTATCAAGGAGTCGCTAAACTCCATGCTTGTTTCATAACTCCCTCGGAAAGGAAGCAAATGTTTATGATCACATCACCCTAGAGTATTACGAATACTCGCACATACTGCATACTGGAAGACATAGAATAAACTTGAAGATATAGATCAATTTTACACTTTCATCTTCAGGATTTTATCTCTAAGTTTCTCATTCAATCATTGGGGGTCGGTATTGATCATATACTTTCCAAATGCATATATCCTACATACAAAATCTTGTTATGCTTCCTAAGCAAGATGACCATGCATGGAATTTGATTAGTTGCAATACCTCATGAGCGAGCTCATGTATTCGATTGATAAGTGAACATGTATAATCCCTTTGAGAGCTCATATTACTCATATGCCCTTGTATGCACACCAACTCACTAGTGTATAGACCTTGATTAGTCCATCAACCTATTAGTCTGTGAAATGTACATTCTCAGACATATAACAATACATATCTCTCTGGTCAGAGGATGCATGCAAATATCATGACAGTGTACGACATAGGTCTTGGTTATCTCGATCTCGTTAAGTCAACTCTTTGATCTAATTTATCTGACACCTCTGAATCTATATTCTTATGCAGAGGACTGAAGAGCCCTCAGGTTAAAATACTTAATTCAATCGAACTAATGATTAAATTTTAATGATGTTCGTTGTAGTCGGATAACTTAGGACTATTCAAAACTACTCAGATTAATATTCAATTAAACACAAACAACAATTTTTTTTATTTTACTTGGGGTAAGCCCAAGGTCGAACTCAGTGAGGCAGCTTTCTTTTTAGGTGAATTTGAAGTCAATTTTAATTCTAGATTTTCAGTGGGATTGTAGGCATCTACCATCGGTCGGTCAATTCCACCTGCCTCTATCACCTGCCCCATCCTAGCCATAAGTTCTACATTAAGCTGCTTGGCTCTAGCCAATCAGGCGAATACTTGGTGCATATGATCATCTCGGTGCTCCCCATCGTCTGCGTGTTTCTTAGGAGGCAACTTGTCCTCTTTACCTGGGTAAAGAAATTGATCTGGGTTAGAGGATGTATCAATGAAGACATTCTAACGGAGGCGATGGTCTTCCTCGGTGAGAGTAGAGGAGAGAAAAGGGATGGTTTGATGGTAACCACCCTAAGAGTGATGGATCCCGAACTCAAGAGGGTCATGAGATCGGGTTGGCCCAAGGTGCGCTAGAACTGATGAAGATGAACTTCGTGAGGGGCTCTAGGAGAGATTTGTGAAGTGTGAGTATATATCCCCTCCAGTTAGTCATCTTGGATGGCGAGAAGAAGAATCGGGAGTATAAATGTAAAGATAGGATTTTACTCCTACCTGAAGCAAGCAAGTGAATCACAAACCCTGATTTTCACACTCAATACTGTGAAGGACCCGAAACTGAGTCTGATTAATCTGGTTGATTTTAAGTGTGATTTTTCAGAGAAGTAGCAAAGTTTACATGACCTATAGGGGAGTTGGCTCAGAGCCGAATGCGTCTCCCCTATTTAACATGTTGCCTAAGATTCCAACGCCCTTCCTTTCTCCTCTCCTATCACCAGCCGAAAGTTCAAGGACCTGCCCCTATATACCTACAGAGTAGGCGAAGGCTGACAAGGCTGTAACTTCTCCCCTATCTACCTGCTGAAGCAGGCGGAGGCTACTAGCAACTTGTCGTGGTGCACTGCAATTTCGCCCCTATCTACCTACCGGAGTAGGCGGAGGCTACTTGGCACTGCTCAGTTGAACCCATAGTTCAGCCTGTGATATCTGCTCGAATTGGGATACGCGGTATGGAAGGCGGGGATTTTTGGCTCTGCCTTAGGGTGTGCACAAACACTCTTGTACCCTCACTCAGCCTGAAATCAAGGTCGGGGTTAATCTCCCCAAACAGAATTTTCGATTTTATTTGATTTTTTTGGTCAATTTTGTTTAGCAGTCCCGGTTTTAAGTTAAGTGATCCCTTGATTAGTCCAACCATAAGGCACGCCTATCGTCCAGTCCCAATTTCCTTTAAGCCTAAGTTTGAAAAACCAAGGGGGGAAGGAGTCGAGAAAAACCGATGAAAGATAAAACTATGATGAATGTCAAGTTTAGAAGACTTACAGTGATCCTTTCGCTTTATATGCGAGATGCAGAATAGAATTGAATTTTTATACTATATAAAATGCAAGCCATAAAAGCCGCTCCTAGACAAGCAGTTCTATTAGCGAGTGAAGAACATGTTATATTTGGCTAAGTCCTGCGGTCTAAGTGTGTTTTTAAGTGCGAAGTGTGGTCCTAGAATTTTACGAGCACAAACAGTCCTAAGATAGCTCTAAGAGCCGCAAGTGCAGGTCCTATTCTATGTAAAGCAACCAAACAACACACAGGGACACGTTTTATTATGACTTACATGCACGAAAACCCAAAAGGGAACCGTTGGAAAAATGCAAAATAAAATAAAAGAAAAATTACAAGTCCTCACAAAAACACTCAAATTATTTTAATGCAGATTTCTCAGCTCGCTTGGCGAAGCGCCTTCGACTCCTCGTATTCCTCGCACGAAAATAAATGGAGGTCAGATAAAGGATGACACAAAATAAACAAATAAAAATTAAACAGAAAATATTCACAAGAAAAGCCGGGAATCAGACTACCCAGGGATGGAAAATCTAAAATCAAATTTTCCTAAAAATTAATCTAAGTTGTGCCGCCCTGGTAACAGTGCCATTTGATTGGTCCAGATTTTACCATTTTTAATAGTATCGAATTAACGATTTCGTTGCAGTCAGATAAATCCGAATCGATAAAAAATTAACCGCAAGAATCGAATAATCAACGAATGAATCTACCCACGATTTTATGTTTTTCTAACCTGGGTCTGCCTCGTGCATGAATACAATCTCCTCAACATGGACCAAATGCTCATTGGGTTCGACAAAGTGCTTCAGCAGTTGTCCATTGACTTGGGATGTCTGTGCTCCATTTGTAAGATCTGAGATCTCTATGCATCTACTATCATGCACAACTCGGACTATGAATGGTCCCATCCACTTGGATTTCAGCTTACCTTGGAAAACCTTAGTCTCGCATTGAACAACCATACTTTCTGTCTAGGAACAAAGGTCTTTTGTCTGATATATCTATCGTGCCAACGCTTTACCTTGTCCTTATACACCAAACTGTTGTCATATGCTTGGTTTCTAACTTCCACAAGTTCATTCAGATCCATCTCTCTTTGTTTCTGCCCCAGGTGTATGTTCCAGTTGACCTTTTTGATTGCCCATTCAGATTTGTGCACTAGCTCAGCGGGCAAATGGCATGGCTTTCCAAACATCATTCTGAATGGGGAGGTTCCGAAAGGTGTCTTGTAAGTTGTCCTATAAGCCCAAAGGACTTGATCCAAGATCTGAGACCAATCCTTCATGTCTGGGCAAACAAGCTTCTGCAATATGGTCTTCACCTCCCTATTCGACAACTCTGTCATGCCATTGGTCTGTGGGTGTTAAGGACTAGCGACACGGTGTTCGATGCCGTAATCCTTTAAGAGCTTCTTCACATCTCTGTTCACAAAATGGCTACCCCTATCAGATATTAATACTTTGGGATCCCAACCTAGAGACGATGTGATCTCTAATGAATTTACAGGCAGTCCTGTTGTCTGCGGCTCGGGTTGGGATAGCCTCTACCCACCTTGATAGATAATCTACCGCAAAAAGGATATATACGAATACATGGCAAACTGGGGATGGGCCCATGAAATCGATGACCCAGGCGTCAAAGACATCACAAATGATGACAGGCTGCATCGGCATCTCATCCTTGGAACCAACGGTTCCTCCCATTCGCTGTCATACTGGGTACGACTTTGCAATGGTGAGTGCATCGCGAAACAGAGTCGGCCAGTATAAGCCACATTAAAGTACCTTCCATGCGGTCCTCTTCCCGGAGTGGTGTCCTCCTGCCTCCAAATTGTGGAATAAAGTAAGGACACTCTGATATTCCTCTTGAGGAATATACCTCCTACAGGTACAATTTGATCCTTCAAAGAAAAGGATCGGATCCTCCCATTGGTAATGTCTTGCATCCAACTTGAGTCGATCAATGTAGCTCTTGGGCCAATCTTCGGGAACATTCTTGGAGACAAGATAATTCAGGATATTGGCCTACCATGGGAGTGTGTCGATAACAAAAACCGACTCATCAGGGAAGGAGTCTCGAATAGTCGTATCATCAGAAGCATCATGATTTTTGAGACGGGAGAGGTGATCAGCCACTATGTTTTTCTTTTCAGGTTTATGTCTAATGTCCAAATCAAATTCCTAGATGAGAGAATCCACTTAAGAAGATGTGCCTTCGCGTCCTTCTTTTCCATTAAATAACGTAGTGTTGTATGGTCTGTGAACACAATCACCTTGGATCCAATTAAATGAGATCTGAACTTATCCAAGGCGAACACTACATCAAGCATCTCCTTTTCAGTAACCGTATAGCTACGCTGAGCAGCATCAAGCACTTTGTTTGCGTAGTGTATGGCAAAATGGATGCCATCCCTCCTCTGTCCTAACACAGCCTCAATAGCAAAATCTAAGACGTCTGTCATGATCTCAAAAGGAAGAGACCAATCTAGGGCTTGTCGGATCAGGGCATCCATGATCATCCCTTGCAGTTGCTTAAAGGCCTCAAGACATTTATGATCAACAATAAACTCCATGTCTTTGCCTAAAAGCTCAGTTAGCTGCCGGACAATCTTCAAAAAATCATTGATAAGTCTCCGATAAAATCCAACATGCCCGAGGAATGACCGCAACTATTTCAAATTGGTTGGTGGCTGGAGACATCTGATCATGTCCACCTTGATAGGGTCAACCTCCATTCCTTTCTTAGAGATGACGTGCCCCAACACAATGCCCTCTGTCACAATGAAGTGACTTTTCTCCCAAGAGAGCACCAGATTTACCTCATAACATCTTTTGAGGACTCGGTTCAGATTCCTAAGACAGGAATCGAAGGAATCGTTGTGGGTCGAGAAGTCAACCATGAATACTTCCAGGAATTCACTGACCATTTCTGCGAGTACTGCAATCATGCACCTTTGAAATGTACCGGGAGCATTGCATAACCCAAAGGGCATGCGCCTGAAAGTATAGTTACCGAAAGGGCATGTGAACGTGGTTTTCTCCTGGTCCTCAGGAGCAATGGCTACTTGATTGTAGCCCGAGAACCCATCTAAAAAGCAGAAGAATTCTTTTCTTGCTAGTCTCTCTAAGATTTAATAAATGAAGGGTAAGGAGAAATGATCCTTCTTTGTCGCGACATTTAAGCATCTGTAATCCACACAGACACGCCACGACATGGGTACTCGTGTCATGATCTCCTCTCTGTACTCGTTGGTGGTCGTCTGAATTCCTGACTTTTTCGGGACAACATGGATAGGTGCTACCCACTTGGAATCAGAGATGGGATAAATAAAACCCACGTCACACCATTTCTCTATCTCTTTCTTCACGACCTCTCATAAATTTGGATTTAACCGACTTTGGAATTTACGAGAGGGTTTAGCTTCATTTTCTAAGTAGATATGGTGCGGACACAGAGCGGGATTTATCCCGTGGAGATCGGAGATGCTCCAACCTATTGCCTTGCGGTTTTTCTCTAGGATCTCTAGCAAGCGAGATTTCTGCTCCCCGGTCAATCGCGAACTGATTATGACCGGGCATTTGCTCTCTTGTCCTGTAAGGAAGGCGTATTTGAGGGTTTTGGGTAAAGGTTTGAGCTCAGGTAAGGGGATATGGAGAGGACATATGAAGCTCACCCTGAGGAGACTTCAGAGGATGGAGAGGCTAGGAATCGCCAACATCATCTTCGTTATGAGGCGTAGACCTCTATAAGAAGAAAGAGAAAGAGTATGAGAGCATCACTACAACATAGAGAAGATTCAGAGTCTATGAAGGACCTTATGCCTTCGGTTGAAGAGAAAGTACCTTCACCATACATTACCCAAACATTAGTAGATACTTGTATTTAAGATTCCAAATTATTTGTAGAAGATTTAGTTGTGAAGAACTTTGTTCCCGAAAATAAAAAGCATGTTTCTATTTATGATTCAGATTCTTCGCATTCACTGACTTGTCCATACCATTTCCCAAGTGCTCTAACAACAAGAAAGTATAATATCAAAAAGATTCAGAAAGATGATCCTGAAAAGGCACGTTTTTGTAAGGATAATATTATGGTGAAAGTGCCATTTGACAAGTATGTGGCAAGTCATCCTGCTTTCCAAAAGTACTTGAAAATACGTTGTACAAAGAATATGGTTAGCAAGATAAACCTAAATGTTATGTCAAGACATATGTTTTTTCAGTTGCCACTACATACTGTCTTAAGAACCAACAACTACCAAGGAAAAAGAGAGATTTAGGCACACATTATGTGTTAAGTCATATTGATGACATAAAATTTGCATGCACTCTCCTTGATAACAGTTCTTCGATCAACTTACTTCCTTTTGCCTTATATGAGAAGCTTGAGTTTGCTCCACTTTGTAAATCCAGAGCCTTACTCCAATTCACTGATTAATCTACGAAGAAGGCAAAGGGTGAGGTCAAGGATGTTACCATATCGATTGAGGGACAGTATTACAGAGTGGACTTTACTATCCTTGAAATGGATATCTCCAATCATTGGAGAGAATCACATATCATCCTTGGTTGGCCTTTCCTTTAGACCACTAGAGCTTCCTTTTACTATCATACAAGGATGATGAAGTTCCGTTCTCCAGGTGGAGAAGTGGAGATTAAGATGAAGCAGATGAAATGGTAGTGACCTGACTCAGAATCAAGTACAAATTTCTCTTCGTCTTTCTAAGTAGAGTGCAGAGTTATTAACACAAATAAGGTATGGAAACAGAACCTGAGAAGACCGAGTGAGATCCTCTCATCTATAGAGGAAAGTGTACATGATGCATTTTGCAAGTTGCCATGATTATTGAGAAGTGGATCAGCTATCTATTCCTTTTATCTCAGAGATCTTTATGGATTTGTCAATTCCTACTCCTAAGGAATAATCAAAGGACTTAGATTTAGAGTTGGACGCAGCTTTGGTCGAATTACCACATTTCTTTGGTGAGTCGACTCCTCATTCAGTACAGTTAGTGGCCAGCACTACAAAGTTAGCACCACTTACCACAGTTGAAGTCGCTACCTCCTACACTCAAGTATTCCTTTCTTGTGGGTCCAAAGAATACATTCCCTATCATCAATAATCATAAGTTGACTATAGAACATGAGTCTAGGTTGTTAGAAGTGCTTGAGAAGAACCACAAGGTCATAAGAAGGACAGTGTCAGATCTAGTGGGTATTACCCTGCTCTTTGCGAACACCACATTTATGTTGAGGAGAATGCTAGACCTTCCTGTGAATTTCAAAGGAGACTTAATCTAAATCTTCAGGAAGTAGTTTAGAAAAAATTGAGAAATGGTGTGGAGCAGGATTTATATACCCTATCTCTGACTCCAAGTGGGTTGCACCCCTTCATGTTGTCCAGAAGAAGTCAATAATTCAGATGGTCACCAATGAAGAGGGAGTTGAAATTGCGACATGAGTACCCATGTCATGGCACATCTGTGTTGATTATAGACGTCTGAATGTTGGGACCAATAAAGATCTATTTCCCCTACCTTTTATTGAAAAGATCTTGGAGAGATTAGCATGGAAGGAGTTCTTCTATTTTCTTGACGAGTACTCTAGCTATAATCAAGTAGCCATCACTCCTGAACACCAGGAAAAGACCACTTTTACTTGTCTTTTCTGCATGTACGCATTCATACACATGCCATTTGGGCTATGCAATGACTCAGGTACTTTTCAACGATGCATGATCGTTGCGTTTGCCAAAATGGTGGGGGATTTCCTGGAGGTCTTCCTGGATAATTTCTCGGTACATGGTCATTTGGCTCATGTTTAGCACACTTGTACCGAGTTCTTGAAAGGTGTAGGTGGGTTAATCTGGCACACTCTTGGGAGAAGAGTCATTTATGGTTAAGGAGGGTATCATGTTGGGGCATGTCATCTTCAAAAAGGGAATGGAGGATGACCCTGCTAAGCTGGATGTGATCAAGAAACTTGATCCACCAACCAACATCAAGTCAGTGAGATCATTTCTAGGGCATGTTGGATTTTATAGAAGGTTTAATCATGATTTTTCTAGGATTTCCCGACCACTGGCTAAGCTCTTAGGGAAAGATATCGAGTTCATTGTAGATCACAAGTGTTTAGAGGCCTTTCATCTCTTAAAAAGAAAGATTTGTGACGCTCCTATTCTGCAGTCTCCTGATTGATCTCTTTCCTTTGAGATCATGATTGATGCTTTAGATTTTGCTATAGGCGTCGTACTAGGGCAAAGGTGAGATTGGATTCTATTTACCATTCACTATGCGAGCAAAGTTTTAGATACTGCATAGAAAAACTATATAATGACCAAAAAGGAAATGCTTGTTGTCGTCTGGGCTCTTGAGAAATTCATGTCATATATTTTTGGTGCGAAAGTCACATTTTGTACTGACCATTCAACCATTAGGCTTCTCATGGAAAATAAGGATGCGAATGAGCATCTTCTTAGGTGGATTTCATTATTCCATGGGTTTGATTTGGAAATTAAGGATGAACCTGTCGTTAACAATATAGTCGTCCATAATTTGTCAAGAATTGAGCTGAAGGATTCCCCTGATTCCGAACCTATTAGAGAGACCTTCCTAGATGAGTCGATTTTTGTTGTTGATTCAGTCCCATGGCATGCTAACATGGTGAACTATCTTGTCTCCAAGCAAGTTCCCCAGGGTTTGACTAGGAGCAATATTGACTGACTGAAGTCAGATTTGAGGAAATACCATTAGGTGGTTCCGTTCCTTTTCTTTGAAGGACTGGATTATGTCTAGAGAAGGTGTATTCTTCAAGAGGAATGCAAGAGTGCTCACACATTGTCAATCTCTTGAAGCTAGAAGACACCATTCAGGAAAAAGAACCGCACACAAGGTGCCTCAATGTGGACTCTTTTGCCCGACCTTGTTTAGAGATGCCTCTAATTTTGTAAGGTCGTGCCATGTTTGCCAAAGGATGGGAGGGACAATTTGGTATAGAGATGGGATGTCCATGCAGGTTGTGATTTTCTGTGATGTTTTTGATGCATGGGGTTGTTAGCCATGTCAGCCTAAGGCGAACCATTTCTATAATAAATGTTATTATATTCTTTTATATATCAATAAAATTTATTGATTTATTTTCATTCCTTGTCTGATCTTAAATGAATGAATGCGCTATAAGGTCCCATAGTATAATTAGGGTTATGTACCTGTTGTTCGTGAAATCTCGAGGATCGGAAATTAATGGTAAATTATTAATGATGAAATATGTCGTTACTATCCCAAAAAATCCTGTGAGAAACAAACAAATATTTTTTTTATTTTTGCTACATATTAACCAGTATAGCGGACATGGTCGAACTCAGGGAGGCTACAAATCTCGAGGGTTATTCAATTAATAGTAAATCAATTAAGAGAAAAAAATAGGAATCTCAAAGGATAACTATCCTTGGATTTTGTGATTTTTTATCTTTTTATTTTTTATTTTTTTATTTCTAATTTTTTTCTATTTTTTGATTTTTAATTTTTAGTGGTTTTTGTTTTTGCAATTTTATTTTCAGAAACAATGCGGAGAATTATTTTCAAGATCAAAAATATGTACACCAACTCTTTTTGTAATTTTTCAATTTATCAAAAATACTCATAAAAATTTAGAAAAATAATTTCTTGGTTTTAAAAGTTTTGAAATGTTTTTGTGAATTTTTGTGAAATTTTCAGAAGTTTTTCTATTTTTAGAAATCAAACATGAAAATGCGAAATTGTGCACTACCTGGAGTAATTTGCAACTTAAAAATATTTTAAGTGCCCAAAACTCCTGACAATTATTTTTATGACAAAATAGAAGTATGCATCTACAAATAGAAACTGAAATCACTATTTTTGGATTTTGTTAATATTTTCTATGATTTTAATAAGATTTTTAGTATTTTTCAATTTTTTTGTGTGAATTTTTATCAATTTTTGAACTTCAGGAGGCGAAAAATGACATGTTTTTGGATTTTTTAGTAATAATAAATGAAGACAAAATGCAATGAAAAAATTATGCTAAGAAGATAATCACATCAAGAGTATATCATAATTTTCCTAGAATTCTGAAGCAATAAAAACTATTTATTCCAACGAAAAAATCATGCAAATTTAAAGTCTGGAATTGAGGGATTAAAATGTCAATATTTGTTGTTTTTACATGAAATAAATAAAGAGAAATAAATGCAGAAACAAAGTTGCAATTTTTCAGGGGGGAAAGTGTGTTGCACGTGATGGCTCTTGAAGTAGGGTTCTTCTTTGCAATTGTTGAAAAGTTCGACGATCCTAATGCAAATTGCCCAAAGCTTGAACTATTTGAAAGACTTCTGGGGCCTTGCTTGTAGATTTCGCAATTTTTGAATATTCTCTAGGGTTTCTCCTTTATTCTCAATCTTCAAAGCCAAAGGGCGAACAGGATGGGGCCGCCGCCGCCAAAAGTATCAATGGAGGTCAGATACGCGCGACGTCGCACGCGTGCGGCGACGCAGGTTTGGAGCGGCGTTGGACGGCTCAGCGGGAGGAGGGTCGGTGCAGGGGCGCACGACGCAGCGCTATGTGGCACGGAGGAGATCACTGACTTCAGTGGAGGAGGACACGGCGTGGGCGTGAGCGAAGGCACACCTGGAGCTCGACGGGGGGGGGGGGGGGGGAGGGCTGAGATCGGGCTGCACGCGCGGGGCGGCTGAAGGGCCCAGGCGGTGCAACCACGTGCAACTCCAGGCATAGCAGCTTCGGCACGGCTGTTGGGCATTGACATGCTGGGCGGCGCGTGCAAAGGTGTGGAAGGGCTGGCCGGAGGTGGTACGGCTTCGGGGGCAGTCCTGCGGGAAAAGGTCACTGACAGGATGTCCGGTCCAGTGAATGACAGAGAGAATGGAGGATGGCATGGTGCCACCTGGTGTGGCAGTCTGGCGGCAGGCTACGGGCGATGGGGGATGGTGGCCTATCCGCCTGCAGCAGTGGATTTTTTTATTTTTTTTTGAATTGTATACAGGAAATAAAAAACCTTTTTTTATTTTTTTAACTCCAAAATGGGGAGATTAAAAACAGAGCATGGAAAAATCCCCTTTATATTTTTTTATATTTTTTCTTTTTTTCTTTTTTATGTGATCCTGCAAAATAAATTTTAAATAAAAAGAAAACAAATAAATTTTTTATATGTTTTTTTATTTGTTTACAAATTGGAAGATGCACAAGGATCCTGTGAACGCGAGGATCGAATCCGATTCTCCGACCACCGTGCGTGGTCGGAGTTGATAGATCGTGGAAGATAGAAATTGGATGCGGAGAGATCAATAACGTGAGATGAAAAATTCGAGTCGGTGGTGGATTAAATTGTGAGTGATGATTCTAAGATCTACATGAAAAATTTTGACAACGACGAGAAAATGCGAAAAATAAGACTACGATTAATCTAGATAAAGATAAGAAGACAATGACGACGGATCTCACCTTAGGAGCGGAACTGCTACCGTAATCGCCTCGATGAAGGGCGACACGCTGTCACTGGACGACTCAGAGGCTAGGTACTTTTCTCGACGAAATTTTTTCTCGAAGAGCGGGCTCCTCTCTCTAAAGATTTATCAAGTTGGAATGATGGAGAAGGAGCCATATAAATAGAAAAGATAATGGAGATAAAATTTGAATTTTTGACTTTTTGGATAAAGAGATAAGAGAGATGAAAATTGAAATGAGATAAAGATAAAAAGAGATAAAACTATTTACAAAATTATCTATTTTTTTTTAATTTTAGTCACTTTATTTATTTGAATTAAAAAATGTTATTTATTAATTTTTATGGTGGTTAATTAAAAATAGCAACTATATACATATATTATATACATATATGACATTATATACAAGGGTAAATATGAAAATTAGCTTTTTCTTTCTTCTTTTTTTAAATAATTAGTAAAAAATATTTACAAATATATACAAATACAATATGTACAAAATGCATGGGAAAATTGCACAAAGCACCCCAAAAAACCTACTTTTCAACTATAACTTCAAAAATTATGAAAATACAGCCATTTTAAAGATAATTTAATTTAGAATCCAATGGAAGTGAGATTGTTTCAATTTGAGTTCATATGGAGCCAGAATTGGTCTTTCAATTAGTGCTTAGGGGCTTTTTCCAAGTGTGGTTGCTTTTATTCTGTACATGATTTAATTGTACAATTATTTTTATTAGTTAGAACAAATTTTTACTTACAACTTTGGTTTTGAAAGTTATTTGATTTGAGGTCAATTAAGGCATAAATAAATTAGTGCCAATTTTTTATAGATATACACCAAATAAGTGAGAAGTATTTACAACAACACACACACATTTTTTTTCGATTTCCTGCTTAAGGACCTATCGCCCCCTACTTTATTCCTGGGCGATCAGGCCAAGTCTTGACCTTCTCTCGGGGTTTGGGTCAACCTGTATACAGTCTTCCTTTTTTTAATTTTCTTTTCTTTAATTTCTTTTCTTTTCTTTCTTTATTTATTTTAGGTTAAAATGATATACAAATATACAATATTTACACACAGATGCAAGTTAGTAAGAATATGGAGTTAGTGTTATATACAGGTGTTTTATAAGGGATTTTAAGCTAAAATAATTGAATAAAGATGACAAATCACAAATTTATCATCCCCCTATACTTTACCTTTGTGAATCCCTTAGCAAACACTTATTTGAAAGAATAAGTGAAGAAAAAGAAAAAGAAAGGGAAAATAAAGAAAGTAGGACAATATTGAGTATTAAACTTATCTTCATAAAATTGTAGTTTGGAGCCATGTCGGACCTTTGGATTATTAGTGTGTCGGAACTTCTGTGAGACTTAGAATTTTAAAATCGACAGCCTTCAAGTTCTACACATCACTGTCACAATTTCAGCTCAGAAGTCATCTTAGATCAATCCTCTTCCCAAAGCACACCCTATGAACATTGAACAATCGACTCATGTATGTGAAAGGTTTTAGCTCTTCCCATCCAGAATGTTGGACTACCATGCAAATATCCTCTCCAGTAACTCATCCTCGGGGAGTCAGGTATTTCCTTCTAAGGTCTGTCGCGCTGTGTTCACAATCGAATTGGAGGAGAAGTTAGAAGAAGGAGAAAAGAACTGGAGGGTGGCCAGTTTAGTCACCTCTCCTTGTGAAGCTGGCCAGTGTAGCTGAGTCTCCACCAAGATCTGCAGGTATTCTTGAAGCTTGGACATTTTTGGTCAGATATTTATTTGGTAGTGGCTTCTTTGTATTTAGATTTTTGGTGGTTCTACTTGGATCTTGTTGTGCCCCTATGGATATAGAATCTTTTTGTTTCCTTACATGCTTTGGGGTCTTAGAAAAATTATGCCCGGCCATCCATCCCTTTTCTGAAGATTTATTTCAACCTGTACTCCGATCTTTAGATTTCCATGCTACCAGAAAAGAAACTCACACAGTCTTCCAACATCCCATCTGAGTTGAGCTAAGTGCATAGTGCGAGAGTAGAAATTAATTCCCTATTCCAGAGTTGTACCCAGAATAAAGAGACCAGGTTAGACACTAAGAGTCAAACGATGCACATTGTCATGTTGAACTCAAAGAATTAAGTCAAAGATCTGAAGCTTCTAAAATCCTATTTCTCAGTGAAGTTCCTCTGAGAATTAGTTGGATTAAGGTCCAACTGAGCTCCTTTCTTCAATTTTATTTAGACATAGTTTAAATGTCAATACTATCCTGAAAAATGCACATGCAAATGCAAGAAAATATGAACAATGCAAAGAGATTTTTTTTGAAAAGAAATGATGCACATGTGAAAAGAACATATTTTAAAATAATTTTCTAATTTTGAACTTTTATGGATTTTTGGAGAAAAATGTAGATGTAAACGAAAAGGTTTTTTTGAATTACGCAAGTTTTTATGGATTTTTGGTTTTTTAGTTTTTTTAAGGAAAAAGGGTTAGTAAAATATATACATACAAGATTTTTTTTGTTTTTTGTATATTTTTTGTGTTTTTTGTTTTGTTTGTTTTTGTTTTTTACACATGTGGATTTTACAAAATTATATACATAACCCCCAAATAAATATATTTAAAAGTACGAGTTATGTCTAAAGTATATATAAAATATATATGACACCCTATACTTAGCTCGAACTATGTCCTCATAGTGATCAGAGAGTGAAAAAGGAAGACATAACTCGTGCCAATATAGAAAAGTCAAAAGACTCCTATGCTACAACGACTCAAAAGAAAAGATAAAAAGAAGAGAAGTTGGTGATCCCCCCTATTCTTAGGATCAAGTAATCCTAAGTATAGTAAAGTGTACAAAAGGGGAAATCCGATGAAGAGAATATAGAAACTTAAAAAAATAAAAAGACACGATATGAATTACATCACCCTCCTACGCGGTACGCGTGCGAAATTAAGAGATCGTGGACGATAGAAATAGAAAGTGTGGAGATTGAGAAAGTGAGATGAAAAATCGAGTCGGTGGCGGAATAAATCGTGGCGGATTTTAAGATCTAAATAAAGAAAAAATGACAACGAGATAAAAATGTGAGAAATAAACTACGATTAACCTAGATAAAAATAAGAAAAATGTGGATCTCACCTTAGGAGCGGAAAAGGACCGTGATCGCCTAGACAAGGCCGACTCACTTTCACCGGACGACTTGGAGACTAGGAAACTTTCTCGACGAAATTTTCTCTCAGAGATCGGGCTCCTCTTTCTAAAGATTGATCAAGTTGAAATGAGGGAGAAGGAGCCATATAAATAGAAATGATAGAATGAAATTTGAATTTTTGAATTTTTTTGGATAAAGAGAGATGAAAATTGAAATGAATTTTTGATTTTTTTTGGTGAAAGAGAAATGAAAATTGAAATGAATTTTTGAATTTTTTGGTGAAAGAAATAACAGAGATGAAATTTGAAAAGAGGTAAGATAAAAAAGAGATAAAAGTATTTACACAATTATCTATTTTTTTTTGAATTTTCGTCATTTTATTTATTTGAATTAAAAAAGTTATTTTTTTATTTTTTTATGGTGGTTAATTAAAAATAGCAACTATACACATGCACTATATACATATATGACATTATATACAAGGCTAAATGAGGAAATTAGCTTTTTGTTTAATTTTTTATTTTTAATTTTAATAATTAGTAAGAATGATTTACAAATATATACAAATACAATATTTACAAAATACATAGGAAAACTGCACAAACCACCTCAGAAAATTGACTTTTCAATAGTAACTCCAAAAATTATTAAAATGCATACATTTTGAAGATAATTTAATTTAAAAACCAATGGAAGTGAGATTGTTTCAATTTGAGATCATATAGAGCCGGAATAGGTCTTTTAATTAGTGCTTAGTGGCTTTTTTCCAAGTGTGGCTACTTTTATTTTGTACATTATTTAATTATGCAATTTTTTTTATTATTTAGGACACATTTTTATTTACAACTTTGGTTTTGAATGTTATTTGATTTGCGGTCAATTAAGGTACAAACAAAATTAATGTCAGTTTTATACAGATATACACAAAATAAGTGAAAAGTATTTACAATAACACAAACACACACATTTTTTTGATTTTCTGCTTAAGGACCCTTATCTCCCACTACTTTATTTCTAGTCGATCAAATCAAGTCTTGACCTTCTCTCAGGGTTTGGGTCAGCCTGTATATACTCTTCCTTTTTTATTTTCTTTTTTTCCTTCTTTTTATTTTCTTTTCTTTATTTTTCCTTTCTTTCTTTCTTTATTTATTTTAGGTTAAAATTAGTAAGAAGTGTACAATATTTACACAGATGCAAGTTAGTAAGAATATGGAGTTAGTGTTATATGTAGGTGTTTTATAAGGGATTTTAAGTTAAAATAAATGAATAAAGATGATGAATCGCATATTCATCAGAGCCTCTACTGGATCATCATATTTATTAAAATGCCCAAATTCCTTTAAAGAAGCAATCAAATCAAATTTGGCCTGATCGATCTCATCTGAATCAGGGTGAATAAGAACGGACTCATCAGTGAAAGTAGTTGAATCATGTTCGTCCTGTCTAGTCTCAGGGTCTGCCTTCCACTATAGGGTTTCTATCGTGTAAATTCTGCGGATGTCATCAATGCATCGCCACATACCAGAAGGGGGAACTCCACGGTCTATGCTTTCCGAGTCTTCCTCCTTGAAGAGGAATTCTTGGGTTTCATTATCATCCAACATATAACAAGAATCTATGATAGTGTCATCGTGGTCAAATTCCTTGGGGTTGGCTAACATGGGCAGGCTCTCATGGGATGCGGGTCTCTGTACAGTAGTGGGTGTAGTGATTAAAACATTGCTCCCTACATCAGAACGAAAGCGAATCTCTCTTGAACCATAATCAATAACGACTCCTGTAGAGGTGAGGAAAGGCCATCCATGGATGATGGGAGGGTGCTCCACATGGGTGGACGTCTCCATGGGCATTACAACAAAGTCCGAAGTGAAATTCATGCCCTGAATAAAAATGACAACGTTTTCTAAAATTACCTTCGGCCTCTTAATAGATCCATTACCAAATTGAACTATCATCCTGGTTTTCTTTAGAGGCCCAAGATGAAGAGTATGTACGATAGAGAAGGGTATTATATTGATTGATGAACCACCGCCAAGGAGAGTGTTATCACAAGAATAGTCAGATATGGAGCAACTCACAAGAGATGTGGCAGTGTTCCCTTTCTTAAAATACAGACGGTGAGAGATGGCATAGGCAGTGGCCATGGTCAAGATGTGATGCTCAGATCTTCTCCTTTGCTTTCTCTTCTTGTGTTGAGGAGTAGATAAATCTTTCATGGCCTGTTGAAGTGGAGCATTAATGATCTCATGAAGGGTGGCTACCACTTTAGGTTCAGTCAACATTTTTTTGAATTTTTGGACCTTCTTTATACAAGGGAGGAGGTTGGAATCAACATTTACATGAGGATTACCAAGAGCAGCATGTATAATGGAATCCTCGAGGTCAAGGTTGGGATATGATGTGAATAGATGTATGGGTAGATGATCGGGAATTTGGGTCCTCTACTCACAAAATGAATCAATAATGTATCTCCCAGAATTTTTTTAGATTTTTAAAATGTTCTCATTTTTGTGTTTTGGGGGATTGCAAGCTCTCATGATTATCCTCAAGTGAATCCATATCCTCAAATAGTGGAGCAACATTTTGTCTTGTATTTATGTTAAATAGATTACTAATCCTCGAATTAATATGCTCCATCATCTGGTTCAGTGTCTCAAGTGTGGAAATCATGAAAGGTGACTCCAAAGTCCCAGGATCGGGCAGGTTGAATGAGGGTGGGTAAAAATCAAAGTCCTCCGATTCTTGAAATAATGGGTTAGGCGGATATGCACAAAAATCAGGAGGAAAGCCCTCCTGGAAAAAAGGAAGATGGATTGTCTAGAGAGTACGAGGTATCCACGAAGATCAGATTGAAATAACTCCAGTCGGCCATCTCCGAAACAAAAGACAGGATTAGGAGAGCATGAGTGGTCAAGTCAAAAGATATGGAGAAAAGGCGCAAATGCACAGAAAGATCGAGTATGCACACAAGCAATCAAACACAATACAAACCCCCAGTTCACCAACTCAACTCAAAGTGAAAACCGTGAAGGTTTGGTCAATTATCTTGTCAATTTTAGAGTTTGGTGAGAATACAATCTATCAGAGCGGTTAGAGCGAGCTGTTAGGAACCCAATGCTCACAGGAGACTGGCGTAATCTCAAAGTTAGATCTTTCCCAGCCAGTATGAATTGCAGACCGTTTACCAGCTACCCTATCAATTCAATCTGTTAAGGACCTCATGGGCTGCTTTACCGACTACCGGAGAGACCCTCACTGGAGAACGACTAACCCAAGATAGTAGTATGAAAAGAGTTCGGGCATGGCTCTATCCTAGCGTGCGGGTCGCTCTCTCGCTCAAGCAAACCAAACAATGAGGGGGTTACTCTCCCCAAACAACGATTTTTCCTTTTGTTTATTTTAGGGTCGAGTTTTCTTTAGCAGTCCCATATTTTAAGCGGTTGTCACTTGGTTAAAATATTTTCAAAGAATCACCTACTGAGTGTCCAATTTCCTTTTTAACTTATATGAGTGAAAACAAGGAAGGAGATCGGAAATGCCAATGCGCGATTAAAAACAGTGATGCATGTAAAGGTTAGAGATGCGTACCTTGTCGCCAGCACTCTACACGCAAGTGATCCGCGAAGAATTGAAATAAACTATCCTATATGATGCAAGTGAACTATCCTAGATGATAGCTTCTATTAACGGGCAAGAACAAGTAAATTTGACTAAGTCCAAATTACGCTCTACTCTATAGGCACAGAAATTTCTTATTTAGGGTGTTTGGACCTAATTAATTACCTGGCTCAAGCAAATTAATTAAAGCAATCAAGAGGTAGCTCACGAAATATGCGGGAAACAAAGAAAAATAAGGTGATGAAAACAAAACCGGTGAGGTCCCCCAAGTGCACCATCACTTGGCAAAATAGACCCCGCAACAAATGAATGTTCGTTTACAAGAGTTTAAATGGTAGAAAAGAAAAACTCTCTGTCTCTTTAATTTTTTTCTCAATTCTTCTTCTCCTATTCTTACGCTATCTTGCGGCTTGGTGAAGAATCAAGCCACCTCCACGTCACTTGGGTGCTTCGACACTCCTAGGATCGCCTCCTTCGCTCCGCGGGCCCTCGCAAGAAAAAGAAAAGAGAATGTGTACGAAATACAATTATCAAATATGAGAAAAAATGAAATAAATGTAGTGATATGAACAATGAAGTGAATGACAAAATGTAAACAAAAATTTACAACTAAGAATAGCAGGTCAAAAGAGAAACCTAACTACCCTCACCGTGCCTCCCCGACAACGGCGCTATTTTGTTGTTCGCAAAATCTCAAGAATCAGAAATTATTGGTAAATTATTAATGATGAAATATGTCGTTGCTATCCCCAAAAATCACGTGACAAATAAACAAATATTTTTTTATTTTTGCTACTTATTAACATGTATAACGGACAAGGTCGAATTCAGGGAGGCTATAAATCCTGAGGGTTATTTAATTAATCGTAAATCAATTAAGAGAAAAAACAGAAATCTCAAAGGATAACTATCCTTGGTTTTTGTGATTTTTTATCTTTTTATCTTTTTTATTTTTTTCTATTTTTTTTGATTTTATGATTTTCAAATTTTTAGTGGTTTTTAGTTTTTGCAATTTTATTTTCAGAAACAATGCGGAGCAATATTCACAGGATCAAAAATATGCACACCAACTCTTTTTGTAATTGTTCAATTTATCAAAAATACTCAAAATTTAGAAAAATAATTTTGTGTTTAAAAGTTTTGAAATGTTTTTGGGTATTTTTGTGAAATTTTCAAATGTTTTTCTATTTTTAAAAATCAAATAGTGAGAAAATGCCAAATTATGCACCGGTTGGAGTAATTTGCAACTTAAAAATATTTTAAGTGCCCAAAATTCTTAGCAATTCTTTTTATGACAAAATAGAAGCAAGTATCGACAAACAAAAACATAAATCACTATTTTTGGAATTTTGTAGAATTTTCTTTAATTTTTATAAGATTTTTAGTATTTTTCATTTTGAGTTTATAAGGATTTAATGCGTGAAATTTACAATAAAATTAAAAGACAATGAAACCACAACTACCCTAATTTTTTGAAATTTTTGGGGATATTTTTGAATTTTTATTAATTTTTGAACTTCAGGAGGCGAAAAATGACATGTTTTTGGGATTTTTTAGTAATAATAAATGAAGACAAAATGCAATGAAAAATTTATGCTAAGAAGATAATCACATCATGAGTATAGCATAATTTTCTCAGCATTTTTGAGAAATAAAAACTATTTATTCCAAGAAAAATATCATGCAAATTTAAAGTCTGGAATTGAGGGATTAAAATGCCAATGTTTGTTGTTTGTGCATGAAATATTAAAGAGAAATAAATGCAGAAACAAAGTTGCAATTTACCCACGTTGGAAAGTGTGTTACATGTGATGGCTCTTGAAGCAGGGGTCTTCTTTGCAATTATTGAAAAGTTCGACGATCCTCACGCAAATTGCCCAATGCTTGAACTCACAAGGACGTATTTGCAAATTTGAAAGACTTTTGGGGCCTTTCTTGTAAATTTCCGAATTTTTAAATAATCTCTAGGGTTTCTGCTTCGTTCTCAATCTTAAAGGCCAATGGGGGAACTGGATGGGGTCGCCGCCACCAAAAGTATCAATGGAGGTCGGATACGCATGACGCTACGCACGTGCGGTGGCATGGGTTTGGAACGGCGTTGGAGGGCTCAGCGGGAGGAGGGTCGGTTCAGGGGCGTGCGGTGCAGGTGCATGGCGTGAAGGAGATTGCGGACTTCAACGGAGGAGGATGCGGTGTGGGCTCGGGCGGAGGCACACCTAGAGCTCGGCGGGGGGAGGGCTGATATCGGGCCGCACGCGGGGGCGACTGAAAAGCCCAAGCATTGCGACCACACGCAACTCCAGGCGCGGCGACTTCGGCACGACGGTTGGGCGTTGATGTGCTGGGCGGCGCGTGCGATGGTGTGGAAGGGCTGGCCGGAGGTGGTGCATTTTCAGGGGTGGTCCTGCGGGAGGAGGTCGCTGACGGGATGTCCAGTCCAGCGATCGACGAAGAGTGCGGAGGATGGCGTGGTGCAACCTGGTGTGGCAGTCTAGCGGCAGGCTGCGGGCGACGAGGGATGGTGGCCCTGCCGCCTGCAGCAGTGGATTTTATTAATTTGAACTGTAAACATGGAATTAAAAAACCTTTTTTATCTTTTTTACTCCCAAATAGGGGGATTAAAAACAGAGCATGGAAAAATTCCTTTTTATATTTTTTATATTTTTTGTTTTCTTTTTTATGTGATCCTGCAAAACAAATGTTAAATAAAAAGAAAACAAATATATTTTTATATGTTTTTTTCTTTGTTTACAAATTGGAAGATGAACGGGGATCCGACGAACGTGAGGATCGAATCCGATTCTCCGACCACCGTGCATGGTCGGAGTTGATAGATTGTGGAAGATAGAAATTGAATGCGGAGAGATCGAGAATGTGAGATGAAAAATTCGAGTCTGTGGCGGATTAAATAGTGAGTGATGATTCTATGATCAAGATGAAAAATTTGACAACGACGAGAAAATACGAAAAATAAGACAACGATTAATCTAATATAAAGATAAGAAGACAATGACGATGAATCTCACCATAGGAGTGGAAATGCTACCGTGATCGCCTCGACGAAGGCCGACACGCTGTCACCAGACGGCTCGGAGATAGGTACTTTCCTCAACGAAATTTTCTCTCGAATATCAAGCTCCTCTCTCTAAAGATTGATCAAGTTGGAATGATGGAGAAGGAGCCATATAAATAGAAGAGATAATGGAGATGAAATTTGAATTTTTGACTTTTTGGATAAAGAGATAAGAGAGATGAAAATTGAAATGAGATAAAGATAAATAGAGATAAAATTATTTACAAAATCATCTATTTTTTTTTAATTTTCGTCACTTTATTTATTTGAATTTAAAAATGTTATTTATTTTTTATGGTGGTTAATTAAAAATAATAACTATATACTTATACTATATACATATATGACATTATTTACAAGGCTAAATGAGGAAATTAGCTTTTTCTTTCTTCTTTTTTTTTTATTTTAAATAATTAGTAAAAAAATGTTACAAATATATACAAATACAATATGTACAAAATACATGGGCAAATTGCACAAACCACCCTAGAAAATCGACTTTTCAACCGTAACTCCAAAAATTATGAAAATACAACCATTTTAAAGATAATTTAATTTAGAATACAATGGAAGTCAGATTATTTCAATTTGAGTTCATATGGAGCCGGAATTGGTCTTTCAATTAGTGCTTAGTGGCTTTTTCCAAGTGTGGTTGCCAGCCTCTTTACATTCCTGAGTCGTAGTCTCCACCTCCACCTTTCATTCAGGAGGTGAACATCATTTGGTTTGACAGAGAGTACATCTATCCCCATCCATCAAGGCAAGGTTAGTTGGGTTCCCAACAGTATCACCGTTATCAGGGATGGAGACCACAACCCCAGCACTAGCAATTATAGCCTCATTACCCATCTCCACCATACTTCCAGAATTGGAGACATGGACAATAGCAGATGCAGCTTACATATCCTTATCGACCCTACTATTAGCAGCAGTCTGCACAGTTTTCACACCCTCCTCCATACTATCAGTCATAGTATTCTGGATACCAACAACCTACGCATTACCAGTCTCATTGACATCTCGTAGTTGAGCATCCATAGGCACCTTCTGTGAATCCGACACTAGATCAGCTTGCACTCTTGATGAAGAATATGAATGATTTGACTCAAAGGCTTGACGACCTGACCACCACAAAGACATTGATTCCAGCCCAGGTCGAAGCCAATCCCAACAACTTCAGACACAAGGAGCAGGTTACTCTTGCCTCACCCACCCCCCAGACAAGTATGTTCCTTGATTTTACTTGTTTATCTGAAGTCATTCATCTCAGGTGCAATAGGAGATTGCAGCCGCCCACACAGTAGTTGGGATTGAGAGATAGAGCCACTAAGAGAGATGCATCGACTTCATCATCTTCGTCACCAGTTGAGCAGTCATCTAGTGTACAAGAGCCAAATCAAGGAGGATCTCCACCATCTTCATCATCACCATCACCTTCTTCACCATCGTCTTCACCTGCACCATCATTATTCAAAAAAATACAAAAAGAGAATAGAGAAAGATGCATTGCCTTGTCAGTCATGAAGGAGAAACACCCATCATGGAGTCTTCTTCTACACCAGCAAACCAAGTATACCGTCTTATTTTTCCTTTTGTTTCTTATATTCCTGTATTGGATAACTTTATACAGACTGATTCTGGTTGTCCACATGTACATGATGATTCTTATTTGAATAAGAGAAATGAGCAGTTTGATGTTTCTAATTCTGTTCCATTTCTTTCAGCTTTGAATAAAAGTTGAAAAATCCAAAAATTTAAAATAACACTATCTAATCCTAGAGTGGTAGAGATACTTTAGAATTCCTTTTTATTGATGACATTCCTCAAGATCATGCAGTACATATCTGTAGTCAGAAAGGGAATGAAAAAAGCATGTACTCAAAAGCATCAACCAAAGTAGAACATGCGAAAGAAAATAAAAAAGCACATCTTAACCACGACCACAATTCATGCCATCAGCAACCTCCCACCTAAAAAGAAAGACAAGGGAGCTCCTCACATACGTTGCCATATCTTTGATCAAGAATTTTATCATACTCGTCTCGATAGTGGATCCTCTATTAATCTCATGCCATCCTTGCTACTTACTGAGTTTAGGTTGGGGCCTCTTAGATCCACCAAGATGATCCTTCAGTTTGCTGATAGATCAATCAAGAGGCTGGGGGGTATTCTTGAGGATGTTATCGTAACGGTACAAGGAATGAGATTCCTAGTTGATTTTGTTGTTAGGGATATGTATACCTTTGCACCGTTACTCTATACCCCAATCATACTTGGTTCCTCTTTCCTTCGAACGACCAAAGAAGTAGTTTATTACAATATTGGAGAGATAACCTTTCACTTCCTCAGTGAAAATGATAAGATAGAGATGATCTCAGATCCAAAGCCATCATCGCGACCAACAATAACAAATGAGAGAGAGACAATTACAATAGATTCTGAGGATTGTGATTTTCTTACTGAGTTTAGAGAGACAGATCTTTTCATAGATTTCATGGACACCTAGGAGTTCCTTTCCTAGAAGGAACCTTTGGAAAGCATAATCGACACTCGGTCCCCTATTTATTATTTCGATTTGTCAGCTGATGGATTGTATGAGCTGTTTTCTGAGGATCATTTTGAGTTTTCAGAGGTACATTCTGAGATTCCCGAGATACATTCTTTTTTTGAGATTACTGATGAGACACCTCCTACTGAGATTTCTAAGATATGTGTTGATGAGTTTACTGAGAAATTTGAACATCCTGATGAGCCATCCCATTCAGAGCAGAGACCATTCATTGTAGATCTTTCTGAGATTTTACATGCTGAGCCTACTGTAGCCATAGTGGATAGTTCACACTGTGCATATCCTATACCTTCTATCTTTGCAGTTACAGAGGTTATCACAGAGCTGATTTATACCCAACCTGAGTTTAAGGTTTTACCCGCAGCGTTGAAATATGCGTTCCTTATGGGTGCCCCCCCCCCCAAATGTTTTCATTCATCATCAGTTCACATTTGACCAATGTTCAGGAATCTTGCTTGCTAGAGGTTCTCAAGAGAAACCACAAGGCCATAGTCTAGAATATTTTGGATCTCAGTGGGTTAGTCTAGCTTTATGCTTGCACCATATGTACTTAGAGGATGAGAGCAAACCAATCCGTAACTATTAGCACCATCTAAATCCAAATCTCAGGGATATTGTCATGAAAGATATCAGGAATGGGTGTGTTGTTGGCTTTATCTATCCCATTTCAGATTCCAAGTGGGTTAGCCCGTTGCACATGTACTATTGTGACGAATGACTATGGTGAGGAGATTCCAACTCGTGTACCTACTTCATGATGTGTCTGCATAGATTACCGATGCCTGAATTCAGCAACCAAGAAAGATCACTTTCCACTGCCCTTTATTGATAAGATTATTGAGAGGTTGGTAGGGAAGGAGTTCTTTTGTTTCTTGGATGGGTACTAAGGATATAACTAGATTGCAATTGCTCTTAAAATCAAGAGAAAACTACTTTTACTTTTTTGTTTGGCACCTACGCCTTAAGACGGATGCCCTTTAGATTGTGTAATTCCCACGCTACATCCCAAAGATGTATGTTGGCTATTTTTTCCGACATGGTAGGTAGTTTCCTCAAGGTCTTCATGGACGATTTCTCGGTCTACAGGGATAATTTTGACTTATGTCTTAATGAGTTAGATCGAGTACTTCAACATTGTTGCAAGGTAAACTTAGTGCTCTCGTGGAAGAAGAGTAACTTTATGGTGACTAATGGAATTGTATTGGGCCATGTCATCTCCAAACATGGTATAGAGGTTGACCCGACTAAGATTGATGTGATCTCTAAATTAGAGTTGCTGCAGAATTCGAAGTAGTTGAGGTCATTCCTTGGTCACGTTGGATTTTGTAGGAAATTCATTAAGGACTTCAACAAAGTCGCCAGACCTTTGACCAAGCTTCTGTGCAAGAAGAGTGAGTTTATAGTTGATGAGAAAGTTCTCCTAGAATTTCACAATATGAAAGACATGGTTACTAGAACTCATGTTCTACAGCTACATGATTGGTCTCTTCCTATTGAAATCATGACAGACGCATCAGACTATGCACTTGGAGTTGTTCCAGGGCAGCAAGGGATGGGATACTGTTTGCCATACACTATGATAACAAGACTCTGAATAAAGCACAACGTAACATATATTTATAGAGAAGGAGATGTTAGTATTGGTGTTTGCTTTAGAAAAGTTTCGTTCATACCTATATGGGTCACATGTCATTGTATACACGGACCACACTGTCATACGATACCTACAGGCAAAGAAGGATGCCAAACCACGCCTTATCAGATGGATCATTCAACTCCAAGAGTTTGATTTAGAGATTCTATATAAACCTGGTGTGAAAAATGTTGTGGCAGATCACCTTTCCCAGATCGCAGATGCAAAGACTTCTAACATTCAATACTTCCTATTTCTGAGATCTTTCCAGATGAGACCATTTTGTCTGAGGCCTCACTCCCATGGTATGCTGATGTTGCGAACTATCTTGTTCGCAAGAAAGTTTCACATGGTTGGCCAAAGCACAAGGTAGACAGATTCCTGTCACAGATTCATTTTTACTTGTGGGAGGATCCGTACCTATTTCGTGAGGGTGCAGATTGTATGTGGAGGAGGTGCGCTCCTCAGGAGGAATACACCAGTGTACTTGAGCATTGTCACAAACTAGAATCTGGTGGGCATCATTCAAGGAAGCATGCAACAACTAAGGTTCTACAATGCATCCTATGGTGGCCAATTCTATTTAAGGATGCTACAGATTATGTTTGAGGTTGTACTGATTGTTAGAAAATGGGAGGAACCGTTGGTTTCAAAGATACCATGCCCAGAGATATATTCAAATTTTAGATGTTTTCTATGCTTGGGGCATAGACTTCATGGGCCCATTTCCTGCCAGTCAGGGGTTTCAGTACATCCTGATTACCATGGATTATGTTAGTCGTAGGGTGAAGGCGAGCCCCACCCGAGCTGCTGACTATCATACAGTTTGTTTCTTTATCAAGGACAATAATACTGCATGGTTTGGGATTCCCAAGATACTCATTTCAGATGGGGGAGATATTTCTTTAATATAGAGGTCAAGAAGCCTATGAAGGAGTACGCCATTGAGCATAGAGTTGAGTCTCCTTACAATCCACAGACTAAAGTCTTGGTTGAGATTTCAGTAAGGAGATAAAGACTATATTTCAGAAATTTGTATGTCCATATATAAGAACTGGTCCTAGATGCTTGACTCAGTTCTATGGTCTTATCGGATGATGCATGTCTCCCTATAGATTGGTTTATGAAAAGCCTTGCCACCTGCTAGTTGAATTAATTCACAAATTTTTATGGGCACTCTACATATGTAGTTTGCACTATGAAAAAGCATGAAAGAATGGGAAAGTGAACTTGAACAGATTGCTGGAATTCTGGGATTTGGCTTATGACAATTCACTCATATATAAGGAGAAAGTCAAGCATTGACATGATGGACACATCAGAAGAAAGACCTTATCCCATGATCAGAAAGTATGGTTGTTTGATGCGAAATTGAAGTTTTTTTCCCGACAAACTTAAAAGCAAATGGTCAAGACCGTTCATTGTTAGAGCTGTGCATGACAATGGTAGTATTTCCATATCTGAGTTGTCATTTGACGCACAACCATTTGTTGTGAATAGAAAGTTGCTGAAGCTATATCCAGATCATTATACATTCCTATCCGTGGTTGATTCCATCTATGTGGTATCACTTGATGATTCTTTGACATATTCTGTGTCTGATGCATGAGCCAATTTTCTCTTGTAAATATCCTTTCATTTTATTCTTTCTTCTTCCATTTTTATCATTCACCTCTTTTCCTTGTGTGTGCTATACTTAGGATGTACATAATCCTAAGTATAGGGGAGGTGAATGACTTGAGTTTTTTCCATTTTCATTCTATTTCATCACTCCTGTTATTGCTTATACTAAGGGATACTTTACCCTAAGTATATAAGGGGGAGTGATGTCGTTCATTTCGTCCTCTTTCATGTTTTATTTCTTTTTATTTCTTCTGTTCTCTCGCTTGTCCTTCAACTTGTTGATTTTCTTTTTCTATAGATATCTTTCACCGTATGTATGGGGAGGACACATTGAGTCATTGAGTTGTTCATTTATTTCCTCGGTTCTCCCCATTTGTAGAGTCTTTTATACTTAGGATTATTTGATACTAAGTATAGGGGGATTACCGATTTCTCTTCTTTTCTCTGTATTCTTTGAGTCGTTTTGTATAGATTCTTTTCACTTTTCTATACTTAGCACGAGTTATGTCTTCCTTTGTAGCTCTTTGGTCACTATGAGGACATAGTTCAAGCTAAGTATAGGGGGGTGTCGTATATATAGTATATTTACTTTAGCCATAACTCGCACTTTTATTTATTAATAATATGGCTATTACTTAAAAACATTGTTTTGAAAAATTATTTGTAAAAAATTTCTTCTAAAATTGTTTTCAAAAATTAATTTGTAAAATAACTTGTAAAAACTTTTGTAAAACTATTTGTAAAAAGGTATGTAAAAAGCATTGTAAAATTTATTTTTGTACATTTTTTTGTAAAATTATTCGTAAAATTGTTTTGTTTGTAAAATGATTTGTAAATTATGTTTGTATCAAAATTAATTATATTGTACAAAAAGTTTTTAAAATTTTTGAAAACAAAATATTTGAAAAAACATGTTTGTAAATTTGTTTGTAAAATATTTGTAAAAAAGTTTGCAAAAACATTTGCAAAAAATTGTAAAATCTTTGTAAAATAGTTTGTCACATGATATATACATTATGGGATATATATGTTTATTGTAAAATCCACATTCGTATAAAAGCTGTAATTACTTCTATAAAATCCTTTGTTCTATAAAAATACTCTTATAAATTTCTTTGTAAAATCCTTTGTAAAACAACATCTGGAATAAAACATGTATAATCCTTGTATTAATGCTTGTAAAAAATCCCTGTAAATATGGGCATCATCCTTATTAATCCTTGCAAATGCCTTTAATCCACCATCCCTTTTTCTTTTTCAAAAAAATAAAAATGTTTAATATCCATGAAAATTGCAAAACTTTATGAAAAATCTTTACAAAAAGTTTGTTCTTTTATTTTCTTTCCTTTTCAAAAATTATGTTTTGTATATATTTCTTGTATTTGCATGTGCATTTTTTATAATAGTATTGACATTTAAACTAGTCTAGAATAAAATCGAAGAATGGAGCTTGGTTATGAACTTAATCTGCTTAATTTCAGAGGAACCTTATAAGAGCTAGAGTTAGGACTATTCAGATCAAGTGACTTAATTCTATGAGTTCACAAGGCTATGTTCACATGTCATTTTGATTAATCTAAGTAAAATATTTAACAACACATGCACGACCCTTTTATATAGAGGCTTAGCTTGAACAAACACTCTACATGTAGCTCAACATGGATGAGGTGGTGAGGATGCAGAATCCTTTAGCTCGGGGAACACGCGAGTGGAAACAGTCGTAGTCACAATAAGTGGTCAGTGTGCCTCAACCTAGTCTAGTTGCATTGACATCTAAATACGTGATAATGTGTAGGTTGCAATAAAGCTTCAAACGAGGGACAATCTACTGGCTCAACAAGAAAAACTCCTTATGTACATGTTGCACCTTTGTATATATCCAAAAAAAATGAAAAAAAAATCTCCCTTATCTCATAAGCAAGGCATATGCCTCAAAGTCTTATATCAAGGAAGCCTGCAGCTGGAGACTTGGCTACACTAGTCAAACTTCAAGGATATGTGGATACACTGGCCACAGTCCATTCTCTTCTCTACCCTTTCTTCTTGAGCTGGTTGTACTTGAACTTAGAAGGGAATACCCCACTCCTCAAGGAAAGAGTAGCTAAATCGGGGAATTAGAGTTACCTTTTTAGAGGATGATGTTGCTTTGTCATCTCTGAAGTGAGGAGCTATATTTCAGTTACACATTACAAGTAAAGATTCATAGTCGTAATAGTTTGCATATGTAAACTTGTTCTGACCAAACTACTGAGGCGACCTGAACATAGAATTGTGGAAGTTGAGGGACATTGAGTCTTAAATCCTATTCCCGATAAGGTTCCACCAAACTAATAATCCAAAGGTCTGACTGAGCTCCATACTTTGATTTTATGAAGAAAAGTTTAATAATCAATATTGTTCCAAGTTCTTTATTTTTCCTTTATTCTTTTTCTTTATCTTTTAGTCATTTATTCTTTAAATAAGAGTTTGCTAAGGGACTAGAAAAGGTAAAGAAGAGGGGAATGATGAATCTGCATTTCATCATCTGTATTCATATATTTTAGATTAAAATCCCTTATAAAACACCTGTAAATAATAATAAATCTCTCATTTTACTAACCCTCATTCTTATTTAAATATTGTATATTTATCACTATTTTTACCTAAAATAAATAGATAAATATATGAAGGAAAAATAATGAA
The DNA here is from genome assembly GCA_037367405.1 of Ottelia alismoides. NCBI lineage: Eukaryota > Viridiplantae > Streptophyta > Magnoliopsida > Alismatales > Hydrocharitaceae > Ottelia > Ottelia alismoides. Next base: position 62,245 of record JAZKJV010002336.1, on the reverse strand, counting down.
AATCAAAGACTATACATATTTAATAGATACAGGCTAACTCTGACCGCGAGAGTAGGTCAAGACTTGACCTAATAGAGTAGGAATAAAGTAGCGGGAGATAAGGCCTAAGTCTAGAAAATCAAGAAAAATCAATTTCCACTTGTGTACATTCATTACTTGTATATCACTATATATAATACACATTACTTATACTAGTTTATTTATAATCAAATTCATCTCAAATAAAAATATTTCCTTCTTGAAAATTGAATATAAAAAATTTTTGTAAATAATAAAAATAATTGCAAGAAAAATCAGTGTACATTGTGTAAATAACAACACTTTGAAAAAGTCGCAAAGCTCAACTTATCAGATCAATATCTTCTCCATCAAAACTCAAAATTAACCAAACTCACTTTCGTTGTACTCCAAATTAAATAATCTATAAAGTGGGAATGGTTTCACTAAAATCGGAGTTAAGATGTGAAATGTGGCTTTTGGGGTACTATTGTATATTATATTATGTCCATTATTTGTATATAATATGTATATTTATTTTTCTTGTATTTTTGTATATATTATATTTTTTACTATTTGTATATATTATACTTGACTCATATAAAATACAAACAAAAATCACAAAATAAAAAATGAACCAAAATTAAACCATGTACATATTGTGTATATATCACTATGTATATTATAAAATATTACTATTTATTTACCCTAATAAATCATCTCATCAAAATATAGTAAGAATATCATTAAAATTCTTATAAAATATCATACATTAATAAATTATAAAATTACATGTAAATTTGTAAGAATAAGAAATCTAAAATCAAGGTGATGTATATAAAGGTATATATACCAATAAATAACATATTTTATTCATTTTTATCCTGGTATATATCTTATTCAATAATTTAAAAATCACCAAAAATAAGATAATGTTGTTTATAACATTTTTTTCATTACTTTTTATTTTAAATTCATTTCTAATTTATTTCCATTTATTTTCCATTTGTTACCTTTTTATCGTGTAACGGTTCTTGTCCTATTCCTCACGCCCTGTGATTGGTCGATCCCAGGTCTGTTGACCTGGGTCAACTCCCCATTCAATAGCCCTCCCCGCATTTCCTTGTGCCAGCCTTTCTTCTCAGAATTTTCTTGCATACCTTAGCCCATAACTCCGTCTGCCTTTTTCTCCACTCTTCTAGCCTGATTAACCATCTCTTTTGCCAAATCACTTGTGCCTTCATTAACACCACGGATTGCTTGCATTTCAAATTTAAAATTTTGTCAGTCCTATTCCCTATTATACATTGCATCCACCACATTCTTCAGCTGATCCATTTTCGGCTCTCAACTTCACCCGAAGTTTATTCCTGTAGCAAGCCTTGGTGACAACAAGGCCACGCACTTGATTATGAGCACGAGATCGAGCGTGAAAAGGCATGATCCAACACGTGGCTGGAACTCCAAAACCACATTCCAACTCTCTGTTCTTCACAACAGATCGAGGAGACATTCTTCATCCTTCCATCCTCAGGTATCCTTAGGTACTTTCGCTTTTGTTTCTGCTTTAAATTTTTCATTTAAATATTCTATTTAGCTAGATCAGATCCTCCACCATATGCCTTTGATCTGCTTGATCGGATGTGCTCCATTCATCATTCTTCAACTCCGACCATCACTTGACACTCACCAACCCCTTCTTCATCTTCTTCAATCATATGAACACCCATGTCTTCATTGATCTAGAGAATCGACTCCAATTCCGACCATCTACACCATAGTCACAGGTCCACTCTCATTTTTTATGTGTTTTCTGCTAATAAGACAACTGAATAGTTAGCCATAGAGTAGTGAAACTCCTTACATGTCTTTGGAGCGCACCTGAGAGTGAGGAGCGTAATTTGGAGGTCCACCTAGAGCTGTACATTTTCTGACCTCCAGATTGCGCAATAGACTTTGCCGACCGCCATGGATCAATAAGGAATAAATAGGATCATTGTAGGAACCGAGACCGACCTTTAGGCAGTTAACCAAGTGCAGATTAGCTGAGAATCAACTGATGGAAACTCGGCGGAGCAACCATTCAAACATGTTCTTCCAACGACCTCTGGAGCTGCACGATCGAGAACACTCTTCCCAGATTGCATCTTGTTTAACAGACCCAAAATCCAACCGTGGATTGCACCTTTAGAACAGATCGGATCCATCCACATGCACTTTATCCTACATCGTTCGATCAAATATCAGATTCATATATGCCATCCAATGCTCCATGTGGAACGGAAGAACATTTGCAATCCAGCCCTACTAGTTTTTAATTTTGTAAATAAGTCCATCTAGGGACACGTGTATGTCTATGGTTGTTTGAACATTTGCAAAATTTTCCTACTCTTTATTCTATTTACGTTTAAGTCCCATTTGATCTATAATACATGTAACCCATGTGATTTCTTGGGCATTGATGAATCTACATTTCATCATCTATATTCATTTATTTTAGCTTAAAATCTCTTATAAAATACCTGTATATAATACTAACTCCATATTCTTTCTAACTCTCATTTGTATGTAAATATTGTACACTTACTACCATTTTAACCTAAAATAAATAAATAAAGAAGTGAAAAATAAAGAAAATAAAATAAAAAAAGAAGGAAGACATTATATATGTAATAGATACAGGCTGATCCAAACCCCGAGAGAAGGTAAAGACTTGACCTGATCGACTAGGAATAAAGTAGGGGGAGATAGGATCCTTAATCAGAAAATCCAAAAAAAATGTGTGTTGTGTATATTTGTATACTCTACTATTTTATTTTTACATAAATTTACCTCAAACAAAATAATGTTCAAAATAAAAGTTGTAAATAAAAATGTGTCCTAATTAATAAAAATGATTGCACAATCAAATCATGTACAGAATAAAAGCAACCACACTTGGAAAAAGCCGCTAAGCGATAATTGAATGACAAATTATGGCTCCATATGAACTCAAATTGAACCAAACTCACTTCCATGGTATTCTAAATTAAATTATCTTTAAAATGGTTGTGATTTCATAATTTTTGGAGTTACGGATGAAAAGTTGGTTTTCTAGGGTGGTTTATGCAATTTCACCATTTATTTGTACATATTGTATTTGTAAATATTTTTGACTAATTATTTAAAATAAAAATAATAAAAATAAAAATAAAAATGAACTAATTTCTTTATTTAATCATGTAAATAATGTACTATATTTATATAGTTTATGTATATAGTTAATTTTCTTAAATAAATACCACAAAAAATAAAAAAAAGTAACATTTAATTTTCAAATTAATAAAGTGATGAAAATACAAAAAAGATAGTTAATTTTGTAAATAATTTTAACACTAATCTATTTACTTTATCTCATTACAATTTTCTCTCTCTTATCTTTTATCTTCATCCAAAAATTCAAATTTCAATTCCTATCTTTTCTATTTATATGGCTCCTTTTCCATCATTTCAACTTGATCAATCTTTGGTGAGAGGAGCCTGATCTCCGAGAGTCTTCTTGTTGCAGAAGGGTGCCTAGCTTCCGAGTCATCCGGTAACAGCGAGTCAGCCTTCATCAAGGTGATCAAGGTCTTTTCCTCTCCTAAGGTGAGACCCACAATTTCGTTCTCTTTTTTTTTAACTTAGGTTAATCTTAGTTTAATTCTCGCATCTTTATTTCATCATAATATTTTATATAGATTTTAGAATGCATCACAACTTGATTCTTCACCACTGATCTCGATTTTTCATCTCACATCTCGATCTCCCCACGTTCCCGTTCTACCTTACGCAATCTCTCAACTCCGGCCATGCACGGTGGCCGGAGACTCGGATCCATTCCTCATTTTCATTGGATTCCCATTCACGCATTCTGTATTGATTTAGGAACGAGTTTTCATACCCACATCCTAATTTATTGATAAATAAAATTAAAAAAATAAAAAATATCTATTCTTTTTCTCTAACATTTGTTTTGTAGGAAATTAAAAAAATATAAAAATAAAAAAATAAAAAATAAATTAGTTCTCGTCTCTGCTTTTCTTAAAAAATACTCTTTGTTTCTGTATTTAAATTTAAAAAAAAGTTGATGGCGGCACACTAGCTTCTCCGACACCTTCGCCAGCTTGCGTCGTCCAAGGGAGCTGCCATAGACGCTCGGTCACGTCTCCTCCCGTCCGCCAGCCAATTCCACTACCTGGTCGAGTCCCTGATGAATCCATGATTCATTAACTTTTCTATCGCATTTTATCTTAAAACCCTTAACAAATACATGTAAATAATCATTAATTCCCTTCTTTTATAAAAACTTCATTCATGAATAAATACTCACTTTTAAGCATCAAAATCATGTAAATAAATAAAGAACAAAGAAAAGAAAAGAAGGCAGATTGGAGATATGTAAATATGTACAATATGACTTATAAATATAAATATAACTGCAAGGTATATTTATAACCTAACCCCCGAGACCAAGTCAGCATGAATTGATCGACAAACCAATAAGTAAGGGGAGATAAGGAAAGAAAACCCTAAAAATAAATTAAGACACACTTCATATACTTCTCACTATTTATCAAATAAATACAAAACTTCAATGATTTTTAATTAATTCATATGTGCATATTTTCACCAAATCTTTTCATAATTATTCCTAAAAATGTATATAAAAAATATTAGAATAAGTTAAAAATATTACCCTGTATATATGCCAAGAAATCCAGCTTTTAAATTGTCAAAATCTTAACTTCCGAACATCATAACTTCTTCATACGAACTCCAATTTCACTTTACTCACCTTTAAAGTTAATAAAATAATATTCTCTAATTAATAAAGTGGTTTCATCGAATTCGGAGTCCGTTTGCAAAAAGTCAGTTTTTGGACCAAATGACAACGGGGTTCTGGGCTATTTATTTTATTTAGAACATATATTTAAATTTTTATTAATTTTATAATTTCTAATTATTTTCATGATCTTGTAATTTAACTCTAATTTATTTCAGAATTTTTGGAGCTTATTTATTATTTTAATAAAATCCAAAACCCTAAATTATAGGTAAAAATGAACTGGATAACTTATACCTATATTTATTAATATAGGTAAATTAATTTATTTAAATACCTAAAAAATCACACAACCCTTATTTATTATTCTAATAATTAAGAAAATATAAAATTAATATTTAATCATTTATTTATTATATTAAAAATCCAAAACCTATTTATCTATACATATTTATTAATATAATATTTATATTTCGAATAATATTTATTATTTATAAAAACTAATTAATTTATAAATTAGATAATTTAATTATCTACATTTCTTGTTTTTACACTTAAATAAATAACGTTATTTAATATTTATTATATAATTTATAAGTTAATTTACGCATCTGTACTACCTGGTGCTGACAAGTGACAGTACCTGGTTCATCTTCTTCAAGAAGGTTGTTAGACTTTCTGTTCTGACCAGCTCTCTTTAACCAATTATCCCGCGTCCCTCGTAACCCTTCCAGGCGATTTAAACCCTTGAATTCCCTCTTCTAACAACCTTCTTCATCGCCAACCCTTAGATCTAGCTTGAAGCTCACGAAATCTACCTATATATACCCCCGAAGTTGGCGTTTCGCAACTAACTCGCTCATAACCACCTGAAGCCCAGGCATCCAGAGGCCGACCCCCTCTCTTCCTCACCGCGCTCCGCTCGTCTAAGAGGTGACAACTCCAATCAACGGTGTTCGCATGGGAGAAGGATCTTCGGGGAGGAGTTCCAAGGCGATAGCTCCGCCTTGCATCGCCACCTTACGCGCGTCCAGCTCCGGCGAAGATCGGTCGTTGCAGCAGCTACCAGAGGTAATACACCTCTATTTTCCCAGATCTATTCATCCACCTTTATCAAATTTCTTCTCGATCTCTGTGCCACGATTAGTGTGGCTAAACACATCATTAGTTAGCTTAACCATCCCTCTTAGACGCCCTACCTTTGATTCGTATTATTTCATTAGAAATCAAATAAAATCCCGTTTCTATTTCTCGAGTATTTTGCACGCCTAATTTCACATATACTGGAAATGCCATTTTTAAGCTTGCAAAACTATAACCAATTGGCCGATTTCTTGTGAATCGAGCATGCACACATCTTATTTGTAGGTTCGTCTTTAATCTGGAGCGATTTCACAGCATTGGGAGCCTTTAATTATCACGCAAATCATTGTCCAAGAAGCCGCAACAACCTCACTCCAGGAACAGAGCAGCGACCACGTCCAATTTCATCGAGTTTCTGACATCGCTCTGAATCATCGCCGCTTGACGTCCACCGTGGGCAAGCTCGTGGGTTAGAGGAGCTATCCCTCTAACCCCGCCGGAAGCCCTAGATCATTGCCAGTTGCCCGTGATAAATTGGAGAAGGAGCCACCTTCGTCATCCTCGCGAAGAACCTGAAGAACTTGAAGAACGACCCATGTTACAGGCTCTCGATGAGTGGCAGGCAGTGGACGGTCCAGATCGCGCTTCACAATATAATCTCAACCATCCAGATGAAGCGGTGGAAGATTTGCACACTAACCCAGAGGACTCCAGATTTCCAGAAAGCTCCGAAGTTTTACAGAATTTACATTTAGGTCCCTACATAGGGACCTAAATGTAAACTTTCTTATTTTTTTACAAAACAGTCCCTGCCGAGGACCTTTTTGCAGCACTTTGATTTCTTTTTCTTGCACTTATACCCCTGGGCTGTAGGGGAGTCTTGTACGCATTTTTGATACTCTTTTCCGTAGATTTCTTATGGTAGTTACGCAACTACCCCAACAAGGTTTTCAGGAACTTTTTGTATATTTTTGTCGTGTTTTCATCGTGTTCTGCTTTGTTGCTAATTGATCCATTTTGATTTGTTTTCGTGTGTTGTTCGAGCTCATTGCTCGTTCCCTTTTACTTACTATATAGTATCACATAAATTTCACCTATATTTCACCTATTATATAGTAAGTAAATTGTGTGAAAAATATCACTTTGAAAAATAAATAAAAATTAGAAAAGAATAAAATCAAATAAAAATTTTAAAAATAAAAAATCCATAAAAATTATCGCTTTTTCCTCGATCGCTCTAAGAAGAGATAAATAATCACAAATACATTTTCTCTTAAAATTCAAAATACACAATTCTGCCTCCTTGTGTTTGACCTAGGTACAATTCCCTGGTTAAAAAATTAGTGTATGGTTTTTCTTAAAAAACCAATCTTTGTTTGATCGACTAGGATCCTTTTGCAGTTTTCTACACCGACAACCTTTTCTTTTAAAAAGCCGGAAACCGATTTCGAGTCGCATCAAATGGCACCGTTGCCGGGGAGGCGTTAGTGTATTTTGATTTTTTACATATTTTGTGATTTTATTTTCTCTCTTCTTATTGTTTTTCGTAGCGTTTCTTCGATTTTTCTTACGGCTTTTCTCGACTCGTTTCTTGATCTTCTTTAGACCGCTAATTAATTTTTGAAGGGCTTGCAGGATCAGCCGGTTTCTTAGGAAGCCGAGTTAGTTAAAAGAGCAGAGGCCGATTCCTTCTTTACGAGTCCGCTGCAGAGGGCAGAAATTAAGTAGTGTAATTTTGTAAAAGAGAGAGAGAGAGAGAGAGAGAGAGAGAAGTTGTATTCAACTCTAGTAGAAGGGGTCCACTAAGGACATCCCGACTTGTAATCCCCCCCCATTTTTTTCAGGGTCTGATTAGCCGAGTACCGTGTATTCGAGGGATCAGGACACCCACCACGGTTTTCTCGCCTCGACGGTTTTTCCGCAGCTTTTTCGATAGATGCTTGTTTAGTAGTTTTCTTTCTATCTGATTGTGCTTACGTAGCTAGTCTCAGGACTTGCAACCTAGGTGCATGATTTTTGGTTTTTTTATAAAAAGAAAATAAAAAAGTAGACGTTTGTTTGAAAAAACTCAAAAAAAATTATAAAACCCCAAAATAAAATCGGGACTGCTAAAGATATCTGACCTAAAAAACCTAAAGATTCATCTGATTTGGGAGAGTAATCCCTGCACATCTTCTCAGAGTGCGCGAGTGAAAGACGACCTATAAGGTTAGAGCCAAAAACCCGTAGTTCTCGCGAAATACTACTTAGTCTATGCACCTAATCACTGTTCCTCAGTGGGTACGCTCGGGTAGCTGGAAACAGTCCGGGTTTACTTAGCAGAGTGGGAGGTTTAGAGGACACTGCGTAAGGCTCCGTCCTCAAGTAACACGGGTAGCCGGAAACGGTCCGTACTTACTGCCATACTGGCTGAGTGGAAGTGATTTTCTGTAAAGACTCGGGTCAGTGTTTTGGAGAAACTATCGGGTACCTATCAGCTCGCATCAGCTCGCGTTAATCGATTATACTTGTTTGCTAATTACAACCCTAAAACCGACAAGATAAAAGACCGAACTCTTACGATCTTCACTGGGATGTGTTGGTGAAAGCGGTGTTTGCTTTGTGTTTGCTTGCGGGGCGTGAGTTACCGCGGCTTTACGCATTTTTCCCTCTCTTTTGAATCGCAAATCATGCTCTCCCGATCATTCTCTTGATATTGAAGATGGCATCTCGACGGATTTTCTGCTCAGACTCCGTGAGCTTTCGACCGTCCACCGTCGTTCGTACATCTTCACAAGCTTGGGATGACTCTCTTCCCAAGCTGGTCCCATCTGATACCGAGGAGAGTCAGACCCAGAGTCCCTCACCTCCTGGCCAGAATATTGAGGTAGACCCTTGTCTCAATACATCATCAAGATCTCCAGCAGAGTTTTTGCTGAGTTCTTACGAGAGCTTTTCTTTTCCAGACGATTTGAAGCAGATGGGTCGCGGCAAAGGACCAGCAAATGAGAGACCACCAGCTGAGGAACATCATGAAGGAAGAACATACTCTGTAAATATCACGACAGGGATTCTCGACGCGCTCCAACAGATGAATATTCAGAGTCGAGAACAATACAGAACTCTGAACGAGTTGCGGGTTAAGATAGCCACGCTGCGAGCAGGGGCCGAGAACCAATTACCTCCTGTAGTGGTTCACGCTACTTTACGGGAAGAGTATGACCCGGGCGTGAGAACGCTTCATCACTGGATTCGGCTACCGCCGAATCAAGGGTCATACGAGTTGAGACCGTCCTTCATATCACTGCTTCCCAAGTTCTACGGGAATGCCACAGAGGAGCCATTTACCTTTCTACAGCAATTCGAGATGATTTGCGGTACAGCTAGCTATCCATGAGTTATGCAGGAGCCTGTCCGCCTTAAAGCCTTTCCCTTCGCCTTAGCCGATAAGGCGCTTTACTGGCTGAGTCACCTGGGAAGGGAAATTTCTACATGGGACGATTTGAAGTCCACATTCCTGCGTAAATATTTTCCTCTGAGCAGGACGAACATGATGAGGAGTCAGATCTCCAATTTCACGTAGCTTCCACATGAGTCTTTCCATGAGGCATGGGATAGATTCAAAGACCATACGGAGAGATGCCCGCATCAAGATATACCAATGAAGGTGCTAGTTCAAAATTATTTTGGAGGACTCCAGCAGAACATCCAGGGGCTAATGAGTGCCGCATGTGGCGGCAGCTATTTGAACAAGGATGCCGAGTCAGTATGGGCCATCTTCGAAGGGATGGCTTAGAACTCGAGAGTCGTTGACTCTACTCGGGCATTTCAGAAAGCCCCTCAGCCACCACATCACCGAGAGCATCATAAGGTGGCTAACATCTCAGAATCTGAATCAAACACCAACATGGGCGTCATTAGCGAGAAATTAACGTTGGTGGATGTGATTCAGAAACAAGTCCAGGACTTACAGCTACTGCGAGAGTTGGAGAAACTCTCATCTCTACCTCAGCAGCTGAGTGATCTTTCGAAGAAGGTTTCAGAGCTTCAGCTTCAGTACCAGCAAAGCCAATCTTCTTCGACCGCACAACCTACACGGAGGATCTTACCTGCTCCACCCACCCGTCAGATTCACTACGTATAGAGTGAGCCAGAGACTTCACAGATTGATTGGCATGAGGATCAGTCTCATGCCAATCCCGACCAGATCACTAGCGCTGCAGATATGGATGTTGAGATGCAAGCCACTCTCGAGATTAACGGGATTTGGTACTCCGATCGAGCAACCGACTATATCGCATCATCACCAGCAGTCGTACGGTCATCCGCAGCATGGACGTCCACATTTCTAGCACTAGCAGAATTTTACGTAGCAGTAGTCTCACTAGAATGTTTATCAGAGACCACAATCATACCAATATCATGCTCATTATTCATAGGCATATCTTTATCAGCAACCGCAACAATCTTCCTCCACACCGCAGAGATTCTCCCAGCCTTCCACCTCTCAGCAATACACGCCAAGGCAGGAGAGAAGAGCAAGCCAGGGCCACCACACCAAACCTGATATGTCTTCACAGGACAAGGCATTAGATCAAATCATTGATATGCTGAGTACGCTCCATATTGCGCATAAGACCGAGATGGAGCCGATTAACCGTCATCTGGACGAGTTAACTGCACCGAAAACCACTCTTCCAGCCCAGCCTCAGATGAACCCGAACAACAAGAGGAGGCATCCAGATCAGGTAGACATTATAAGTACGATCTCTTTTCCTGAATTTTTATCTAACTTCATTCGTCTCAGGAGCGGTTGATTACCCCGAGCACCTGCAGGAGTAGAGGAGAGGGCACTAGAGGCAGCAGGAGCATATCCATGAGCAGCAAGATTCTGATGCTGAGGAGGAGAACCAGCACGATGATGAGGACCACCTTGAAGATCCAAGAGAAGGAAGCGATGCCGATACAGTTGACATGGACACTAACGAATCAAACGATGACATCACGCCAGACCATGCAGATACTCCTGAGAAAAACTTATCTTCCCATGTTTTAGAGAGTTTTGTACATAATTATGAAACTCTCGATATACAAGCTGATTCCAATATCAATAAAAATTCTGATTTTCTGATTCATGACATTGTTCCTTTTCCTGATGCTCTGTTTGGAAATGGAAAGAAAAATAACAAAAAGAATGTTGTGACTCTAGATACCGAGCGTTTACTTAAAGATCAGATCTTTTTGAAGATCCTGCTTCACGATGCCTTGGATCATTTTGCTACACTCAAGAATCAGTTGAAGAACAAATGCACTACACGTAGGAAAAAGAGATCACGAGTTGAGAAGCATATATTGACCAAGGCAACTTCGTGTGCAATTCGGAACAAGGTACCCAAGAAGAAGAAAGATTCTGGAGCTCATTACGTTACTTGTTAGATTGAAGACGCTACATTCCATCGTACTCTCTTAGATAAAGGTTCCTCGATCAATTTACTTCCATCCTCTTTGCTTGATATGCTCAAGCTAGGTCCTCTCTACAAATCACGAGCGATACTTCAGTTTGTTGATAGATCTGTGAAGAGACCTAGAGGTGTGTTGAGGAACATTATCGTGATCGTTCAGGGCTCGCAGTTTCCTGTGGACTTTACTGTCCTAGACATGACATGCCCTACACAGTTACACCTTGCTCCAATCATTCTCGGGAGGCCCTTTTTGCAGACAACAAGAGCACTCTTTGATTATGATGCTGGGAGAGTATAATTCTGCACATACAATGGAGAGATACACTTTGAAATGGAGAGAGGATGTAATAGTCCTAGATCAGTATTTTCATTTACTTCAGAGGACACCAGTCTTGCAGAAGATTGCCAGCACATAGATGAGACACAGTTTCCTGATCTTGAGAGCGTTTATTTTGATACCCATGATATCCTATACGAGGATAGGGTAGATCACCTGGTACCTAGTTCTTCATATGATTGTTCACATACAGAGACAGATTTCATATCAGATTCAGATGAGCAATCACTTGCAGTAGACATCTCAGTGCCGCAGATTGAGAGTATACATATTACAGCACGAGAGTCAATTGATTACATTCCATAGATTATACAGTCTATTTAGCGTAGAGAGTCGGATGGTGTGATGCTTATACATATAGACACCTTCTATAGTCTGACTCTAGAGACACATATTTCAGAAAAGAGAGCTATGCCATGTACAGAGTTAACTTACAGAGGAGGCTCCACTTGTTCAGCCAAGGATCAGTACGCACATAAAAAGCAGACAATTCAGTATGACCTTGGTTGATGTAATCTATTTTGTACAGGATTCATGATCATCCTTTCACTTCATCTCATCCTGTACAAATGCTTTTGAGCCATTCAATTTCTGGAGATCCGCAACACTTGTATATTCTTCGTAGACCACAATCATCCCCATTTTTGCTCGTCTTCTATGCTTAGGATACCAGATCCTAAGTACTGAGGGGACCGATTGTTCATTGATTGATGTTTTATATTTTGTTCTGATTCTTTTGTATATCCTTTCTTTTTAACAAATCATTGGTCTCCGATTTTTGGCTACACTCTTTTCTATACTTAGGATGCCTTATCCTAAGTATACGAGGGACCAAGTGATTTCGATGATTTCGTATTCTTTATTCCTTTTGATCTTTCGTTGTATATTCTTTTTACTCAATCACCTTGTTTTTTCTCTTCCATTATACTTACGATGACCTGATCGTAAGTATAGGGGTGTTGACTGACTTGTACTCTCTATTCTTTTTCACCCACTTTTACTTAGCACGAGTTATGTCCTCCTTTTTCTCTTTTGACGCTATGAGGACATAGCACAAGCTAAGTATAGCGGGGTGCGTATAATATATATATATATATATACTTTTGTCCATAACTTGTACTTTTATGTATTTTCTATATCTATAAAATCCATAAAAAGTGGGTAAGGGTTAATTTATAATCCATTAATATATTTATTACTTATAAAATCCTTATAAATAAGTAAAATATGTTTAAAACTTGTATCTAAAACTTGTAATTAAAATATGTATTTAAAATTTGTATTTAAAATTGTATAATATTTATTTAAAATCCTATTTTTTAAAACATGTGTAAAAATCATTTAATCCTTGTAAAAACTCTTGTAGATAAAATCTATAAAATACATTAGATATTTAACCCAAATAAAATATATCTTGTAAAATTCATGTGTAAAAACTTGCTTATAAAAATCAGAAAATCCATAAAAAATTACAAAGTCCTAAAAGTCATAAAAATTACAAAATCCTTTAAATCCATAAAAATGAGTAAAATTCAGAAAATATACTTCACAAAAACATGGTTGCATTTGTATTCACATTTTTCAGAATAAGTTTGATTTCTGGAACTAAGGATTGAGTCTAGTCTAAAGGATGGAACTTGATTATGGCCTTTAATTTTCGTTGTAAGGAGCCTAGTTAGGATCTGGAATTTAGACTCTTCAGGTCTATGACTTAAAATCTTTGAGTTCCATAAGACCATATTCGGGAAATCAAGTCATATGTGCTTAAGTAGACCATTTGGTGTCATCCGTACAACTCTATACCAGTGAACCAATCTTGAACACATGCACTCTGCACTTAGCTCAACTCACATGGAGTTATGAAGGGCAGTACATCTTGGTAGTGCGTTTCTATCCTTATCTTTGCAGCATTGACGTCTAAAGACAGGAGAGATTGGGGTTGCAATAGTTGCTTCGTATGAGGGAAGGATCTGCTGACACAATTTTTCTAAGACCTCAAAAAAGGGACGGAACAAAAAGATGCTATATCCGTCGAGGCACAAAAAAATGAATGCAGTGCAAGCAAATTACAAAGTCAAATCAAAGAAGAAGCCACAAAATACAACCACAATGGTCCAAGCTTCCACCAAAAATGCATGCATATCTTAGTGGAGACTTAGCTACATCGGTTGAGCTTCACAAGGAGATGAGTCTACACTAGTCGCACTCCACTTCTTTTCTCATTCTTCTACTTTCTCTCTGTACTCGATTGTGGACATAGCACGAACTGACCTCAGAAGGGAATACCTCCCTCCCCGAGCAAAGAGTAGTTGGATGAGGAAGCAATAGAAGTGTATAACCGGGATGGAAGGTTTCTTCGTTTCTCTAAGAGGAAGAGCTAAATCAATTCACACACTATACAAAATGACTTCAAGGATGATAGAGTTTGTGAAATGAATAAGTGAGTCTGAACTAGCTGATGAAGTTATCTTGAATAAGGATTTATGGAACTTGAGGACTGTTGAGGATAAAATCCTAATCCTAGTTAAGGCTCCGACAAAATGCTTGTTTCAGGCCCGATCGAGCTCTGTCCTTTGTTTGTTCTCATGAATTGGTTTAGGAAAACAAATAAATTCTAACTTTCTTTCTTTTTCACTTACTTTTTCAAATAAGTGTTTGCTAAGGGACTAACAAAGTTTAAGCATAGGGGGTTGATGAATCCACGATTCATTAACTTTTCTATCGTATTTCGTCTTAAAACCCTTAACAAATACATGTAAATATTAATTAATTCCCATCTTTTATAAAAACTTCATTCATGAGTAAATATTCACTTTTAAGCATCAAAATCATGTAAATAAATAAAGAACAAAGAAAAGAAGGCAGATTGGAGATATGTAAATATGTGCAATATGACTTATAAATATAAAAATAACTACAAGGTTTATTTATAACCAATCCCCCGAGACCAAGTAAGCATGAATTTGTCGACAAACTAATAAGTTGGGGGAGATATGGAAAGAAAACCCTAAAAATAAATTAAGACACACTTCATATATTTCTCACTATTTATCAAATAAATACAAAAATTCAATGATTTTTAATTAATTCATATATACATATTTTTCACCAAACTCTTTTCCTAATTATTCCTAAAAATATATATAAAAATATAAAAATAAGTTAAAAATATTACCCTATATATATGCCAAGAAATCCAGCTTTTATATTGTCAAAATCTCAACTTCCGGACATCATAACTTCTTCATACAAACTCCAATTTCACTCTACTCACCTTTAAAGATCATAAAATAATATTCTCTAATTAATAAAGGTTTCATCGAATTCGGAGTCTGTTTGCAAAAAGTCGGTTTTGGGACCAAATGACAACGGGGTTTCTGGGCTATTTATTTTATTTAGAACACATTTATATTTTTATTAATTTTATAATTTCTAATTATTTTTATGATCTTGTAATTTAACCCTAATTTATTTCAGAATTTTTGGAGCTTATTTATTATTTTAATAAAATCAAAATCCCTAAATTATAGGTAAAAATGAACTGGACAACTTATACCCATATTTATTAATATATGTAAATTAATTTATTAAAATCTCTAAAAATTCACGCAACCCTTATTTATTATTCTAATAATAATGAAAATATAAAATTAATATTTAATTATTTATTTATTAAATTAAAAATCCAAAACCTATTTATCTATACATATTTATTAATAAAATATTTATATTTTGAATAATATTTATTAATTTATAAAAACTAATTATTTTATAAATTAGATAATTTAATTATCTACATTTCTTGTTTTTACACTAAATAAAAATAACGTTATTTAATATTTAATATATAATTTATAAGTTAATTTACGCCTCTGGCCTACTAGGTGCAGACAAGTGTCAACACCTGGTTCATCTTCTTCAAGAAGGCTGTTAGACTTTCTGTTCTGACCAGCTCTCTTCAACCAATTATTTCGCGCACCTCGTAACCCTTCCAAGCGATCTAAAGCCTTGAATTCCCTCTCCTAACAACCTTCTTCATCTCCAACCCTTAGATCTAGCTTGAAGCTCATGAAATCTACCTATACATACCCCCAAAGTTGGCGTTTCGCAACTAACTCGCTCATAACCACCTGAAGCCCAGGCATCCAGAGGACGACCCCCTCTCTTCCTCACCGCGCTCCGCTCGTCTAGGAGGTGACAGCTCCAATCAACGGTGTCCGCATGGGAGAAGGATCTTCGGGGAGGAGTTCAAAGGCAATAGCTCTGCCTTGCATCGCCGCCTCGCGCACATCCAGCTCCGGTGAAGATCGGTCGTCGCAGCAGCTACCAAAGGTTATACATCTCTATTTTCCTAGATCTATTCATCCAACTTTATCAAATTTCTTCTCGATCTCCGTGCCACGATTAGCGTGGCTAATCACATCATTAGTTAGCTTAACCATCCCTCTTAGACGCCCTACCTTCGATTCGTATTATTTCATTAGAAATCAAACAAAATCCCATTTCCATTTCTCGAGTATTTTGCACGCCTAATTTCACATATACTGGAAATGCCATTTTTTAGTTTGCAAAACTATAACCAATCGGCCGATTTCTTGTGAATCGAGCATGCACACATCTTATTTGCAGGTTCGTCTTTAATCTGGAGCGATTTCAAAGCATTAGGATCCTTTAATTATCACGCAAATCTTTGTCCAAGAAGTCGCGACAACCTCACTCCAGGAACAGAGCAGCGAGCACATCCAACTTCATCGAGCTTCCACCGCCGCTCTGAGCCATCGTCACCTGAGGTCCACTACGGGCGAGCTTGAGGGTTAGAGGAGCTAACCCTCTAGCCTCTACGGAGGCCCTACATCGTCTCCAGTTGCCCGTGATAAATCGGAGAAGGAGCCACCTTCGTCGGCCTCGCGAAGAACCTGATGAACTTGAAGAACAGCCCGTGCTACAGGCTCTCGACGCGTGACAGGCAACAGACGGTCCAGATCACGCTTCACGATATAATCTCTACCGTCCAGATGAAGCGGTGGAAGATTTGCACACTAAACCCAAAGGACTTCCAAATTTCCAGAAAGCTCCAAAGTTTTCCAGAATGTACATTTAGGTCCCTGCGTAGGGACCTAAATGTAAACTTTATTATTTTTTTACAAAACAGTTCCTGCCGAGGACCTTTTTGCAGCACTTTGATTTCTTTTTCTTGCACTTATACCCATGGGCTGTAGGGGAGTCTTGGACGTATTTTTGATACTCTTTTCCGTAGATTTTTTAAGGTAGTTACGCAACTACCCCAGCAAGGTTTTCAGGAACTTTTTGTATATTTTTATCGTGTTTTCATTATGTTTTGTTTTGTCGCTAGTTGATCCGTTTTGATTTGTTTTCGTGTGTTGTTCGAGCCCGTTGCTCGTTCCCTTTTACTTACTATATAGTATCACATAAATTTCACCTATATTTCACCTATTACATAGTAAGTAAATCGTGTGAAAAATATCACTTTGAAAAATAAATAAAAATTGGAAAAGAATAAAATCAAATAAAAAATTTAAAAATAAAAATTCCATAAAAATTATCGCTTTTTCCTCGATCGCTCTAAGAAGAGATAAAATAATTACAAATATATTTTCTCTTAAAAAAATCAAAATACATTATTCTGCTACCTTGTGTTCGACCTAGGCACACTTCCCTAGTCAAATAATTAGTGTAAGGTTTTTCTTGAAAAACCGATCTTTGTTTGATCGAGTGGGATCCTTTTGCGATTTTCTACACCGACAACCTTTTCTTTTAAAAAGCCGCAAACTGATTTTGAGTCGCATCATTCCCCTGCCTCTCGCTCAGACTCCCAACCGCCAGCACCTCCGCCGTAACTTCCTTTGGCCGTTGCTTGCCCTCGACAACCTATGCTGCCCCTTGTCGGCCAACACCGTCGTCTGCACAGCGCACCCTTGCGCGAAGCCCCTCAGTGTGGAAGAACGCGACCCACCTCCTGCTCCAGGAGCCCGTTGCCGCAACGTCGCCCTTCTCTACCCAGCGGCTCCTGAAGCCCTCTTCTGCTCCATCCATCGACTGCAACCACGTGCGAGCAGCTCAACACCGCACCACCTTCAATCACCACGCGCCTCCACCACTACGCTCGGTAGCGCCATATTCAGATCCGCAGTTGAGAGATAAACGAGCAAGGGGCGATGCCCCTTGTGCCTACACTCTCCTTGGCTTATCTTTGAAGAAGCAGAATAAAGAGGCATGTAAACACTAGGGAATAAAGAATTTTTGGGCTAATTGCATAAAGCCCCTCAGGAGTTTCTAAATTGTAGAAACACCCTAGTAAATGTTTTATTTAGAAAAATTACATTCCCACCCTCGTAAGTTCTCAAATTTGCAGAAACTCCCTGGCTAGAATCAAGCATGGGTAATTTGAACTTCTCTACCATTATTTTATTGTCTGTTAACTTTTAGAGCAAAAACTTTGAACATTTGCATCTTAATCCTTCATTTCCAGACCTTAAATTTGCATGATCTTTTCTTTGAAATAAGTACTTTTGTTAGTAAATAAATTTTGCAAAAATCATGCTAGGCTCCAAATGTATGTATCTTTTTAGAAAAAAAATTCATTTCATTTTAAATTCATTTGTTATTATTAAAAAATCAAAAATAGTGTCATTTTCTCTTCCTGAAATTCAAAAATTCATATAAATTTGAGTATTTCTCTAAAAAATCCAAAAAATATATTAATTCCATTTCATTTCCTTTTAATTCCTATCCAATTTCCGTGCATTAATTCATTTGAAAACCCAAAAAATTGTAAAACAACAAAAATCTTAGAAAAATCACAGAAAATTTTACAAAAATTTAAAAATAGTGATTTCAGCTCATGTGCGTAGATTTTTTTCTATATTTTACCATTAAAATATATTTCAAGAGTTAGGAACTTAAAATACTTTTAAGTTGAAAATTACTCCAGGCTATGCACTATTTATTATTTTTGCCACTATTTGATTTTTAAAAAAATACAAAAACCTTTGGAAATTCTACAAAAAATCCCAAAAATATTTTTCTGGATTTTTCTGAGCATTTTTCATATAATTGAAAAATACAAAAAGAGTGTGGTGTGCTTATTTCTTAACTTGTGCGTATTGCTCCTTATTTTTTAAACTAAAAAAATTGCAAAATTAAACTTACTAAAAATTTGAAAATCAGAAAAAATAAAAAAAATAAAATAAAATAAAAAGATAAAAAAATCCACAAAACCAAGGATAGTTTGCTTTGAGATTCCTGCTTTTTCTTTTTATTGATTTTCGAATAATTGAATAACCCTCGAGAATCGTAGCCTCCCTGAGTTCGATCCTGTTCGCAATACAGATAAGTAGCAAAAAAATTCCCTTGCTCTACATTATTCTTTGAAATTATTTTGCAGCAAGAGAACAAAAAACTTATTTGTTTGTTCCGGGATTTTTTAGGGATAATGACAACTTCTTATCATTAATAACCGATCCTCGAAGTTCCCTCTCAACAAAATGGTGTCATTGTCGGGGAAGCACGACGAGGGTAGTTAGGTTTCTCTTTTGACCTGTTATTCTTGGTTGTATATATTTGCGTATATTTTTCCACATTCACTCTGTTGTTTATAATCATTGTTTCATTTCATTTTTTTTCTACTTATATTTGATAATTGTGTTTCTTACACATTCTCTCTTTTCTTTTTCTTGCAAGGGCCCATGGAGCGAAGGAGGCGATCCAAGGAGAGATGAAGCACCCAAGCGACGCGGAGGCAGCTTGATTCTTCACCGAGCCGTAGGGTAGTTTGAAGGAGAAAAAAAATCAGACTTTTTTTATTTTTTTCTAGCATTTGAACCATTATAAACGAATATTTATTTGTTGCAGGGTTTGTTTTGTCAAGTGCCAGTGCACTTGGGGGACCTCACCGGTTTTGTTTTCATCGGCTTATTTTTCATTGTTTCAAATGGATTTTGTGAGCTACCTATTGATTGCTTTAATTAATTTGCTTGAGCTAGGTAATTAATTAGGTCGAAACACCCTAAACAATAATTTTTGTACCTATAGAATAGAGCGTAGTTGTACTTAGTTAAATTAACATGTTCTTGTACGTTAATAGAAGCTATTGATTAGGACAGTTCACTCGCATTTGCATATAGGTTAGTTTATTTTTCTGTATTTCAATTCTGCACAGATCATTTTGCATGTAGAGTGTTGGTGACACGGTACACATCTCTAACCCCTGCATGAATCATTGTGTTTAATCGTGCATTGGCATTTCCGATCTCCTTCCTTGTTTTCACTCACATAAGTTAAAAATAAAATTGGACACTTGGTAGGCGATTTATTGAAAATGCTCAAACCAAGTTATAATTGCCTAAAACTGGGACTGCTAAAGAAAACTCAACCCTAAAATAAACGTAAGGAAAAACTATTCTTTTGGGGAGAGTAACCCCCTCATTGGTTGGTTTGCTTGAGCAAGAGAGCGACCCGCACACTAGGATAGAACCACACCTGGACTTCCGTTAGATTACTGGTCTCGAGGTTAGTCGTTCTCCAGTGAGGATCTCTCCGGTAGCCGGTAAAGCAGCCCGCGACGTCCTTAGATGACTGAATTGATCAGGTAGTCGGTAAACGGTCCGCAATTCATATTGGCTGGGAAAGATCTAACTTTGGGATTGGACCAGTCTCTTGGGAGCATCGGGTTCCTAACAACTCGCTTAAACTACTCTGATAGATTGTATTCTCACCAAACTCTAAAAATTGACAAGGTAATTGACCGAACCCTCACGGTCTTCACATTGTGTTTAGTTGGTGAACTAGGGGATTGTGTTATGTTTGATTGCTAGTGATAGAGATCCTTATGCGCAATTTATGCCTTTATTCACTTCCACTCTTGCATTGACCTTCGTGCTTTCGTAAATTGCCTATGGATTTTGAAGATGTCGGACCAGAGTATTTTTTGTTTGGACTCTGGGAACTCATTCTACACTCCGAGCCATTCACCTTCAACCTTCACAGCATCCATAAACCCACTATTTGAGATTTTCTTTAATCTTAAATTAATATCTAAGACTCCATCAATTCTGAGCACTAATTGAGTGTCATGCACATTTTCAGAGTCAGATATCGGATACTTGATGCCACCAAAGGGAAAGGGAACCATGTCGGAATAGAGCAAGATCAACATCACGCTATTAGCCTACATCCAGTCAATTCATGTCCAGATAACCGAGCAGGCTAATTTTCAGATCGTATTGAGAGATATGATTCTCAAGCTGAGATAGGAAAGATAAGATAGGAGAGAGGAGGATAGAAATAACTCTAAGGGAGAAAACCCTAACATAAAACCCAGGGCTAAGCCTACATTAAACGATGCTTATAATCCAAGGGTAGGACAAACAAATTCTTGGATACAAATCCCTACGATTCATGGGCATTTCGAGCTTAAGTCTACTATTTTGCCTCTTCTCCAAATATTCCATGGAAATATTAATGAAGATCCTTACATATACCTCTAGCAATTCGATCGCATTTGTGGAATACTACACTACCCAAATGTCCCATTAGAGGAAGTGTAGATGACCGCCTTCCCATTCAGTCTGACGGACAAAGCTTTGTATTGATTGAATCACTTGGGGAAGGTTGTCACTACTTGGTAAGAGTTGAGGTCCACATTTCTGAACAAATATTACTCGCTCAGACGACTCAACCAAATGCGATCCTTGATTGCTAATTTCTCCCAGATGCCCCAGGAGCCTATTCATGAGGTGTAGGAAAGATTTAAAGATCTGATGGAGAAGTGCCCCCATCATGATATTCCAAAGACTAGCCTTATACAAAATTTCTTTGGGTGTTTAAGCATAGAGAATCAGAATCTGGTAGATGCCTCTTGTGGAGGGAGCTGCTTCAACAAGGACACAGATATCCTTTATCAAATCTTTGAGGATATGGCGAAGATTTCAGCAACTCTTTCTTCTTCACATGCTTTTTAAATGCACCTCGTCACCTCCACTGTATTACCCCACAAGACTATCAATATGACAGTAGCACAAGAAGTGGATAAGATGGATAACATTGACCTGTCCATCATTGAAAACCACCTATCCAAAGAGGACATTATTGAGAAGTGATTCAAGGAGCTTGATAAGCTTCAAGTGATCGAGCAGCTGATAAAGAACCTAGATAAGCTGGATGAGATAACAAAGCACATGGAGCTTCTTAAATGTAAGATCTGTGCAGGTCACAATGTGAGTGCATCAGCTAATACCTCTACTAGGGAGCAGACTTCTTCCACCCAACAGAGTAGCGGAGGACCATCCATAGTTCAGCATGTCTACTACGTGCAGACACCTGATCAGGTTCAGCAACATTCACATCAGATAGTTCCTTACCAACAAGAAGTAGCCTACATTCCTGAGCAGCGGTCTCCACCTCCCCCTGTCATTCAGGATGTGAACAGCATCTGGTTCAACCGTGAGTGAAACTAGCCCCGTCCATCAGGGCAAGGCCAGTTGGGTTCACATCAGGGTCAGAGACCCGCCTACCCATTTCAGGGAGGCAGACAACAGTAGTACCAGCACCAGCAGTTCCATCCTCACTATCAGTCTCCACCACAGTTTCAAAATTGGATACAAGTCCAGCCTCAACAACAATCTATGTATTCTCCTCATCCTACCAAGAAAAAGACTGCATATCATGGACAATATCCTCCTCCTCCTCCTCATTATCAGAATCTGTATGGATACCAACATCCTCCGTACTATCAGCCTCAGCGACAGCCAGTCAAAGAGCAACCTGAGGCTCCTTCAGTCAATCCAGCACTTGACCAACTTGCATTGCTCATGAAGAACATGAATGAATTGACTCAGCAGATCAACGACCTGACCACCACCAAGACACTGATTCCAGCACAGGTCGAAGCCAACCTCGACAACTTCAGACATAAGGAGCAGGTAGCCAATAGCCCACCCACCCCCGAGACAGGAATGTCCCATGATTCTACATGTTTATCTAACTCCATTAATCTCAGTAGTGGTAGGAGATTGCAGCTGCCTATGCAGCAATTAGGGTTGGGAGATCGATCCACTAAGAGAGCATCATCTTCCAAATCATCTCCTTCACCAACAGTCGAGAGGACCAGTGTAGTAGCACCAGAGTCTGGAGTTTCACCACCTTCACTACCACCTCCACCAGGAAGATGTAGATCACCATCATCGAAGGAGAATATACCAATCACAGATTCTTCCTCTTCACCAACAGTAGCATCTCGTTATGTTTTATATTCTGTATTTCCTTCACCTAGTTTGGATAACACTATACAGACTTATTCTGGTTGTCCTTTTGTACATGAGGATTATACTTTGAATAATGGAAATGAACATTTGCATGTTTATTCTGATTCTGTGCCATTTCCTCCTGCTCTCAAAGCTAAGAAAATTCAAAAACTAAAAACATCCCTATCTGATCCGGGAGTTGTTGAGATCTTACAGAACAATTTTTTTAAAGATGCCACTCCTTAAGGTCATGGAATACATGCCTACAGTAAAAATGGGAATGAAAGAGGTATGTACACAAAAGCATCAACCAAAGAAGAACAGATGAAAGGAAACAAAAAAACACATCTTGACAATCGCTACAGTTCATGCCATCAGTAACCTCCCGCCTAAAAAGTAAGACAAGGGAGCACCTCACATCTGTTGTCATATCTTTGATCATGAATTTGATCATACTCTTCTCGATAGCGGTTCCTCCATTAATCTCATGCCTTCCTATTTACTAACTGAATTTCGATTAGGGCCTCTTAAAACAACCAGAATGACCCTTCAGTTTGTTGATAAATCAATTAAGAGGCCAAGATGCATTTTAGAGGACGTTATTGTAACACTGCAGGGTATGAAATTCCATGTTGATTTTATTGTCATGGATGAGGACACACCTGCACTATTACTCCATGCCCCGATCATACTAGGTCGACCGTTCCTCCGAACGGTCGAAGCAGCAGTTGATTATGGTATTTGAGAGATCATCTTTCACTCTCGCAGTGACAAGGTGAAAATTGAGACGATCTCTAATCCTAGACCATAGCCGCCACCAGCAGCAGATGATACAGAGAAAGTTATATCAGAGCCAGATGACTGTGATTTTCTTGTTGAATTCAAAGATATGGATCTTTTCACTGATTTTATAGATACTCGGGAGTTCCTTTCCTAAAAGGACTCTATGGAAAGCACATTCGACATGAGTTCCTTTGGTGGTCTAATTGAGATAATTGCTTATGAGGAGTTTGAGCTGATTTATGAGGATCAATCTGAGTTTCTAGAGGCACCTTCTGATATTCTGTTGACACACTTTTCTGAGATTACTGATGTTATGCCTCCTTCTGAGAGTTCGGACGTCTAGATATCTGAGCCATTCATTGAATTTCTTGATTTATGCACAGATGAGAGACATCTTTTTGAGATTATTGTTGAGATATCTATGTTGTTAATTGATAATAAAATTGAACATCCTGATGAGCCCTTCCTTTCTGAGCAGAGATCATTCATTGCAGATCTATCAAATATTCTATTTACTGAGCCATCAGTAGTCAAGGTGGATAGTCCACAGAGTATAGATCACATACCGTCTCCTAGTACAGTATCATAGGTTATTGCAAAGCTGATTCAGACCCAACCTGAGCTCAAGATTTTACCATCAATGTTGAAATATGCCTCCCTTACGAGTCCCCCCCCCCCTAAATGTTTCCGGTTATCCTCAGCTCGCAGTTGACTGTTGAACAAGAATATCACATGCTAGAGGTTCTTGAGAGAAACCACAAGGTCATAGGATGGAATATCTCGGATCTCCGTGGGATTAGTCCAACGTTGTGCTCGCATCATATCTACCTAGAGGATGACTGTAATCCCTCCTGTGAATGTCAGCGCCATCTAAATCCAAATCTAAGGGAGATTGTCATGAAGGAGATTAGAAAATAGTGTGATGCTGGCTTTATATATCCCATTTCAAATTCCAAATGGGTCAGCCTTTTACATGTGGTCCCGAAGAAATCTGGGATTACGATCGTAAAGAATGATCGTGGGGAGGAGATTCCGACCCGGGTACCTACTTCATGGAGTGTCTGTGTATATTACCGATGCTTGAACTTAGCTACCAAGAAGGATCACTTTTCACAGCCCTTTATTGATCAGATTATTGAGAGGTTGGAAGGGAAAGAGTTCTTTTGCTTCTTGGATGGGTACTCGGGATACAACCAAGTTGCTATCCCTCCTGAGGACCAGGAGAAAACTACTTTCACTTGTCCGTTTGGCACTTATGCCTTTAGACGGATGCCCTTTGGATTGTGTAACGCCCCCGCTACATTTCAAAGGTATATGTTGGCTGTTTTTGCCGACATGGTGGGTAATTTTCTTGAAGTCTTCATGGACGATTTCTCGATCTACGAGGATAGTTTTGACACATGTCTTGCTTATTTAGACCGAGTTCTTCAATGTTGTTGTGAGGTAAACCTAGTGCTCTCATGGGAGAAGAGTCACTTTATGGTGACTAAGGGAATTGTATTGGGCAATGTCATCTCCAAACATGGTATGGAGGTTGACCCGGCTAAGATTGATGTGATTTCAAAGTTAGAGACACCGCAGAATTTGAAGCAGTTAAGGTCATTTCTGGGACACGTAGGATTCTATAGGTGATTCGTAAAGGACATCAGCAAGATCACCAGACCTTTGACTAAGCTTCTGTGTAAGGAGAGTGATTTTGTTGTCGATGAGAAAGTCCTCATTCCATTCAATTAGATGAAAGAAATGGTTATTAGTGCTCCTATCTTACAACCACCAGATTGGTCTCTTCCTTTTGAAGATTATGACGGATGCATCAGATTTCGCAGTTGGAGATGTTTTAGGACAGAGAAGAGATTGGATACCATTAGATATACACTATGCTAGCAAGACTCTGGAGGAAGGACAACGGAATTATACAGTTACAGAGAAGGAGATGTTAGCATTTGTGTTTGGGATAGAAAAGTTGAGATCTTACCTCATCGATTCACATGTTATTGTGTACAT
Organism: Ottelia alismoides; assembly: GCA_037367405.1. Taxonomy (NCBI): domain Eukaryota; kingdom Viridiplantae; phylum Streptophyta; class Magnoliopsida; order Alismatales; family Hydrocharitaceae; genus Ottelia; species Ottelia alismoides. The sequence goes on along the minus strand of JAZKJV010002336.1, from coordinate 36,535 downwards.
GGATCACACTACCATACGATATTTGCAGGCAAAGAAGGATGTCAAACCACACCTTATCATATGGATCCTTCTGATCCAGGAATTTGATTTAGAGATTCGAGATAAACCTGAAGTGAAAAATGTTGTTGCAGATCGCCTTTCTCGTATCACAGATGCAGAGACCTTTAAGCAAAATATGATCCCTATTTCCGAAACCTTTCCAGATGAGGCCATTTTATCTGTGGACTCACTCCCATGATATGCTGATATTGTGAACTATGTGTCTCCAAGAAAGTTCCACAAGATTGTCCGAAGTACAAGGTAGACAGATTTCTGTCATAGATTCATTATTATAAGCGAGAGAATCTGTACATATTTTCACGAGGGTGCGGATTGTATCTGGAGAAGGTTCATTCCTCATGAGGAACACGCCAATGTACTTGAGAACTGTCACAAACGCGTATCTGGTGGGCATCATTCGGGGAAACGCACTACAACAAAGGTTTTACAGAGTGGCCTGTGGTGGCCCACATTATTTAAGGATGCTATAGAGTATGTTCGAGGTTGTACTGATTGTCAGAAAATGAGAGGAACTATTGGTTCCAGAGATACGATGCCCCTAAGATATATACAGTTTTATGATGTTTTTGATGCTTGGGGCGTAGACTTCATGGCCCCATTTCCCATCAGTCAAGGATTTCAGTACATCCTGCTCGTTGTGGATTATGTTAGTCGATGGGTGGAGGCTATCCCCACCCAAGCCGCAGATAGTCGTACAGTGTGTTCCTTTCCTAAGGGCCATATTATTGCATGGTTCAGGATTCCAAAAATACTGATTTCGGATGAGGGAAGCCATTTCATTAATAGAGAAATAAAGAAGCTTGTGAAGGAGTATGCCATTGAGCACAGAGTTGCGTCTCTTTACCACCCTCAGACTAATGGCTTGGCAGAAATTTCAAATAAGGAGATCAAGATGATATTGCAAAAACTTGTATGTCGTCGGTTCTATGGGCTTATCGGACGGCATACAAGTCTCTTTTGGGTATGTCTCCCTACAACTTGGTGTATGGAAAGCCTTGCCACCTTCCAGTAGAATTAATTCACAAATCTTTATGGGCACTCCGTGTATGCAATCTAGATTATGAGAAGGCAGGAAAGAACAGGAAGTTGGATTTGAATAAATTACTAGAATTCAAGACTTTGCATATGATAACTCACTCATGTATAAGGAGAAAATCAAGCGCTGGCATGATAAACATATTCGAAGAAAGACTTCCTCCCCAGATTAGAAAGTTTGGTTATTTGATGCTAAGTTGAAGCTGTTTCCAGGAAAATTGAAAAGCAAGTGGTCAGGACCTTTCATCGTGAGAGCTGTGCGTGACAATGGGAGTATTGCCATATCAGGATTGTCATCTGACGCATAGCCACTTGTTGGGAACGGACAGTTGCTGAAGCCATATCTAGATCATGATACATCCCTGTCCGTTGTTGATTCTATATCTATGGTATCAGAAGATGATCTTTTGATTCCATCTTCTGCATCTGATACATGAGCATCCACTTCTCTTGTATATCCTTTCGTTTCACTCTTTCTTCTTCCATTTTATCATTCACCCCTTTTGTGTGTGTGTGTGCTATACTTAGGATTTGCTTTATCCTATGTATAGGGGGGTGAATGATTTGTATTGTTCATCTTCGTCCTTTTCATCACTCTTGTTGTTGCTTATACTTAGGGATACTCTACCCTAAGTATAGGGGGTGATGTTGTTCATATCATTATTTTATTTTATTTTTGAGTTCGTACAATCTCTTTATCGATTTTCCCCTTTTGTACAGTCTTCTATACTTAGGATTACTTGATCCTTAGTATAGGGGGATCACCAACTTCTATTCTTTTTATTTATTTTTTGTGTCATTGTACCATAGTAGTCTTTTCACTTTTCTATACTTAGCACGAGTTATGTCTTCCATTGCCGCTCTCTGATCACTATGAGGACATTGTTCGAGCTAAGTATAGGGGGTATCGTATATATTGTATATATACTTTAGACATAACTCGTACTTTAATGTTTATTTTTGTGGATATGTATATAAATTCGTAAAATCCACGTGCGTGTATATAGACTTTGATCACCTTCAAAAAAAATAAAAAAACAACAACAAAAAACAACAACAACAACAACAACAAAACCTAAAAAATCTTGTATATACTTGTATATATTTTACTAACCCTTTTTCCTTTTAAAAAAACTGCAAAACCAAAAATCTATAAAAAGTTGCATAAAAAAACTCTTTTCACATGTGCAACATTTTCCTTTCTTTTCCAAAAATCCATAAAAAGTTCAAAATTAGAAAATTGTTTTAAAAAATGTTTTCTTTTTGCATTGTACATATTTCTTGCATTTGCATATGCAATTTCAGGATAGTATTGACATTTAAACTGTGTCTGGAATAAAATTGAAGAATGGAGCTTAGTTGGGCCTTAATCCACTTAATTTCAGAGGAACCTTATAAGAACTGGAGTTAATACTTTTCAGGTCCTAGTGACTTAATTCTTTGAGTCCATAAGACTATGTTCACATGCCATCTTGATTAGTCAAAGTAGAACATTTAACAACACACACATGATTCTTTCAGGCTGTGGCTTATCTTGGACAAGCACTCTACATGTAGCTCTTCATAGAGGAGGTTGTGAGGAGGCAAAATCTTTTGGCTTGGAGTAGCATACGAAGGTAGTACATCTAGGCGGAACCTCTCATCTTCCTCAAGGGAGGGAAGTGCATCTCAACCTGGTCTAGCGATGTTGAGGTCTAAAGACAGGATGTTGTGGGGTTGCAATAATGCTTCAAAAGAGGGATAGTCTACTAGCTCAAGAGGAAAAATTCCTTATGTACATGCTGCACCTTGTATATATTTTCAAAAAAAAGGAAAAAAATACAGAATCCCCAAAAGTGGACATGCCTGATTGAAAAGTAAAATGCCTACCGGAGTGTATATACGAGGATAAAAAAGAAATTAATAAGAGCTTCAAAGTCAAATATTTTTAATCTTGCAGCTAGATGACTTGGCTACACTGGCCATGCATCCAAGGATAGGTAGCTACACTAGTTACCGTCCATTCTTTTCTCCATCCCCTCTTCTTGAGCTGGTTGTACTTGAACTTAGAAGGGAATATCCCCGCTCCTCGAGGAAAGAGTTGCTAGACAGGGGAACTAAAGTTACCTTGTTCAGGGAGGCTGTTTTTTTGCTACTTTTGGGATAGGGAGCTATATTTCACTTACACCGTACAAGTAAAGATTCATAGTCATAAGAATTTGTGTATGTAGACTTGTTCTAATCGGACTGTTAAGGAGACCTGAATAGGAGTCTTATGGAACTTAGAGGCTATTAGGTTTTTCATCCATTTCCCATTAAGGTTCTGCCACACTAATAATCCGAAGGTCTAATAGAGCTCCATGCTATAATTTTATGAAGATAAGTTTAATATTCAATATTATCCTAATTTCTTCATTTTTCCTTTATTTTTCTTTTTCTTTTTATTCACTTATTCTTTCAAATAAGTGTTTGCTAAAGGACTAGCAAAGGTAAAGCATAGGGGGATGACGAATCTGTATTTCATCTTCTTTATTCATTTATTTTAGCTTAAAATCCTTTATAAAACACCTATATATAATACTAACTCCATATTTTTATTAACTAGTATTTATGTGTAAATATTGTACACTTATTACCATTTTAATAAAAAATAAATAAATAAAGGGAAAAAAAGAAAAAAAAAGAAGGAAGAGTATATATGTGTAATAGATATAGACTGACCCGAACCCCGAGAGAAGGTCAAGACTTGACTTGAACGACCAGGAATAAAGTAGGGGGAGATAGGGTCCTTAATCAGAAAATCCAAAAAAATGTGTATTTTGTATACTGTACTATTTTATTTGTACATAAATTGACCTCAAACAAAATAATTTTCATAATAAAAGTTGTAAATAAAAATGTATCCTAATTAATAAAAATGATTGCACAATCAAATCATGTATAGAATAAAAGCAACCACAGTTGGAAAAAAGCCACTAAGCGATAATTGAATGACCAATTCTGTCTCCATGAGAACTCAAATTGAACCAAACTCACTTCCATGGTATTCTAACTTAAATTATCTTTAAAATTGCAGTGATTTCATAGTTTTTGGAGTTACGGATGAAAATTTGGTTTTCTAGGGTGGTTTGCACAATTTCACCATTTATTTGTACAAATTGTATTTGTAAATATTTTTACTAATTATTTAAAATAAAATAAAAAAATAAAAAAATAATTTCCTTATTTAATCATGTAAATATTGTACTATATATATAGTTAATTTTCTAAAATAACTACCACAAGAAATTAACATTTAATTTTATAATTAATAAAGTGACGAAAATACAAAAAATTAGTTAATTTTTGTAAATAATTTTAACACTTATCTTTTTACTTTATCTCATTTCAATTTTTCTCTCTTTTCTCTTATCTTTATCCAAAAATTAAAAAAATTCAAATTTCAATTCCTATTTTTTATTTATATGGTTCTTTCTCCATCATTTCAACTTGATCAATCTTTGGTGAGAGAAGCCCGATCTCCGAGAGTATTCTTGCCGTAGAAGGGTGCCTAGCCTCCGAGTCGTCCGGTGACAGCGAGTCGGCCTTCGTCGAGGTGATTAAGGTCTTTTCCGCTCCTTAGGTAAGATCCACATTTTTCTTGTCTTATTTTTTAACTCAGGTTAATCTTAGTTTAATTTCTCCCATCTTTATTTTGTCGTCATTTTTTATATAGATTTTAGAATACATCACAACTTTATTCTTCACAACCAATCTTGATTTTTCATCTTACATCTCGATCTCTCTACATTCACGTTCTACCTTACGCAATCTCTCAACTCTGGCCACACACGATGGCTGGAGACTCGGATCCATTCCTCATTTTTCGTCAGATCCCCATTCACCCATTCCGTATTGATTTGGGATCGAGTCATCATGCTCGCATCCTAATTTGTTGATGAATTACAATTTTAAAAAAATTAAAAAATATATATTCTTTTTCTCAAACATTTATTTTGCAGGAAATTAAAAAATATAAAAATATAAAAAATATAAAAATATAAAAAATATAAAAAATAAAAAAACAAATTAGTTCCCATTTCTGATTTTCTTTAAAAATAATAAAAAATTTACTCTTTGTTTCTGTATTTACATTTAAAAAAAGTCACTAGCGGCACGCCAACGCCTTCGCCAGCCCGCGTCGTCCGTTGGAGCCGCCAAAGCCGCCCGGCCACATCTCCTCCCATCTGCCAGCCCAGCTCCACCGCCCGACCGAGTCCCCCGCCTCTCGCTCAGAATCCCGACCACCAGCACCTCCGCCGTAACTTCCTTTGGTCGTTGCTTGCCATCGACAACCAACGCCGCTCACCGTCGGCCAGCACCATCGTCTACACAGTGCGCCCCCGCGCTTAGCCCCTCAGTTTGGAAGAACGCAACCCACCTCCTGCTCTAGGATTCCATTGCCGCAACGTTGCCCTTCTCTACCCAGCGATGCCTGATGCCCTCTTCCGCGCCCGCCGTCGACTGAAACCACACGTGAGCAGCTCGACGTCGCATCGCCTTCAATCACCATGCGCCTCCACTGCTGCGCTCAACAGTGCCATATCTAGATCTGCAGTTAAAAGAGGAACGAGCAAGGAGCGACGCCCGTTGTGTCTGCACTCCCCCTTGGCTCATCTTTGAAGAAGCAGAACAAAGAGGCCCATGAACCCTAGGGAATAAAGATTTTTTAGGCTAATTTCATAAAGCCCCCCAGGCGTTTCTAAAATTATAGAAATGCCCTAATAAATATTTTATTTGGAAAAATTACATTCACGCCCTCAAAAGTTCTCAAATTTGCAGAAATGCCCTTGCTAGAATCATGCACGCTTCGCACGTTTATTTAGGTAATTTGCACTTCTCTACTAGTTATTTTATTGTATGTTATCTTTTACTGCAAAAACATTGAACATTTGCATTTTAATCCTTCATTTCCAGACCTTAAATTTGCATTATCTTTACTTTGAAATACGTACTTTAGTTGGTCAATAAATTTTGCAAAAATCATGCTAGGCTCCTGATGTGTTATCTTTCTAGCATAAAATTTTCATTGCATTTTAAATTCATTTCTTATTACTATAAAATAAAAAACAGTGTCTTTTTCTCTTCCCGGAATTCAAAAATTCAAAAAAATGAATATTTTCTCTAAAAATTCCAAAAATATTAAATTAGTTCCCTTTCATTGTCTTTTAATTTCTGTCAAATTTTCATGCATAATTCTTTTAAAAACCCTAAAAATTGAAAATACTTAAAATATTAGAAAAATCACAGAAAATTCTACAAAAATCCAAAAATAGTTTTTCTAGTTCCTATGTGTAGATATTTTTCTATATTTTAGAAAAAATAATTTCCAAGAGTTTTGGGCACTTAAAATATTTTTAAGTTGCATATTAGTCCAGGGTGTGCACTGTTTATTATTTTCGCCACTGTTTGATTTTTCGAAAAATACAAAAAACATCTGAAAATTCCCAAAAATATTTCAAAGAATTTAAAACCCCAAAATATTTTCTCTGGATTTTTTTTAGCATTTTTTGTATAATTGAAAAAAACAAAAAGAGTGTGGTGTGTGCATTTCTTTACTTGTGCATATTGCTCCTTATTTTTTAAAATAAAAAATTGCAAAATTAAAATAACTAAAAATTTGAAAATCGGAAAATAAAAAAAATAGAAATAAAAAAATAAAAATATAAAAAGATAAAAAATCCACAAAAACCAAGTATAGTTTGCCTCTGAGATTCCTACTTTTTCTTTTAATTGAATAACCCTTGGGAATTGTAGCCTCCTTGAGTTCGATCATGTCTGCTATACAGGTAAGTAAGTAGCAAAAACAAATTTCTCTTGCTCTACATCATTCTTTGTAATTATTTTGCAGCGAGAGAACAAAAAAAATATTGTTTGTTCCAGGATTTTTTGGGGATAACGACGACTTCGTATCATTAATAACTTATCCTCGAAGTTTCCGTCTCAACAAGCATTTTGCAATAAAAATCTGTATGTTTTGTGTTACCATTTAATCTTATAAGTAAAATATTTGCATAAATATCCATGCCAGTGTGACTTACGTGCACTACCACATGCATTTCTTGGGCAAATTGCACGTTTCACCCTATATTTCATTGTTTGGTTGTTTAATTGGTCCATAAATTATCTTTCTTAGCTTCCATACCGTTGTGCATATGCATTTAATTTTGCATGTTAATGTAGTTTAATAAATAGCAAGCATCATTAAAAATTTAATAAAAACTATCTTAACCTCATGCCAATCTCCTTTATTCACAGTAATTTTGGTTTCACATTTTTAAACATTTTTCTTATTTAAAATAATTCAAAAACTCCAAAAATATGTTCTATATGCATTAAAATATTAATTAAAAATATAAAAATTGTTTTCAAAAATTTTGGAATAGTAGTGTATGCATGTTCTTATTTGATTTTTCTAACCAAATTTTATTTTCTAATTCCTTATAAAAACCAAAAATAAAAAAGTCCAAAACACTTAAAAATTCATAGGGCACTTGTTGAACATGGAAATTTGGAGTTTTAAATAGGAAGAGTTATTTTCAATGACCGCAACCCTAAAAATCGCTCAATAAAAAATATTTGATTCTCATTTTAAAATGAAATTGAGAAAATGTGACAAGAGAAATTTGCTATTTATTTACCTTTATTGCATATGTGACTGTACTTAGGAAAGCTACCAAAATCCTACGAGTTATCAAACCAATGAAAAATCAATAAAATAAAATAAGGAATCTCAAAACAAACAAAATTTGGTTTTTGCGAAGCTCTTATCTTTTCAATTTTTATATATTTTTAATTTTTATATTTTTATTAGGCTTTATGATTATATTTTTAAATTTTAAATGTTCCAATTGTTTTTAATTTTTGAAAATACCAGAAAATACAAATAAATAAAAGAAATAAATATAAAAGGAATAAAAATGCAGTTTTTTTATTTTTAGAATATATAAAAAATAAACAGAAAATTCAAATAAAATTAATTTTGTGTTTCTTATATTTTTCTAATGTTTTTAAAATTTTTCTAGAATTTTACAAATTTTATTGGCTTTCAAATAAATGAAAATTAATAAAAATGCAAACAGAAAACAATGCAGATATTTTTTTACTTTTAAAATATAAAGTAAGTTTAGAAATGGATGAAAATACACTAATAAAAAGATAAAATTTTCTAATTCCCATAAAGCTATTTTTGTTTTTTTTATTTCTCTGTGATTTTCTATGTTTTTTTATGTTTTTAAATGCTTTCCTATTTTTTGGTTTTTATGAGGAATATTAATGCGAAAATGGTTCTTAAACTCAGCTAAGGTAAACTAAATAAACATTATTTTTTAAAAAAATTCAAGAGGTTTTTGCTTTTTTTTCTTGATTTTTAAATTCAGATAGGGTTTTTATGTTGTATTTTAAGTTTTAAAAATAAGAAAAATGATGAAAATGCAAAATAAATATTATTGATGCAAGAACTATAACAGGAGCTTAAATGAAATTTTGGATTTTTTAGAGATATTTGCTATTTTTTAATTCATTTTAATCAAACGAAATAAATGCAGGTACACAAGGGCATGGATGCAAAGAATAGTTGTTTATAGACTAAATGAATAACACAGTAAAAAGTTCCAGGGCCAAATGTACAAAAAACCCATAAATATGCATGTGGAGGCACGTGAGTCATGCTGGGTTGTACCTACTTGAAATTAATTTACTTTTGGGATCCAAATAATAACACATTTATACATGGGATTTTATTATAAAATAACCAAGAAATCACTTGCAAGGCACACTCTCAGATCAAGTAGAACTATAATGCAAATGAATTAAAGATCTGGATCTGGGAAAGAAAAGCAAATGTTTAAGCAACAGAAAGAAGATACATGTCCCTCTGGGATTTATTTGCAAAATAAAGACAAACAAGGGTTTGGGCGCAATTATTATGCCATTCCACGTGGTAAAACAATGACTGGATCTGCTTTGTGGTTCTGATCGGACGATGATGATTGAGGCACACATGTACGGAATGGATCAAATCTAGAGCTTCAATTCACGATGATGAATTAGGGGTTTTTGGATGGTCGAGATTGAGGCTGGAAGTTGTGTTCTTGATCTTACAGCTCTGGACCTATCTGGATGAACTAGCTTGAAGGAGACCTCCGGCAAAGTTCGATTAAATGAGGCTCGCTCAATCTCCACATGAGACACCTCTTAAAGATGTAGGCACACTCCTTTAGACTCCCCATGTCAATCAACTATGGCAATGAAGCTCAAAGCTCCCCAATCCGAGGCTCCAGAGCTCTGCTGTTCGGTGAGTCAAACTGGAGATCCAGGTGTAGATTCCCTGTTCTTATTGCAATCCCACCACCTCCGAAAGATGTCCTGCTTGGAGACAGAGCTCCGACCAAGGTTATCTGGCCAAAAACAAGTAAAATGGAGGGTGGGTAAAGGATCCAGCGAGGATGGTCGGAATAGGAGCCGATCTCCATATACGATGTGATCTGGAGATGATCATGTATAGGAAGGAAATGGAGAACCTGCAGTTAATGTGTGGGGGTAGTCGGAGCGAATGATGGTTGATCAGAACACCTCCTATCTTCTGGATCGGAGGAAGAAGGTCGATGATCTAGTTTATTGAAATCAAAGCGAAGATAGGAATTAAACAAAAATTAACCCTAAACTACACTAGGTTACCCTACTATGGATAACGGATGAAAATTGCCTCGATTTGAAGATGAAAGCTCAAAGAAGTGTCACATGGTTGAGCTCCGACCACGTCAGGGATCTCGCTTATCCACGATCTCGAACACACTCCCAATTGAAGGGAACACTGCTCTGTCACAACAAATCTCTCTTAGACTCGATCTCGGACGAAAAAGATGGGAAGAAACAGATCAACCGGTGATTACAAGTGGAGGGATTGTATAAACAGTAGTGGCTCCGGTGTGTTTCTAATCTTGAAATGCGAGAAATCCAAGGCAAAGATGATGGCTCTGAAGAGGTCGTAAGGGAGTTAATGATAAGGGCTGAAGGTTAGGAGAAAGAATCAGGAGGCGTTAACAACCAATGCGTGCGTGAAAAATCCGCGAAGGGGGGCTGGCATGTGAGGAATGCGGGCGGATAACGTGGAATGTGGAGTTGACCTGGGTCAACAAACCCAGGATTGACCAATCAAAATGCACACGGAATGAGGCAAAATAGGGAAAACGACAAAAGAGGGTAAAATGGAAAATAAATGGAAATAAAATAAGAAATGAATTAAAAATAAAAATAGTGTAAATAAAAATGTTAGTAATTTAATTACCTTAATTAAGGTGATTTTCAATTAATTAAATAAGGTATATACATTATGAAAATAATTAAAGTGTGTTATATATGTGTATATGTATATCTTTGTATACAAGACTACAATTTTTAATTAATTATTTTAAAAATATACATATAAATTAATAATTTATAATTTACAATATTTTACAAGGATTTTAATGATATTTTCATTTTAAGAGATGATTTATTAGGTTAAATAAATAGAGGTATTTACAGCATATACATAGTGGTACATATACACTATTTACCTGATTTTATTTTTGTTGATTTTTGATTTGTGATTTTATTAGTATTTTTTATATGACAAATGTAATATTTACAATTAATTAAAAATAAAATATGTATAACTATATACAAGAAAATAAATAAGTAAATAATATACATAATATACATATGTATAATATAAATAACACCCCAAATAGACACATTTCACACCTTATCTCTAATTTTTATGAAACCACTTCCATTTTAAAGATGATTTAATTTGAAGTACAATGAAAGTGAGTTTAGTTGATTTTGTCTTGGTGGAAATATTTATATGAGAATTTTAGCTTTGCGGCTCTTTTTTCAAAGTGTATTTATATACACAATGTACACTAGTTTTTCTTGAAATGATTTTTATTATTTACAAAAGTTCTTTATGTACAAATTTCAAGAAGGAAGTGATATTATATGAGGTTAATTTGAGTATAAATAATTTTTTGTAAAGAATGTGTATTATATACAATAGTGAATATGTGATGGATACATATACGTGAAGGTTGATTTTATGAAATTTTGGTATTTAGGTCTTATCTCACCCTACTTTATTCCTAGTTGATTAGGTCAAGTCTTGACCTACTCTCAAGGTTAGAGTCAGCCTATATCTATTGCATATATGCAGTCTTTTATTTTTTTTATTTTTCCTTTTTCTTTATTTATTTGTTTTAGGTTAAAATGGCGTTAAATATACAATATTTATACAAGAGTTAGGGTTAGTAAAAGAATAGATTTATTGATAGTTACATGTGTTTCATAAGGGATTTAAGCTAAAATAAATGAATAAAGATGATGAAATACAAATCCATCATCCTCCTATGCTTTACCTTTGCTAGTCCCTTAGAAAACACTTATTTGAAGAATAAGTGACTAAAAAAAGAAAAAGAATACAGGAAAAATAAAGAACTTAGAACAATATCAAGTATTGAATTTATCATAAAAGCAAAGTATGGAGCTCAATTTAACATTTGGATTATTAGTTTGGGCAGAACCTTAGTGGGAAACTGACTTGACACTCAACATCCTTTAGAAGCTACACAACTCTTGCTCAAGTCTCCTCAATAGCTAGGTCAGAATAAGTCAACTCATACGCAAACTCTTATGACTATGAATCTTTCTTGTACAACTTAAGTGATAGGTAGCTGTCCTCGACTGAAGTAGTAATGGTCAGTCTTCTCCAACATGGTGACACTAATTCCCCAATCCAATAACTCTTTCCTCGAGAAATGGGGTATTCCCTTCTAAGTTCAAGTGCAACAAACTCATGAAGAGGTGGTGGATAGAGGAATAGATGGTAGCTAGTGTAGCTACCTATCCTAGGATGCCTGGACAATGTAGCCAAGTCATCCAGCTGTAGACTCACAAATATCTGTCTTTGAAGCTCAAGCTTGCATATTGACTATACATCTATATACATACTCCGGCAAGCATTTTATTTTCATTCTGGCATGTCCACTTTTTTGGAGTTTTTGATTTTGCATTTTTCATACAAAGGTGCATCATGTACATAAGGAGTTTTCCTCTTGAGATAGTAGACTATCCCTCTTTTGAAGCTTTATTGCAATCCACAAGATTCTGTCATTAGACCTCATCGCTACAAGAGAAGGTTGGGGAACAATGGCCACAAATGTGTGACTTCTGATGTTTCCATTGGCTTGTGTCTCATGGCAGCAAATCCAACCCTCTACTACTTCAAATGAGGTGAGCAAAGTGTAAGTGCATGTGTGCAAGCTAGGTCATTAGCAACAAGAATCATGTGTGTGCTCCAAATTATCCTACTTGGGCAGTCAAGACGGCACTGAACTAAGTCCTCTGGTTCCCAAAAAATTAAGTCTGTAGACATGAAGAATCTCAATTCCATTTCCCATAAGGTTCCTATGAAATTAAGTGGATTAAGGTCCAACCGAGTTCCATTCTTCGATTTTATTCCAAATTAGTTTAAATGTCAATATCATTTTGAAAATGCACATGCAAATTTTTTTTAAAGAAGAGAAAAATAAAAGAACAATCTTTTTGAAAATTTTGTAAATAATTTTACAATTTTTTATGGTTTTTAAACGTTTTTTAATAAATTGAGAAAAGGGTTACTAAACTAAATGTATTTACATGAAATATATACAAGTATACACACAAGGATTATATAAATTTTATACAAGATTTTACAATAGGATTTTATTCACAAGTTTTAGATACAAGTTTTATAAAAAAAATTTATATACCATCAAAGTATTTTTTTTTACAGGAGGACAAGTGATTAAGGTTTTTATACACACATGGATTTACAAATATATATACATACACACACGCATCCAATAATTTATATCCCACATGACAAAATAATTTTACAAAAATTTTACAAACCTTTTCAAAACATTTAACAAAAGATTTTATAAACATTTTTCAAAATATATTACAAAGATTTTTCAAATGTTTTTGCAAAGTATTTTACAAATCATTTTACAAACAATTTTACAAATAGTTTTTTGCAAACATTTTTCTTTCAAAATTTTACAAACATTTTGGATGATATACATAGTTTTGATACAGAAAATAATTTACAAACATTTTACAAATTAAACATTTCTACAAACACTTCTACAAAGATTTGGAGAAAAATAGTTCTACAAAATTTTTACAAACAGTTTGCAAATAATTTTCCAAAAGTTTTTACAAAATATTTTACAAAACAATTTTTGCCATTGATTTGCAAAATTATTTTTGTGAATAATTTTATAAATCATTTTTCTAATTACTTTTAAGTAATAGTCATATTATTAAAAATATGAGATATGGCTAAAGTATATGTACAATATATATGACACCCCTATACTTAGCTCGAACTATGTCCTCATAGTGAACAAAGAGCTACAAAGAAAGACATAACTCGTGCTAACTGTAGAAAAGTGAAAAGAATCCTATACGACAATGACTCAGAGAATAGATGAAAAGAATAGAAGTCAGTGCTCCCCCTATACTTAGGATGAAATAATCCTAAGTATAGAAGACCGTACAAATGGGAAAAACTGAGGAAAAGAATGAACAAACTCAACGACTCGACTTGAACTCCCTTGTACTTAGGGTAAAAGATTCCTATGTATAGAAAAAGAATATCAATAAGTTAAAGGACAAGTGAGAGGATAGAATAAATAAAAGAAAGTAAAAACACGAAAGAGACATAATGAAACGTCACTCCCCCTATACTTAGGGTAAAGAATCCCTAAGTGTAAGCAACAACAAGAGTGATGGAACAAAATGAAAATGGAAAAAGTCAAATCATTCACCTCCCCTATACTTAGGATATAGTACATCCTATGTATAGCACACACATACACGGAAAAGAGGTTAACGATAAGAATGGAAGAAGAAAGAATAAAACGAAATGATATATACAAGAGAAAATCAGCTCATGTATAAGACATTGAAGATGTCAAAAAGTCATCATATAATACCACAGATATGGAATCAACCACGGACAGTTATCATGATCTAGGTATGGCTTCAACAACTGTTCGTTCACAACAAATGTATGTGCTTCAGATGACAACCCATATATAACAATACCACCATTATCACACACAAATCTCACAATGAACTATCCTGACTATTTGCTTTTTAACTTGCCGGGAAACTACTTCAATTTAGCATTAAACAACCAAACCTTCTGATTAGGGGAAAAAGTCTTCCCTCTAATGTGTCTATCGTGCCGATGCTTGACTTTCTCCTTATACATGAGTGAGTTGTGGTATGCAAAATCTCGGAATTCTAGCAATATGTTCCGATCCAACTTCCTATTTTGTCATGCTTTCTCATAATCCAAATTGCGTACACGGAGCGCCCATAATGATTTGTGAATTAATTCAACTAGAAAGGGGCAAGTATAACCATAAACCAATATATATGGAGACATTCCTAATGGAGATTTGTACACCATCCAATAAGCCTATTGAACTGAGTCAAGCATCTAGGACCAATTCTTCCTATCTAGACATACAAGTTTCTGCAATATCATCTTAATATCCATATTCAAAATCTCAGCCAAAATCGTTAGTCCGTTGGTGGTAAGGAGACACAACTCTTTGCTCAATAACATACTCCTTCAAAAGCTTCTTGACCTTTTTGATTAGTGAAATGACTTTCCCCATTCAAAATGAGTATCTTGGGAATCCTGAACTGCGCGATAATGTCATCCTTGAGAAAGGAACAAATCGTACGACTATCAACTGCTCGGGTGGGGATAACCTCCACCCAACGACTAACATAATCCATGACAAGCATGATGTACTTAAATCCCTGACAGACTGGAAATGGCCCATTAAGTGTATGTCCCAAGCATCAAAAACATCTGAAATCTCGATATATCGCAGGGGCATGGTATCTTTGGATGCAACGGTTCTCCCATTTTCTGGCAATCAGTACAACCTCGAACATAATCTGTAGCATCTTAAATTAAGTTGGTCACAATAGGCCACTCTGCAAAATCTTTGCTGACATGCACTTCCCAGAATGATGCCTACCAGACTTTAATTTGTGTTAATGCTCATGTACACTGATGTATTCCTCCCGAGGAATGCACCTTCTCCAGGTACAAACCATACCTTCATGAAACATGTACGGATCCTCCCTCTAGTAAAAATGTATCTCTTACAAGAATGTGTCTACCTCATGCTTTGACCAATCTTGTGGAATTTCTTTGATACAAGATAGTTCACAACATCAGCATATCATGGTAGTGAGACCACATACAAGGTGGTCTCATATGGAATGGTCTCTAATATTGGAAGAATTGACTGCTCCAAAGACTCTACATCTATGATTCGAGAATGATGATCTGCCACAATATTTTTCACTCCAGGTTTATCTCGAATCTCTAAATCAAATTCTTGTAGAAGAAGAATCCATATGATAAGGCGTGGATTGGCATCCTTCTTTGCCTGTAAGTATTGCATGGTAGTGTGATCCGTGTATACAATAACATGGGAACCGAAGAGGTAAGATTTGAACTTCTCTAGCCCAAACACAAATGCTAACATCTCCTTCTCTGTAACTGTATAATTTCGTCATGCTTCATCCAGAGTCTTGCTAGCATAGTGTATAACAAACGGTATCCCATCCCTTCTCTGCTCTAAAACAACTCCAACTACAAAATCTGATGCGTTCGTCATGATCTCAAAGGGAAGAGGCCAATCAAGTGGCTGTAGGACATGAGTACTAATAACCATGTCTTTCATTTTATGAAATGTAAGAAGTACTTTCACATCAACAATAAACTCACTCTCCTTGCACAAAATCTCAATCAAAAGTCTGGCGATCTTATTGAAATCTTTAATGAATCGCCTATAAAATCCAACGTACCCCAGAAATGACCTTAATTGCTTCAAATTCTGCAGTGGCTCTATCTTAGAGATCACACCAATCTTAGCTGGGTCGACCTTCATACCATGTTTGGAGATTACATGACCCAATACAATACCATTAGTCAGTATAAAGTGACTCTTCTCCCACAAGAGCACTAAGTTTGCCTTGCAGCAACGTTGAAGTACTCGATCTAAATGAGCAAGTCATATATCATAGCTATCCCCGTAAACCAAGAAATCATCCTAGAAGACCTCTAGAAAAATACCCACCATTTCGACAAAAACGACCAACATACAACTCTGGAATGTAACATGGGCTTTACACAATCCAAAGGGCATCCTTTTAAAAAAGTAGGTGCCAAACGGACAAGTAAAAGTAGTTTTCTCCTGATCCTCAGTAGCGATTGCAACATGGTTATACCCCTAGTACCCATACAAGAAACAAAAGAACTCGTTACATGCCAACCTCTCAATAATCTAATTAATAAAGGGTAGTGGAAAGTGATCTTTCTTGGTAGCTGAATTCTTAAGTTAGTAATCTACGCAGACATACCATGAAGTGGGTACACAGATCAAAATCTCCTCACATGGTCATTCTTTACGATAGTAATCCCAAATTTCTTCAGGACCACATGTAAAGGACTGACCCACTTAGAATCTGAAGTGGGATAAATAAAGCCAGCATCACACCATTTCCTGATCTCTCGTATGACAACATCCTAGAGGTTCGGACTGAGACGACATTGACACTCACGAGAGGGTTTGATGTCATCCTCCAAGTAGATATGATGCGATCACAAAGTTGGACTAATCCCACAGAGCTCCAAAACATTCCATCCAATGGCCTTGCGGTTTCTCTCAAGAACCTCTAGCATGCGATATTCTTGTTCGTCAGTCAACTACGAAATGAGGACGACCAAAAACATTTGGGGGGGGACCCGTAAGGAAGGCATACTTCAATATTGAGGGTAAAGTCTTTAGCTCAGGTGGGGGCTGAATTAGCTCCGTGACAACCTCTGCAACTGCACTAATAGAAGGTATCTGATCTGGACTATTTGTACTATCTACTGTGACTACTATAGGCTCAACAAGTATAATCTCAAAAAGATCTGCAATAAATGTTCTATGATCAATCTTATAAATCATAGTAGGAGGTATCTCATCATTAATCTCAAAAAAGGAATGTGTCTCATGAATCTCAGAATGTACCTCAAATATCTCAGAATGATCCTCATTGTATAGCTCAAAGTGCTCGTCAACAAACGACTTAGAATGGTTAACAAGGGAACTCAAGGTGACTGTGCTTTCCAAAAGATCCTTCTAAGAAAGGAAAACCTGAGTGTCCACGAAATCAGAGAATAGATATGTATCTCAAAACTCAGCAAGAAAATCACAGTCCTCAGAATCTTGTGTAATTGCTTCTCTCTCATATGTTGTTGTTGGTGGCAGTGATGGTCTCAGATATGGGAGCGTATCTATTTTCACCTTGTCACAACAAGAGTGAAAGATGAACTCTCTAGTACCATAATCAACTACCGCTTCGACCATTCGAATGAATGGAGTAACGGCGCATATGTATCCATATACATAACAACAGAGTCACTAGGAATCTCATTCCTTGCACCGTTATAATAATGCCCTCTAAAATGCCTCTCTTCCTCTTGATCGATCTATCAACAAACTGAAAGATCATCCTAGTGGATCTAAGAGGCCATAACCCAAACTCAGTGAATAGCAAGGATGGCATGAGCTTAATGGCAGAGAGGCCATAACCCAAACAAATTGAAGGATCATCCTGGTGGATCTAAGAGAAGAGTACGATCAAATTATTGATCAAACATGTGGCAACAGATGTGAGGTGCTCCTTTATCTTTCTTTTTAAATGGGAGGTTACTAATGGAATGAACTATGGTCTTGGTCAAGATATGCTTCTCTGTTTTCTTTCATATGTTCTACCTTAGTTGACGCTTTTGAGTACATGCCTCTTTCATTCCCTTTTTGACTGCAGGCATGTACCTCATGGCCTTAAGGAGTGGCATCTCAAAAAAGATATTATGGAGGATCTCTACCACTCCAGGATCAGATAGTGTTATTTTTAATTTTTGGATTTTTCTTTTTTTTTCAACGCTGAAAGAAATGGCACAGAATCCAAAGGAACATCATGTTGCTCATTTATCTTATTCAAAATAGAGTCATCATATACATGTGGGCAACCAGATTCAGTCTATACAATGTTATCCATTACAAGAATACAAAGAACACAATGAAAAACAAGATGGGTTGCTTGGTCTGCTGGTGTAGAAGAAGAATCCATGAATGGTGTGTTCTTCTTCACGTATGACTCGATACTATATCTTTCTTTATTTTGTTGTTTATCTTTTCTACATAATTTTAGGAAAGAAGGTGGTGGTGATGGTATAGAAGAAGATGATGAAACTCCAAAATATGGTTCTGCTACACTGGATCGCTGTTATACTTGTGTTGGGATGGATTTTGGGGTTTTATTTTAGATGAATTAATGTGAGATCATTGCAACCCAAATAATTCCATAACATAAAAAATTTTGATTCTTAAACTAAATTAATAACAAAAATGTAGTAAGAGAATTTTGCTATATAATTTACTTGTATAGCAACAAGATCGAACTCAGAGAGGCTACAAATCCTAAGGGTTATTCTAATAATAAAAAAATCAATTAATAAAAAGAGGGAACTCAAATGCTAGCTATCTTGGTTTTTGAGAGAATTTTATCTTATTAATATATTTTTTATTTTGTATTTTTATATTGTTATATTTTCTAATTTCTAATTTTTATTTTTTATTTATTTTAGTTTTTGTAAATTTTTAAATTTTCAAAATAAAATAATTTTTCAAAGCAAATTTATACACGAAAGAAACACAACTTTTGGATTTTTTAAATATGACAAAAATGATAAAAAATGGCTCAAGAACTTTTTTTGTGTTTTAATACATCTTTACTATTTTCAGTGATTTGTGGGTGATTTTTCGATTTTTTTAGATTTTAAAATGAATAAAAATAGGAGAAAAATCAAACAAGGAATACACATGAATATTTTGCAATTTAAAAAATTTAAAATAAACTAAAAAATTATTGGATTAACTTTTCCTGAAAACTTTAAGAAATTATCTACAAACAGGAAGTGGATATAAAACTTTTAGAATTTTCTACAATTTTCTGTGATTGTTTTGAAGATTTTTGATATTTTGCAAAATTTTAAGTGTTTGAAAATAATTAATGCGTGAAATTTATATAAGAAATAAAATGCATAAAAAGAAAACTACTCTATTTTCTTAGAATTTTGATACAATATTCAAGTTTTTATGAATTTTTTAATGGAAAACAATGAAAAATACAATGTTTTTGATGTGTTAATAATGTTAAATGTAAATAAAATGCAATGAAAAATTTACACTATAAAGAGACAAGTGATAGGAACTTAATCTTATTTTTGGAGAGCTTATTGAGCAATAAAAGCATTTATTCTAATGATAAAAAGGTATGCAAATAGAGTCTGGAATTACAAGACTAAAATGTAATTATTTAAAATTTTTGCATGAAAAAGTAACAAGAAATAAACTTGCAGGTGGAAAGTGCAAAATAAAAATGATGGGCGTGCTCTGCACGTGACTACTCTAGAGGCAGCGCTTTATTGCAATATCAGGGAATTATTTGATATTTACCCAAAATAGGGTTTTACAAATGGGAGCTTCTATGTTTCTTCATTCCCAAAACAAGGGGGCCCTGCCGCTTTTGTCCTTTGCGTGACGGATCAGGTAGAGTCTAGCGATGGGGTGTTGGAGCTCCGAGGTTGCGCGGTGGCCAGCTGGGTGGCGGCGAGTGTTCTCGAGGTGGACGACGGTGATAGACTTCGATAGAGGGGGTTGTGTCCCTTCCTTCTTTGCGCGGGGGCGCGATGGTGGCTACTGTCATAGGGGTAAATCTCAAACTCTAATTTTTGAGACTAACCTGTGCGGCGTTAGCTTCTCGCAAGCTAACCAGCCTTCCCCGATGCGTGTAGACGTACACCAGCACGCTAAGTAACCACGCCGCTAGAATACTCGAACACAAGCACTAGCACAAGGACACAAGAGCTTTGGCACTAAACCCTCTTTGTTATTGCAAGAGACTCACTCTGAGTGTGATATCTACAAATGAGCTCTACCCCTCCTTATATAGACATCCTGGGGGTATACGAAGGGACACCATTATTACATGTACAATGAATGCAAGGACTCTTAGTCTTCTATGGAGACCCTTTGTCTTCTTAGATGACTCCTCGTGCGCTTGCCTCTTCATCTTCCGTGCAATCCCTTCGTCTTCTGCAACCGACGCCACATCGCCCGCTCCGTCAGCATGCCATGTCGTCTGCCTCCTCAGCATGCCATGTCATCACGCCACATCATCAGTGGGTCCCACGCTCCTACGTGGATGTTGCAACTCAAGCTCCATCAAGTGCCGCTGAACACTTGTATTGTGCCAAGGGGAACCCGCGGTCCTGCAGTAAACCCCATACTTAGCCCTCCGTAAGCTAAGGTGAAGTCCTCTAGAACTTCATAGTGTGGCCACCGAACCACACGGTCGTGCGATACCTCTATCGCACGGTATTACCGTATCACGGGAGTTGGGGGTGTTACACGCCTCCCCCACCTCGTCCATCAGGCGTCCGCGACTGATCCTGCGTCTTCAAGAAATCCTCGATGAGGTCCTCGAACTGCCACAGAGTTGTATCATGTTCCCAGCTTGCCTCCTCTTCTGGGAGTCCCTTCCATTTGACAAGGAAGAAGATCCTCCGATTCTTCTTGCTCTGGCCCTCCACGCGCCTGTCAAGAATCTTCTCAGCAACCCTCGTGTGCTGAATCCGGACGTTAGGAGGGGCACGTTTCGATGCCCTCCTAGTGTTATCTTCTTTGTCCTCATGGTACTCCTTCAGGAAGCTGACATGGAACACGGGATGCAGCTTCAGTCTCTCTAGAAGACGTAGTTGATAGGCGAGCGGTCCCACGCGTCAAACTATCTCAAAGGGTCCATCGTAACGAGGAATCAACCCTTTGTGCGCTGTCTTCCTCAAGATTTTCTTCCAAATCTGGGGCGTAAGCTTCAGCAGCACCTTCTCCCCAACCTGGAACTCGACCGGCCTACGGCTCTTGTCAGCCGCCTTCTTCATCCTGCGTTGAGCGTGAGCCAACGCATCCTTCGCTTCCTCCCACCGGTCTTGCCTCTCCAAAGCAAAGCGATGTGCAACAGGGCACCGTCTTTGGCTATTCTGCTTAGCCACTTCGTGCGGTGTCACGGGTTGCCTACCCATCACGATCTCGAATGGACTCTGGCCTGTGGTGGAGGTCTGCTGTAGGTTGTAGCAGAATTGGGCAGTATCCAGTAAACTAACCCAATTGTGCTGATTGGCCCTCACATAATGCCTCAGGTACTCTTCCAGCAAGGCGTTGATCCGCTACGTCTGACCATCCGTCTGCGGGTGATTGCTAGTAGAGAATTTGAGATCAGATCCCAGCATCTCAAATAAGGTCGTCCAGAACCGACCTGTGAACCGGGCATCGCGGTCGCTCACAATGTCCAATGGTATCCCCCAGTGCTTCACCACGTTCTGCAAGAACAACTTCGCTGTGGTCTCCGCTGTGCACTCCTGGGGTGCTGGTACGAAGATCGCGTATTTGGATAAGCGATCAACTACCACCATCACCGCATTATTCCCGTCCACCTTTGGGAACCCAGTGATGAAGTCCATGGAGATGCTCTCCCACGGACGTGAAGGGATAGGCAGAGGCTCCAGCAGTCCTACGTCTTCTTCCTCTCTGTCTTGTCTTGCTGGCATACAAGACAAGTGCGCACGTAGACTTCCACATCTTCCTCCATCTTCGGCCAGAAGTAGCTTGAGGAGAGGAGTGTCAGTGTGCGCTCCACTCCTGGATGACCAGCCCACTGTGCATCGTGTGCTTCCTTCAGCAACATTTTCCTCAAGCCGTCGCTCGAGGGGACATAGGGCCTCCTGCCCTAACCATAGAGGATGCCTTCCTCTATCCAGAATCTCCGGACTTCGCCATCGTTCACGCGTTGCACCAAGCGTGAAGTGACCGGATCCTCCTGTGTTTGCTCCCGAATGCGGTCCAGCATGTCTCCAGACACGCGGGTGATCGATGCAATCACCGCAACCTTCGGCTCTTCTGGTTCGCTCTTCCTCGAGAGAGCGTCTGCTACCTGGTTGGTCCGTCCAGGCCTGTAGCGAAGCTCGAAGTCAAATTCAGCAAGAAAGTCTTGCCATCGCGCCTGCTTGGGAGTCAGCTTCTTCTGAGTGGCAAAGCAGCTCGTTGCCACGTTGTCCGTCTGCACCACGAACTTTGAACCGAGAAGATAGTTGCGCCATGTCCTCAGACAATGGATCACTGCTGTCATCTCCTTCTCGTGCACGGAGTACCTCCTCTCCGCTGGATTCAATTTGCGGCTCTCATAAGCCACGGGGTGCCCATCTTGCACCAGTACACCTCCAAGTGCATAGTCGGATGCGTCAGTGTGGACTTCGAACGTCTTCTCGAAGTCTGGAAGTCGTAGAATGGGTTCTTCCACCACCGCCCTCTTCAGCTTCTAGAATGCCTCCTGGCATTCACGTGTCCATCTCCAAGGCTGATCCTTCCGAAGCAGGTCCATCAGGGGCGCCGCCTTCTTAGAGTATCCCTTGATGAACTTCCTGTAGTAGTTCACCAATCTGAGGAAGGATCGTAGCTCTGTCGCCTTTGTGGGGATTGCCCACTCTTCAATCGCCTGCGTCTTCCTTAGTTCCATGCGTATCGTGCCTCCGCCCACGATATGCCCGAGGAAGGAGATGGTCTCCTGACCAAAGGCGCACTTCTCCGGCTTCAAGTATAGCCGGTTCTGCCTCAGCTTTTCAAGCACCATCCGCAGATGCTTGACATGCTCCTCCAAGGTCCTTCTGTACACTACTATGTCGTCTAAGTACACTACAACAAACGAGTCGATATACTCGCGGAATACATCATTCATAAGCGTACAGAAAGTTGCCGGGGCGTTAGTTAACCCAAACGGCATTACAAGGAACTCAAAAGACCCATAACGCATAACACACGCTGTCTTTGGCTCGTCTCCCTCCTTGATGCGGACCTGGTAATATCCTGACCTGAGATCCATCTTCGAGAAGTTCTTGGCCTGGCCCAAGCGCTCGAACAGGTCTTCAACGTTGGGGACGGGATACTTGTTCTTCACCGTCACCTTGTTCAGTGCGCGGTAGTCCACGCACATCCGCATGCTCCCATCCTTCTTCTTCTGGAACATCACCGGTGCTCCATATGGTGCTTTGCTTGGACGCATCAGACCAGCGTCCACTAGCTCCTCGAGTTGTCTCCGCAACTCCTCCAGATGTGCAGGGGGCATTTTGTAGGGTGCAAGTGCAGGGGGCACCGTACCTGGCAGCAACTCGATGGCGTGATCCACATCTCGCTTCGGTGGAAGCTCCTTGGGCAGCTCCTTCGGCATCACGTCATTGAACTCATCCAACATCTTCTTTACTGCTTTGGGGCATGGTTGTGTCTCCTCGCCATCTTCTTCGACACGTACCGTAGCAAGATACGTCGTCTCCTCTTTCTTCAGCCCGTTGCAGACTTGCATTCCAGACATAGCTCCAGTCTGCCCTTTTCTCTTGATAGCCCTGATGAAGCAGGGGCTATCTGCAGCTGCGAAGAAGACGCCTCCCAGATAAGGCGTGACAGACGCCTTCGCCTTCTTCAAGAACTCGACTCCCAAAATGAATTGGAAGTCGTCAAGAGGTACCACGAGGAAGCGTACCTTTCCCTGCCAATCACCCAGCTGGATAGTGCAGTTTGCCATACCTTCGATCTGCAGAGACTCGGAGTTGGCAAGCTTCACGCGGCACTGGCTCTTCTCCAAGGGAACTCCCAAGCTCCCGAACTCTTTGCTGGAGATGAAGTTGTGTGTCGCTCCAGTATCTATCATGGCCGATAGGGTCTTCTTGTGTACCACGACATTGAGGTACACCAACTCTGGATCCTCGCGCTCCACCTCCACTTTTGCCTCTTTGCCCGACTTCAGCGGACACAAGCGAACGTTGCGCAGCAACTTGAGGTTTGTCATGCGCGCCTCTTCATCTGAGTTCCCCTCCATGGTCATGGAGTTCAACTTCTCTCGCTTCGGGCACTCCCGCGCCCGATGTGGC
This sequence comes from Ottelia alismoides, assembly GCA_037367405.1. NCBI lineage: Eukaryota > Viridiplantae > Streptophyta > Magnoliopsida > Alismatales > Hydrocharitaceae > Ottelia > Ottelia alismoides. Next base: position 12,276 of record JAZKJV010002336.1, on the reverse strand, counting down.
CCATCACAAATGAAGCAGCCCTTCCCCTTAGGTTGCTCGGCCTTCTTGGAGGATTTTGCACCCTCCCTTGAAGCTTCGGCCTTGCCAGACTTCTTGAACTGCTTTCCCTTGCTTTTCTCCTTGGGTTTGCTCTTGGTCTTCTCAGTTTCCTTCCTCTCGGTGGTGGGTTGGACTTTGTAGTCGACCAACGCATCCGCAGCAGCAATGGCCGTCTGAAGGTCCTTCACTCCTTGCCTCCTGAGCTCCGCCTGAGCCCAGTTCTGAAGACTTACCATGAAATTGAAAAGTTTGTCCTCTTCAGACATACCTTTGATATCCAGCAGCAGCGATGAGAACTGCTTCACGTACTCCCGTACGGTTCCTGTCTGCTTCAGCCTTCGGAGCGCCTCCCTCGCTACCCAAGCAGTGTTGGTGGGTAGGAACTACTCCTTCAGCTCCTTCACCAACTCATCCCAAGACGAGATGTCTGGTCATCCTTCGGATGCACGGCTCCTCCACCATAGCTTTGCGTGGTCGGATAAGTACATCGCCGCCAAGGATACCTTCTCCGCCTCAGGAGTCTCGACAGCTTTGAAGTATACCCCCATGTCACACAAGAAGTTTTCCAAGTCTTTGGCACTCCGCGTACCTGAAAAGGACTTGGGCTCTGGGACCTTTGGCCTTCGAGACTCGCTGGATCTGCCCCCGTTCGCGATCGCCCTCTTGACGATGGAGAGTTCCCCATGCAGATCTTGCACCAGGGACTCGAGCTCCTCTAGCTTCTCCTCGAGTGCCTTCATCACGTCAACCGAGCGCTGGCTATCACCAACGACATCTGACACCACGCCTGCATCATCCTCCAGACGAGCTAAGCATTGGGCGTGAGTACCCAGCTGAGACTGGATCTCCATCACGATTCCCTCCAAGGAAATAAGACGATCTCCGGTGTTGGGCTCCATAACTCGCTCTGATACCAGTTGTCACAGGGGTAAATCTCAAACTCTAATTTTTGAGACTAACCTGTGCGACGTTAGCTTCTCGCAAGCTAACCAGCCTTCCCCGATGCGTGTAGATGTACACCAGCACGCTAAGTAACCACGCCACTAGAATACTCGAACACAAGCACTAGCACAAGGACACAAGAGCTTTGGCACTAAACCCTCTTTGTTATTGCAAGAGACTCACTCTGAGTGTGATATCTACAAATGAGCTCTACCCCTCCTTATATAGACATCCTGGGGGTATACGAAGGGACACCATTATTACATGTACAATGAATGCAAGGACTCTTAGTCTTCTATGGAGACCCTTTGTCTGCTTAGATGACTCTTCGTGCGCTTGCCTCTTCATCTTCCGTGCAATCCCTTCGTCTTCTGCAACCGACGCCACGTCGCCCGCTCCGTCAGCATGCCATGTCGTCTGCCTCCTCAGCACGCCATGTCATCACGCCACATCATCAGTGGGTCCCACGCACCTACGTGGATGTTGCAACTCAAGCTCCATCAAGTGCCGCCGAACACTTGTATTGTGCCAAGGGGAACCCGCGGTCCTGCAGTAAACCCCATACTTAGCCGTCCGTAAGCTAAGGTGAAGTCCTCCAGAACTTCATAATGTGGCCACCGAACCACACGGTCGTGCGATACCGCTATCGCACGGTATTACCGTATCACGGGAGTTGGGGGTGTTACAGCTACTACGGTGGAGGTGGGTCTCGCTGACGGATGAGGGCCTCGTGGGGCGACACACGCCCTCCGATCTCGCGACGGAAGTGAAGCGGCTACAAGAGAAAAAGGGGATGTGCGGCGACAGTCAGTGCATGTCACTGTGCTCCATAGGAGGAAGGGGACGATGATTCGCACTGCGGTGGTGGATCTCGCGCGACAAGGCAGAGCTCGACGGAAGGGGTCCTTCATGCAGGAGGTGGGGCTCCTGCGGAAGGTCGAGCTGGCAAGGGTGGCAGCGCGATGGAGGAGGTTCCTCCAGGTACAGGTGGTAGGACGACTTCTGGCAGAGGGTTGCGCTCTCCTCCAATTGGAGATGGTGGTGCTGTGTCTGGAGCTTGGTGGGCGGCCCGCATAGGATGGCGGCGAGGCTGCAGTGGCTCTCGCGATGGGAGGCGATGGACGATGCTAAGCCACTGTGAAGGAACGGACTCTAGGGGAGGAGTTGAATGGTGATGACACTCCAGGCAGAAGGAGGGTGCAAGTAGCGTTTAGTGGAGGGCGCAGTTGTGCTTCCACCTAAAAAAATATTTTTTTTGTATATTTTTCATAATCTTTTTAGTAATTCTTTTTTTACCTACAATGGAATAAAAATGACAACGACTGACTCGAGCATGATGGCTCAGTCCATGAAAATAACCAAACAGAGAAAATGTGAGTGGATGCAGATCCGACGAGGTGGACGAATGGATCCAGATCTCTGATCACCGTGCATGGTCGGGGGTGCGCGGTTACGTGAGGTAGAACATGAAGCGATGAGATCAAGAGTGGTATCGTGATCGGTATCGAATCGGAATCAAATCGAACACTCAGGACAATTAACTACGATTATAGATCTAAAAAAATTGACTATGAAATTTAAACTAAAAATTACACTACGATTAACCTATATGAATAATGAGAAATAAAATGCATCTCACCATGGAAGCGGATAATGTTGTGATGGCCTCGACGAAGATCGCCTCACTCTCACCGGACGGCTCAGAGGTGGGACACCTTTCCACAATAAGATGGCTCTTGGAGATTAGGCTCCTCTCACCAAAAGATTGATAAAGTGGAATCGAGGGAAGAAGAGCCAAATAAATAATAATAATAATAATAATAATAAATTTGAATTTCAAATTTTGAATGGAGAGAAAAAAGGAAGGATGTTAATGGTGGAATTAATAAAATAAATAAATAAATAAAATAACCTTTGAAATCATATTAATTAAAATAATAATAAATACCAATAACATAATGAGCTGACCTTAATGGTGGGTTAATCAAAGAATAATGAAATTATATACCTATGATATATTATTTACATAAATAAATTACTTTCTTCAATTTACTCAGTTAAATAATCAATATTAATTATTTAATTTTTTTGTGGCGGTTATTTATGCAAATTAATTATATACATATAATATATTCCTATGGTACATTATATACATAGTTAAATAAGGAAATTATATTATTTTGTGGTTTATAATAGTTTTTATTTTTATTTTTATTAAAAATATTTACATTTATTTACAAATACATTATGTATATAAAAAATAAATATGGATAAATATATACAATAAATAAATTGTAAAATTGTAAAAACCACCCTAGAAAACCGTCTTTCAAACCGTAACTCCAAAAATTATTAAAACACTATTATTTTAAAGATACTTTAATTTAGAATAGGATGGAAGTGAGTTTGATTGAATTCGAGTTCATATGGAGCCGAAATTAATCTTTGAATTATCGCTTTGCAGTTTTCCTCCAAATGTGGTTACTTTATTATGTACATGATTTTATTTTGCAATTTTTTTATTTAGAAAACATTTTTATTTACAACTTCTATTAATAAAATTATTTATTTTGAGGTCAATTTATGGATAAAAAATTAGTGTAATTTTTATACAAATATACACAGAATAAATGAAACATGTTTACAAAATATTTTTTTTTGGATTTTCTGATTAAAGACCCTATCTCCCAATACTTTATTCCTGGTCGATCAGGTCAAGTTTTGACTTCTCTCGGGGTTCGGGTCAGCCTATATCTATTACATATATATAATCTTTTATTTTCTTTATTTTTTCTTTATTTATTTATTTTAGGTTAAAATAATAATACATGTATAATATTACACATACGTAGGTTAGTAAGAATATGGATTTAGTAATATATACAAGTGCTTTATAAGAGCATTTAAACTAAAATAAATGAATAAATATGATGAAATGCAAATTTTTCATCCCCCTATGCTTTATATTTGCTAGTCCTTTAGCAAACATTTATGTTAAAGAATAAGTGAATAAAAGAAAAAGAAAGGAAAAATAAAGAAATTAGGATAGTAATGTGTATTAACCTTATCTTCATAAAGTTGTAGTATGGAGCTCTGTCAGACCTTTAGATTGTTAGTGAGGCGGAACCTTAATGGGAAATGGATTTAAAACCTAATAGCCTTCAAGTTCCACATGACTCCTATTCAGGTTGCCTCAACAGTCAGGTCAGAACAAGTCTACATACATAAATTCTAATCACTATGAATCTTTACTTGTATGGTATAGAAGAAATATATCTCTCCATCTCAAAAGTAGCAAAGAAACAACCTCTCCCAACAAGGTAACTCTAGTTCCCTAGGCTACGAACTCCTTCCTCGAGGAGCAGGGATATTCCCTTCTACGTTCAAGTACAACCAACTCAAGAAGATGAGATGGAGAAAAGAATGGACGATAACCATTGTATCTACCTATCCTTGGATGCATGACCAACGTAGTAAAATCATCCAGCTGCAAGCTTACAAAAAATTGACATTGAAGCTCTTATTTTTTTCTATACTTGTATATACACTCCTACGGGCATTTTACTTTTCAACCAGACCTATCCACTTATGGAGATTCTGCATTTTTTTGTTTTTTCAAATATATACAAGGTGCACCATGTACATAAGGAGTTTTTCCTCTTGAGCTAGTAAACTATCTCTCTTTTGAAGCATTATTGCAACCCCACATCATCCTGTCTTTAGACCTCCGTGCTACTAGATCAGGTTGAGATGCACTACCCTCCCTAGAGGAAGGCAGATGTTCCCACTAGTTGTTACAGACTCGTGTGCTACCCCAAGCTAAAAGATTCTGCCTCCTCACTACCTCATCCATGAAGAGCTACGTGTAGAGTGCTTGTCCAAGATAAGACATGGTCTAGAAGAATCATGCGTGCGTTGTTAAATATTCTACATAGACTAATCAAGATGACATGTGAACATAATCTTATGGACTCAAAGAATTAAGTCGCTAGGACATGAAAAGTCTTAATTCCATTTCTTATATAGTTCCTCTGAATTTAAGTGGATTAAGGTCTAACTAAACTCCATTCTTCAATTTTATTCAAGATTTGGTTTAAATTTCAATATTATCCTGAAAAATGTACATGCAAATGCAAGAAATATATACAAAGAACTTTTTTAGAGAGATTTTTTAATAATAAAAATTTATTAAGAGAAAAAGGTTAGTAAAATATATACAAGTATATACATGGGTTATTTCTTATTTTTTATAAGATGATAATTTTTTGTTTTTGTTGTTTTTTTTGTTTTTGTGTGTTTCTTAGTTATTTTTTAAGAGAAATTATTTTGTTTTTTTATTTTTTTGTGTTTTGTGTTTTTATGTGTTTTTTTAAGATGGAAGGTGACCAAAGTCTATATACACATGTGGATTTTACGCATTTATATACATATCCAAAAAGTAATCACATTTTTATAAGTATGAGTTATGTCTAAAGTATATATACGATATATACGACACCTCCCTATACTTAGCTCGGACTATGTCCTCATAGTGACCAAAGTGCTGCAAAGGAAGACTTAACTCGTGCTAAGTATAAAAAAGTGAAAAGAATACTATACAACAACGACTCAAAGACTGAATAGAAGTCGATGATCCCCCCTATACTTAGAATTAATTGATCCTAACTATAGAAGACTGTAAAAAGGAAAAACTGAGGAAAAGAATTGACAGACTCAATGGCTCGACTTACCCCCTGTACTTAGGGTAGACTAGCCCTAAGTATAAAATATCAACAAGTTGAGGGACAAGTGGGAGATCAGAAGAAAAATAAAAAACAAAAGAGACAATATGAACAACATCACTCCCCTTATACTTAGGGTGGAGTATTCCTAAGTATAAGCAACAATAGGAGTGATAACAAGATGAATATAAACAACACAAATCATTCACCCAAGGGGTGAATGATAAAACGGAAGAAGAAATAATGAATGAAACGAAATGATATACAAGAGGTAGTCAGCTCATGTATCAGATGTAGAAGATGGAATCAAAGGATCATCGTTTGATACCACAAATATAGAATCAACCATGGATAGGTATGTATCTTGATTTAGATATCCTTCAGCAACTATCCGTTCACAACAAATGGATGTGCGTCAGATGGCAATCTAGATATGATAATACTCCCATTGTCACACACAACTCTCACAATGAACGGTCCTGACCGTTTGCTTTTTAATTTTCCTGGAAACAACTTCAACATAGCATCAAATAACCAAACTTTCTAATTAGGAGAGAAAGTTTTCCTTCGAATGTGTTTGTCATACCAACGCTTGACTTTCTCCTTATACATGGGTGATTTATCATATGTAGATTCTCAAAATTCTAGTAATCTATTCAAATCCAACTTCCTGTTCTTTCCTGCCTTCTCTAATCAAGATTGCATACATGGAGTGCCCATAAAGATTTGTGAATTTATTCCACTAGCATGAAGCAAGGCTTTCCATACACCAATTTGTAAGGAGTCATATACAAAGGAGACTTGTACGTCGTTCGGCAAGCCCATAGAACTGAATCAAGCATCAGGGACCAGTTCTTCCTATCTGGACGTACAAGTTTTTGCAATATTGTCTTGATCTTCCTATTTGAAATTTCTGCCAAGCCACACCAAGTAGGGGGACACACGGTGCTAGAAGACGCAACTCTGTGCTCAATGGAATACTCCTTCTCAAGCTTCTTTACTTCTCTATTAATGAAATGGGCTCCCCCATCCGAATTCAATATTTTGGGAATCCCAAATCGCATAATAATGTGGTCCTTGATAAAGGAACACATGGCACGGCTATCATCAACTCAGGTGGGGATAGCCTCCACCCATCGACTAACATAATCCACGGCGAGCAGGATGTACTGAAATCCCTGACTGATAGGAAATGAGACCATGAAGTCTATGCCCCAAGCATCAAAAACATCAGAAATCTGTATATATCCTAGGGGCATGGTATCTATAGAACCAACAGTTCCTCCCTTTTTCTGACAATCAGTACAACATTCGAACATACTCTGTAGCATCCTTAAACAATGTGTGCTACCATAGACCACTCTATAAAACCATTGCTTCCATGTATTTCCTTGAATGATGCCCACTGACGAGTTTGGAAATTGCCCTTAGTTAATTATGGGGAATTATTGAGCGTTTAAATTAATGTTGAATGTGTCGTTGTCGGGCAATCAGAATCGATCAAGAAATAACCAAAATATTTTATTCAATTTTAATCAACGTTATTTTATGTTGAATTTACTTGGGCAAGTCCCAAGGTCGAACTCAAGTAGGTAAAGGAACAACTTAGAAATTTGTCTATAAAAGTTCGTGTATGGCTTTCGAGACGGTTTTTTTATTGTATTTTAATGCAATTTCAAGATGCAAAATGCAAATTAGGCCGATTTTAGGGACTAAAATATAAAGATCAATCAAACAATGTCCGAATAATATGAAACTTGGCCAAGATAATAATTATGATGAAATGAATGCACTGTATTTTTTTAGAATTTTTGGATGTAAGAAAAACATTTTTTTTATGAATTTATAAATGCAAACACAATGAATTTCAATGATTAATTATAACAAATATTAAACCAAATTACTTCAAGAGATAAAATTATCCAAGATCTATCACTAGGGATGGATCTCAGAAAAATCTCAAACCTTGAAAATCTTAGATTTGATACCTATTAAAAATTAAAGATTGAAATATGCAAAATGATTTTTATAGGGCAAATGATGCATGAAAATTCAATACCTTTTAGGCATAATGTGAAAAACAACTACAATCCATGAATTTTTGACAATTTTCAAAGCTATGGTTAATTACTTATGAATTTTGAGGCACAAGATGGGCAAAATATGCAATTTATCACAAGAATTTTAATATTTTAATAACCACAACCTATAAAAATATCACAAGCATGCTAAATGGTAGGGAATTAATTGTAGAACATCATGCCTATTTTTGACAAATCAAGTGATGCAATAAATAAGGTCAAAATGTAGCAGAAACACAGGGGTCTCAATGCAAATTATAATAATTAAAAAATAGAAAATTGCAAAGATGGATTATTCGGTAAATATATAAAAACAGGGGGGATTTTGCAATATTTCCAAAGGAGCACGTGCGTAGACCTTTACACGAAATATGAGATCTAGCGAGGGGCTTTGGTGCAAATTACCCCTCGCGCACGTGAAAATCACGTGGGGAGGGAGAGCCTTTATTGAAGTCGTTCCCTCCCACACGTGCTCCTCGTATGGGAGGGCCTCAAGAAGTGAGCCCGGTTGTTGAAGGTGGAGGAGGGCGAGGCACGGGGGTAGGTTGTAGTCCGATGACCCGCCCAGGCGGTGTAGCCGACACATGGACGATGGACGTCGGGGAAGTGAGGGCAGTGGAGTAGCTGCTGGAAACAGCGGTGCGGTTGAAGGTGAAGGATGTTTGAGCAAAGGAGGTGTCCTGATGGCGGCACTTGGCTGATCATGGTGTGGATGAAACGAGAGTGGCGAAGCTCTTGGGAGGATGATAGTCACGGTAGTGTGTCGAGGAAGCACAAGGGCGGGATGTAGTCGAAGGCACCTGCGTAGTAGCTGGACCTCCTTGAGAAAGGGGGCTCCCTGACGGAGATGGGAGTCGAACGGAGGTGAAGATGGTACCGAGGTGGTCGGTGATGGAGACGTGGAGATTGAGAAGGTAGATCGTGCGGGGGTGATAGTGGTGGAGTCAGGTTGTGGAAAGAGCTAAGTAACGAACAAAGAAGATGATCGGAGGGAGTACCTGAGAAGGTGGCTCGATAGCGTTTATGGTCGAGCGAAGCAGACTTCGAGGAAGTGTTGCAACAAGGCGGAGGGTGCGACCATGGATCTCACTGACTGGAGGGGTACGCGGTGCTATCACCACCGCGAGCTCTTCCTTGCTTGTGCGATCGACGGATGGGATCGAGAGGGAGTCCCGACGATGTTTATATAGAAGAGGAGAAGATGATGGATTAGGAAGGGATTGGTGATGGGATTTAGGTAGAGATGCGCAGGAGGGCGACAACCAGATGAGGAAGATGGCGACGACCAAGAATGGAAGTCGGCAGCGAGATTCACGTAGCTGTGGTCGGAGATTGAAGAGGGCCGACGGGGTAGAAATTTCGTGGGGGACGGCGATGCCGCCCCCAAAAGGGGAAAGTTGCTGGAGGAAGAGGATGTACAGGGGTCGTCCGATTAGCCGAGATCGGATGCCCCTGATGCCTCCATGTGGCATCTTTTATTATTATTTTTCTATTTTATATTTTTTATATTTTTTAATTTTTTGAAAATAAACGAAAATAAATGCCAAAAATAGGTGACACGCGGCAACTCTAGGAGTTGCCACATGTCAGTTTAACAAAAATCAAAAAATAAATACATTAATAAATAAGTAAAAATTATAAATGACCTCTGGTTGAAAATTTTTCTTCACAAAAGTTGCTCATCTCAATAAGATCTACAACTTTCATAAAGAGGCCAAAACCAAAATTCATCATTTGTGCAAAGTAATATTTTGGGTATCCCATGTACATAGAATACCGTGTTTTTTGGGTTTTCTATTTTTTTTATCATTTTTAAACCAGATAAAAATCCGAAAAAATATGATAAAATGAAAGACAAATATTTACACATTAATCTATTTGTTTGGATTTTTATTAATTAAGAAAAGAAGAATTAAAATAAAATGTCAAAAAGACAACTTTTTACAAACAATTATTAAAGACTCGAACTCAGTTAGTTTCTTTGATTTCAAGCTCAGCTTGGATTTGGATTTTTGCGTATTTTAATAAAAATTTTATCAAAGAAAATAAATTAAAAAGAAATAAAATAAGTTAGTTATGTACATAAAATAGTAGGTCAAAAACTTGTAAAATACAAAATGTACAAAAGAGGCCCAAAACCCAACTTTCACATATGAGCTCTGATTCACTTGAACTTGGTCTTGTTTTGAAGGTATTTGAATGTATATTAGTTCAAAGGTGATAGGATCAAATCGGACACTGGATGAGGAAGATATCAAAGTTTTAGTACGAAAATCCTAGAATTAGGGTTTGGGTTTTTGGTCCACTTATTTAGGTTAGTGATTTTTTTTTTATTTTTCATATATTCTTGTTAGTAATATGTACACAATGGAGGTGGTTTCAGGTCAATTGGAGTTACCATGAATTAGTTAAAACTTATGGAACTTAGGCTATTTTACTGGTCAATTGGGCAAGGATTTTGGCTTCTTATTTTATGCAATAATAAGTAATAAAATGCCATTCTTATCAAAAACATGCGTGAATGCTAATTACACAGAATAAATGAAGAAATGCCAATGATTTTTAGGGATTAGAGCTTAATTAATGACTTCTAGAGTGACGAATATGAGATTCATCACCCACCATATTCTAGTTTGTGACAGTTCTCACATACACTAGTATGTTCCTCCCGAGGAATGCACCTTCTCCAGATATAATCCGCACCCTCGCAAAATAGGTACGGATCCTTCCATTGGTAATAATGTATCACTGACAGAAATCTGTCTACCTTGTACTTCAGACAATCTTGTAGAACTTTCTTGTAGACATGATAGTTCACGATATCAACATACCATGGGAGTGAGTCCATAGACAAAATGGCCTCATCTGGAAAGGTTTTAGAAATAGGGATCATGTTCTACTCAGATGTCTCTGCATCCGTGATACAGAAAGATAATCTACCACAACATTTTTCACTCCAGGTTTATCTCAAATCTCTAAATAAAATTCCTGGAGAAGAAGGATCCATCTGATAAGGCATGGTTTGGCATTCTTCTTTGCCTGTAAGTATCGTTTGGCAGTGTGATCCGTCTATACAATAACGTGAGAACCGAGGTAAGATCTGAACTTCTCTATCTCAAACACATCTTCTAACATCTCATTCTCTATAACTTTATAAGTTCATTGTGCTTCATCCAGAGTCTTGCTAGCATAGTGTATAACAAATGGTATCCCATCTCCTCTCTATCCTAAAATAGCTTCAACTGCGAAATCTGAGGCATCCGCCATGATCTCGAAAGGAAGAGACCAATTAGGTGGTTGTAGGACAGGAGCACTAGTAACTGTATTTTTCATCTTACTGAATGAAAGGATGACTTTCTCATCGACTACAGACTCACTCTTCTTGCACAGAAGCTCAGTCAAAGGTCTGGCGATCTTGCTAATGTCCTTTATGAATCTCCTATAGAATCCTATGTGTCCCACAAATGACCTCAACTGCTTCAAATTCTACGGTGGCTCTAACTTGGCAATCACATCAATCTTAGCCGGGTCAACCTCCATACCATGTTTGGAGATGACACGGCCCAATACAATCCCATTAGTCACCATAAAGTGACTCTTCTCCCATGAGAGCACTAGGTTTACCTCACAACAATGTTGAAGAACTCGATCTAAATGATTAAGACAAGTGTCAAAACTATCCCCATAGACCAAGAAATCGTCCATGAAAACCTCAAGGAAACTACCCACCATGTCGGAAAGAACTACCGACATACATCTTTGAAATGTAGTGGGGGTGTTACACAATCCAAAGGGCATCCGTTTAAAGGCGTAGGTGCCAAATGGACAAATGAAAGTAGTTTTCTCTTGATCCTCAGGAGTGATAGCAACCTGGTTATATCTTGAGTACCCATCCAAGAAATAAAAGAACTCTTTCCCTGCCAACCTCTCAATAATATGATCAATAAAGGGTAGCAGAAAGTTAGTAGTTGAGTTCAGGCATCGGTAATCTACACAAACACGCTATGAAGTAGGTACCCGGGTCAGAATCTCCTCACCATGGTCATTCTTTACGATAATAATCCCAGATTTCTTCAGGACCACATGCATAGGGCTGACCCCACTTGGAATCCGAAATGGGATATATAAAGCCAACATCACACCGCTTTCTGATCTCTTTCATGACAACCTCCCTAAGAATTGGATTTATATGGCGCTGACATTCACAGGAGGGTTTAAAGTCATCCTCTACGTTGATATGATGCGAGCACAAAGCTGGATTAATCCCATGGAGATCCAAGATATTCCATCCTATGGCCTTGTGGTTTCTCTCCTGAACCTATAGCACAAGAGATTCTTGTTCGGCGGTCAATTTCTAGCTGAGGATGATTGGAAACATCCGGGGGGCAAGGGAAGGCATATTTCAGTGTTGAAGGTAAAACCTTGAGCTTAGGTGGGGTCTGAATCGACTCTACAAAAACCTCTCTACTGTACTAGTAGGCGGTATGTGAACA